>CM077467.1:20281529-20846563 GCA_039654755.1 Calcarius lapponicus | reverse complement strand
ATGGTCAGGAGATAAATCTCTGTTGTAAGAAAGAAGAAAATCAGAAAGACTTGGGCAGCACATCCTGTGTAGGAGATGTTCCTGGTGTCCCAGAGGGAATTGTGCATGGCTTTGGGGACAGTGGTGCAGATGGAGCCCAGGTCCTTGAGGGCTAGATTGAGCAGGAAGAAGAACATGGGCGTGTGCAGGTGGTGGCCGCAGGCTACAGCGCTGATGATGAGGCCGTTGCCCAGGAGGGCAGCCAGGGAGATGCCCAGCAAGAGGCAGAAGTGCAGGAGCTGCAGCTGCCGCGTGTCTGCCAATGCCAGCAGGAGGAAGTGCCTGATGGAGCTGCTGTTGGACATTTGCTGGGGCTGCACTTGGGTACCTGCTCATGGATAAAGGACAGTGAAGAGTTAGAGGAAATATCTGTATACCAAAATCAAAGCCATTTCCCATATACCCTTTTCTGTAACACGGTGACACAGCCTTTAGTTTTTAAGAGTTCTGAGGTTTTCTTTATAAGCACCCCCATCTCTTTGCTAGTATTCTTGGATATCAAACCCTCTGCATTGCTGCTGCACTTAGGGAAAACAGAACAAGTTCTATGCGTCAAGATGATGAGTGAGGGGAGATGGTGTAATGTTCTGAACTGTTCAGAGTCTCTCTGGGCTTTAACCATTCTCAGGTGGAGCGTAATCACCTTCCCATGCTTTCCCTAAAAGGTCACCAGGCACTGCTGAGAGCAGATGGATCCACCACAGCCCAGCTCCATATTTGTATCCAAGGGCTCACCTTGCTCATTTCACCAACCCAGCAGCATTTTCAGTGTCACAACACCTCTGCCTCTCCCCATCAATCCTTTAACTCAGAGATGCTCTAGGGCAGGTTTACACTCTGGATTGATGCTCCCAGCTTGGACTGAAATCTCAGGGAGACTTCCAAGTGTCCTTATGCTGGCATTGGATTGAGGGAGATGCAGCTCCTTCCCTGGCTGCACTGACAGCATTGCCCAGAGCCAGGAACTGGGGACAGCGTCACCCTGAGCCAGCTGTGCCCCTGCCAGAGCCCCCAGGGCTGGGCAGCTGCTCCCAGCCCTGTGCTCTGCAGAGGGAACTGGGCCCAGGGCTGCAGAGCTGCCCCACGGCTCTGCTGCAGCTCTGCCTGCACAGGAGGGGCTGCACGCCTTGGAGCCCCGGCCCTGAGGGCAGAGGCTGGGCTGGGGCACAGGAGGGAGGGGGCTTGTTCAGAGGGAGGGGCTGCACTGGAGGGGACCCTGTGGACATCTCTAAACTCTCCCTGCCACAGCCCGGTGTTTCAGGAGCTGATATACGACAACCACCAGAGGTCAAGGCAAGCCTGAGCTGTCTGTCCTGGCAGGTTTGCTTGAAGCAATCCATGGATATTCAAAATTATGAATGTGGAATCCTAATTTCAGACATTTGTGCCTGGAGAAGGATGATTTTTTTTCCATACAAAGCAAAGAAAGACAAAAACCCTTTCCAGTATTTGGAAAACAGGTGAGCTCACACACTCAGGAGTGAAAGACCAGTCAGACCTGTCTGTCCTGGAAGCTTTTGTCTGGCAGCAATCCTTGGATACACCGAAATTTGGAGGTGGAATCCTAATTTTGGCCATGGATACCTGGAAAAGATGGACACTTCTTTTCTATACAAAGGAAAGCCCAGAGCCCCAGTGTTTCATGGGCAGAAGGGAGTGGCCTTCCACATTCCAAGGTCATCCAGACCTGTCAGGTGACCCCCGGGAGGCCAAGGCAGCCACACCTATTTCATGTTCCCTTGGTTCCACAGCGCCCTGCAGTGCCACAATGGTTCTCTGGCTTCCATGATGCCCTCTGGTGTCATAATGGCCCCTTGGTTACACAAGTCCTTAAGGATCTTATTGTTCTCCATGGTTCCACAAGGCCCCACAGTGTCATAATGGTCTATTGGTTCCATGAAGCCTCGCTGTGTCCAATGGCCCCTTGGTTCCATTGGGGCCCAGTAGTGCAACAATGATCCCCTTGGTTCTACAAGTTCCCATAGTGTCACAATGGCCCCTGTGCTTCCATGAGGCCCTGCAGGGTCACTGTGGTCTCCATGATTCCATGGGGCCTTGCAATGCCACAGTGCTGTCCATGGAACAACAGTGCCCTGCAGGATCAGAACGGCCCTTTGGTCTATGAGGCCCTGAAATGCAGCAATGGCCTCTTGGCTCCACAAAGCCCTGCTGCTTCATGCTGGCCCCTTGGGACCACGTGCCCCAATAGAACTACAAAGGTGTCCTTGGTTCCATGAGGCTTCACAGTGTCACACTGGTCCCTTGGATCCATGGTACCCTGAAGGGTCACAATGTCCTGCATTTCAGAAGACCCCAAAGTCACAATGGTCTCCATGGTTCCTCAAGACCCCAAATGTCACAATGACCCCTTGGATCCATGGCACCAACAGTGTCACAATGATCCCCTTCGTTCCACAAGTTCCTACAGTGTAACAATGCCCTTTGGCTCCACAACACCCCGTAGTGTCACAGTGGTCTCTGCAGGAAGAAAACAACCAAGAACCGGGGCAGATGAGAGGCAGTCACCAGAGGCCAAGGCTAGCCAGACTTGACTGTATGGGAAGATTTTGTCTAGGAGAAACCCTTGGATATATGGAATTTTACAGGTGGAATGCTAATTTAAGCCATGGGAGCCTAGACAAGAAAGAAAGTTCTTTTCCATAGGAAGGAAAGCACAGAGCCCCAGTCCATCACAGTCAGATGAGAAGTGGCTCTTGGACATGTCAAATTCAGTGGGACCTGTCAGACAGCCCCCAGGAGGCCAAACCAGGCAGACCTGTTCCATGTTCCCTTGATTTCATGGGTCCCCACACTTTCACAGTATTCTCCTTGATTCCATGAGGCCTTGCAATGTCACAATGGCTTCTTGGTTTCATGAGGCCCAACAGAGTCACAAGGGTCCCTTGGCTCCATGCGGCCCCGCTGTGTCACAAGGGCTCCTTGTTTCTATGGGCTGCAGTGTTTGATCATTGACCCTTGCATCCATAGGGCCCCTGAGTTGCACAATGGTCTGCTTGATTCCATGAGGTGCCGTAGTGTCACCGTGGTCACTGTCAGAGGCTGGATGAGATCGATGTCCCGAGACACCTTGGGATGCTCGGAATGCCCGTGTGGGGCCAGGGCCGGGTCAGGCCTTGGTTTGTGGTGGGACAGAGCCCCGCCCCCAGCCCTGGCCTGGCAGAGCTGTCAATCACACAGCAGGGGCGGTGCTAACCCAGCTCTGATTAGCCCAGCTGTCAATCAATCAATCACACACCAGCAGCTGGTGCTACCCTGGCTCTGATTGGACAAGAACTGGCAGTCCCACCCTGGGGTGGACCCATGAAGGCCCAGGGGTTTTAAAGCTGGAGCACGAGGCCAGCCCAGGGTCTGGATCCTGCCTTCTCCTGGGGTTCCTCTGTTGACATCGCTGGAACCTGAGCAGTTGGTACCCATGTGCATGTCTTTCTAGAAATCTTCTGTCTTTCTGTTGTTCTCCACTTCTTCTCCTTCTAATCCTACCTACTTGGAACATTTTTGGGGAACTTCACATCTTAAGGGTTAAAGATTTTTTGGTTAAATGGTTAGGTTAATGAAGTTAATGGTATGATAAGAGTTTTATGTTGAAGTGGATGTTGTATTAAACCCTTAACCAAGGTTCTATGATTGTCCATATTTTGCCAGTAAAATTTTGTATCATTTTGACCTCTTAGCTCAGTTGGTCAGAGCATGGTGCTGGTATCACCGAGGCTGTGGGTTCAATCCCTGTGTGGGCCATTCACTTAAGAGCTGGACTTGATGATCCTTGGGCGTCCCTTCCTACCAAGAATATTTTTTGCATTTGCCCATCTTGAGAATATCTGGTTGGTGTTTCTCCTGTGCACCAAACTCAAGTGAAGGAACATTTGGTAACCCCCAGCATTTCAGTGTTCTGGGGTGTTCCAGCCCAGCAGTGCCACAATGGCCTCTTGTTTCCATGCGCCCCAAAAGTGCCACAAGGATCCCCTTGGTTCCACAACTTCCCACAGTGTCCCACTGGCCCCTTGGTTCCATGAGGATCTGGAGTGTCACACGGGTTTATGACATTTGTCCTTGCTGCCCCTCACATCCCAGTGCCCCACAAACAACCCCGAGGCAGCCATGAGGGACAGGCCCTGCTGGCCCAGGCTGGGCTCAGGGTTTGGCCTTTCTGCTTCCCCCAGCCAGCCCAGGCCTTGCTCAGCATTGCAGTTCCCTGCTCAGAGCCTTGGGCTCCCTGCAATCCTGGCCTCAAGGATCTGCTCTCAGGAGTCCCTGGTCAGCCTTTGGCACTCCCTGCCCTCAGTGGGGCCCAGTGATGCTCCAAAGGACTTGGAGTTTTGCTTCTGACTCCTTGAGCAGCTTCTTCAGCCCTCTCATACTGCTTGAGGGTCCTGGACTCAGCCCTATATTCACCGTGTGGATCAGGAAAATACAGAGAGCCTCAAGGGCTCTTTATCTTCCTGAAATTTTGTCTTCAATTCTCCAGGACTTGTGCAGCTGATTGGAGCCAGTTTGGAGTTCTATTAAACAGGAAGATTTCTAAGTGCACATCATGACATTTCTTCTTAAATCAAGTGTGTATTTTTTTTATTTCCCAGTTGAGAGAGGAGCTGATAGAAGCATTCCTCAGGTGATCTTGATGCTGAATGTCTCCTTAGGAGGTCTGGGCACAGAGAAGAATGAGCCCCTGGAGGGCTGACCCTGTTTGGACAAGCTGCTCCTCACCCCCAGCCTCACCATGTCTGACATGGCCCAGCTGGGACTGACATCCCTGTGCCCTGCACCAGAACCTTGTCCCCTGAGCTCTGCAGCTCCATGTCCCAGCCCATTGCACCGTGTCCCACCTGCTCCCCTCAGGGCTCTGCCTGCACACAGGCCCAGGAGAAGTTTTCCTGTTGGGAAGGAAAGAATGGAAAAGCCTGAGCAGATTTCCTGAACAACAAACCCCACTCAGGAACCACCTGCTCAGTCCAGGCTGCCTGGAATAGTGTCACCTTTCTCCAAGGGACAGGGTGAGCAGCAATGATCTCTGGAAGCAGAATTCTCTGAGTCTTGCAGATGAATTCTCTGTTCTTGTCCTTTCCCTGGATCTCTGTTGCAGATGGAAGCTGCTGGTGCCATCCTCACCTTTAACCTCTCTTTGGAATGCAAATGGATGTTCCCAGGTGTGTTCAGCAGGATTTGCTCAATGTTTCTACAAAACTTTTGTGTTCCTCATGGAACGAAGGGGCCATTTTAACACTGAGGGGTTGACGGGGAAGCAAGGAGTCAATTGTGACCCTGGGGTGCGTTGGAACCAAGGGGCCATGGTGACACATCAGGGCCACGTGGATCCAGTGGTCCATTGTGACACTGTGGATCCAAGGAGACCATGGGGACACCTCCAGAACCTCATGGAACCAAGGAGTCCCTGGTGACCCAGTGGGGCTGCATGGAGCCAATGGTCCATGGTGACACTGCCCATCCAAGGAGTCCATTTGGACACTGCGGGAGCTCATGGAGCGAGGGAGGCCATTGTGACACTGAAGAACTTCATGGCACCAAATATCCATGGTGACACAGCAGGGCATCATGGGAGCCAAGGAACCGCTGTTGGCAGTAGGGAAACTCATGGAACCAGGGGCCTTTGTGGCACTGCAGAACCAACAGAGCTGCTGGACCGTGTCCCCTGGCCCTGCTCAGCTCCTTGGGAGGCACGGCAGGAGCAGCACCCTGGGAGCCTCGGGAATGCCCCTCTGGGATCCATGGCACACACTGCCAGGGGCTGGAATTGCAGTTCCCAGCAAGGAAAAGATGTTCCTGCCCTGGAAGGCAAAGCTTTTCAGAAGAAGCCAAAGGCCAAGTGGAGCAAGATCCTACAGCAACATTTCACTGCCAGCCTTCATAACTTCACCCATGGTTGTTGTAGCTCCTGGATTGGGAATGAAATCAGGGCAGGGTCTTTGGTGGGAGCTGCCCTGGGTCAAGGGAGACACTGAGAGAGAAACAGAGCAGGCAGAGAAAGGCAAGAGAGAAAGGAGGGCACAGACACAATCAGCTGAGAAGGTGGCACTCTGAAAAACAAACTGGAACTGATGGAAAATGAATGGGACAGAAGTCAATAATTGTGAAAGTTTTATTTACTATCAAAATACAGGCCACACACCCAGCCCCACACAATCCCAATCCCACATCTCCAAATTTGGATGCCACTTCTCTAAGTCTCCTTCCAACCCCATCTCACCCTGGACACTGTGGAATTGAATAGTCTTGATGTGGGACTGAGTTTTTTTGATGTTGGAACAAGCAATTTAGAGGTGGAATTGAGCCCTTTGGGGTAAGACTGTGGTGTTTTCAGTGGGACTGAATAGTTTTGAGGTGACAGATCAATCCATCTTGAATTTTGGAGTGCAAAGATATGGAGAAGACTTCCTGAAATCCATCAAGAAGCCACAAATCTTCTAGAATATGTCCCCAAACCATAAATTCCTGCTCAAGTACATGTAAAATGATGGAACTTTTGACATCTTTGATCAATTTCTTTCATTTCAGTCCTATTTCAGGTGTTTTAAAATGATAATGATAAATCAAGAGGAAATTGGGGCCAAACCAAAAGGATAACCAGCCACGTGTCCTCCCAATACAGATTCCTGGTAATGTGGGTCACCAGGGCTCTTCCAATCGTGGATCCTCCCATGGGGAATGAAGCTGAAACGGTGCACAAAGTGCTTTCTGCAGCTGGGGCATTTGCAGGGCTTCCCTTTACTGGTGATTCTGTTGGTGCCTGGTCAAGGGAGAGCTCATGGAGAAGCTCTTCCCACACTGGGGACACTCGTAGGGCCTCTCCCCAGTGTGGATGCACCAGTGGGTGATGAGATGAGAGTTGTACTTGAAGCCCTTCCTGTGGGAACTCAGCACATCACTCCGGATGTCCAGAGTTACCGAGAGAACCCTTGGGGGGGCTCGTCAGTCCTGGAATGTTGCCGGCCAGTGACCAGGAGCCTTTGGACTGCTCTGATGACTGAAATTCGGTAAGAAGGTCAAAATCAAGAACATGGGGAACACATACTCCCAGGAACAATTAGAGATCTTGTCCACCTTACACGGTGTGGCAGATGCATACCCTAGTGGGATTTCAAAGAAGGAACTCAAGGATCTTTTGTTGTGGGTGCGGTGTAATTATCCGTACTCAGAGATGTGTCTGTTGTTTGAAGTGGGCTTTTGGCAGGAAGTTAATAGACATCTTTATTATCTAGTTACAAAAAAGGTTGAAACAGCCTTGAAATTAATAGCACCAGCCAGGACCATGTTAGAAGCCACTTCAGCAAAGTCTAAGGGGATAGCCAGTATTGTCAGCAATCCCATGAGGGGAGAGAAAGGAGGGGAGCAAGGCTCGAGAAGGAGATTGGCTCTACTCCCAGTCGACCCATGGGAGGTGGCTCCCGAGGAAGGAGAGCAGGAAAAAATTTCATTACCTCCAGCCCCACCACCTCGAAAACCCAAGAGATGCCCACAAACCCAATAAACAGCAGGGGATTCTGGCTCTGACTCAGACGCAGATAAAATTCCAACCCCAGTCCTAGAGTCTACTCCCAGTGAAATCAAGGAGTTGAACTGTCCTGTGGGGATGGACTCTCCCGATCTGCAGGAGACAGAGAGGGGAGGAATGGGGAGGGTGGCGGTGTCGGAGGGGGAAGTCGAGACGGGGTCCGGGGGGGATCAGGAAGAGCTCTCTTGCGGCGAGCGTGGTCACGTGGCAGCGGTGCAAGCTGGCGTGGGGGGCATGGAGGTGATTGGGAATATGGGTTTTGCGAGCGCAACGCCGGGAGCGGCGGCTGGCTCTGCTGGCGTGGTGCCACAGACGCGCGTGGAGGGCAGGACTCGCGAGACGTCCAGGAAGGGCTTTCAGACCAGAGCGACAGTGTCGCGTGGGGGCAGAGGGCTTGGGGCAGCCATGAACCTCCAGCCGGCCACCATAGGCAGACGCAGGAGTGGCACGGCAAAGGTGCAGAACCTGGAAGTCAGGACACGGAGATCTGCTCGAAGAGTGGCACGTACGCAGGCACAGGCAGGCAGAGAGCTGCACGCAGGGTTGGGGGGCATGGATACAGCATCTGAGGAGGAAGGAGGGTCCGAAACGGACATGAGAGGGGAGACTTCAGAGGCAGGGCAGGACGGAGACAGCGATGTCAGCTTAGGGGAGGCAGGCAGCGTTTCCGAGGGCGCGCATGCGCAAAAGGCAGGCGTGGAGGGCGGTCGGAGGTGGATCCGAACCCCTGTGACGTTCGGGCAAGGGGGGGCCGTGCTCGGGGTTCGACACCCCGTAGCTCCTCCCCCTCTCTGGTTTCGGTCCCCACAAGCCCAATCCCTGTGGTCCAAGCCTCGCCCATCCCAGAGAGAAATGCATGTATTCAGTCTCCATTGCTAGCGCAGTCAAAATCTCTGCAAGCCTGGTTCCAACAACCACGGATGTTGCAGTCAATTCAGACAGCTGAACAGCCGATCGAGTTCGTGAGGTCATTGCAGTCACCTAAGCCGATGACAGCGCCACCTTGTGGGGGGATGACCTCAATGCAGGACATACCAGAACTGGTCGGCAGAGCCACAGCACCATCTCGTGGCAAGACTGCAACATTGCCTCAATTTTTTCCAACAACATATAAAAAGAAAATAACATCAATGAAAACAACAACATAACGAATGGATAAACCGTCGACTTCGAGAAGTCATGAAGTTGAAGACACATCAAATATAGAACAACTACAAGGAGAAGACGTGATAGAAATCACAGCATCAGAGGGAATTCCAGAATGGATGTATTCGATTGCAGATGCAGCAATGAGCTTTCTGCATTCATTTCATACAGCCAAGAAGACACAATCACAAGAATTTCAAATTCCTTTTCCGGAATTGGGAGCAAGATGGAAAGCCTCAAGACAAAGAATGTGGAACAGAGAATCACCAATGACCTCCACAGTTCCACTGTGCAAGCAGTTGCCGTTGGGGTTTCCAGAGGAGGAAGAAAGACAGCCAGTGAAAACGATGGACTGGAAACACATCAGGAAAGCATTGTCAAAGGAAAAAGGATTGCTTCAAGGATCAGGAGACATAGCGATGCCAGTGACATTCAATGCACAGGGTCAGAATCTGAGATGGGAAAGGATGGGTCACAATGTTTTCAAAGACTTAGCAAAGGCAATTCAAAGCAATGGACTGAATTCACAATATTTCAAACAGCTCCTGAGGGGGACATTTAACATGTGTGACCTCACACCATATGATATCCAAAGCCTTGTGTCAATGGTCCTCACAGACACACAGAACCTCATCTGGGAAAGAAGATGGAGAAGATATCTCACAGAGTTGAGGAACAGCTATCAAGGTGGGCCAAATACAAACCTCACCATGGAGAATCTGCATGATTTACAACAACTTCTGGGAGAAATCAACTGGATGATTTCCAATCCTAGGAATCACGAACAGTGACATTCCAGCATTGCTTGATCTCTTGAGAGGAGACATGGACATTCGATCTCCCAGAACACTCACGCGGGAAGCAAAGGAAGAGTTGGAGAAAGTCACAAATGCCATTCAGAAGAGACAAGCACATCGATTCGTTGAATTGTTGCCTTTTGAATTGGCAGTGCTGGGAAAGAAAACACAGTTCCATGGTTTGATCTTCCAATGGGATTCATCTCAAAGAGATTCTTTAATCATCATAGAGTGGGTTTTCCTACCGTACAGGCCTCCAAAGACAATTCTCACAGATTTGGAGATGGCAGCACAGATCATCATGAAAGGGAGAACAAGTTTGCTGACAATGACAGGATGGGAATTCTTGATCATCCATCTACCTCTGAAAAAAGATTACTTCAACTGGGCGATGCAGAAATCAAATGATTTGTTAATTGCATTGTTGGGTTTTCCAGGAACTTGCACAATCAATTTTCCACAGAGTGTTGTAGTCACAAATATGTTACAGAGCAAAACCGAAAATAAGTGAAGAACTTCTGGACGGGATCACAGTGCTCACTGATGGCTCGGGGAAGACACACAAGTCGGTGATCACGTGGATGGACTCAGCGACAGGGGAATGGGACTCAAACGTGAAGACGGTTCAACGCTCTCCACAAATTGTGGAAGTGGCAGCTGTCGTTCGAGCATTTCAGTTGTTCAAGCAATCTCTCAACTTGGTCACAAATTCTGCATATGTTGCGGGTGTGGTCAGACGATTGGAGGGTTTGCTTTTGAAAAAAGCCAGCAATGAAGTTTTATATTCATATCTGGCAAGCATGAAAACATTGCTAGAAAGTAGACAGCACGAATATTTCATCACTCACATCAGACCTCACACAACACTTCCAGGATTTCTAGTGGAAGGGAATGCTCGAGCAGAGAGGTTGACAATGCCCATTTCACAAACACTTCCAGACATTTTTGAGCAGGCAAAATTGAGTCATGCATTTTTTCATCAGAATGTGCAGGCGCTGATGGAATCCTTTCATCTCACAAAAACTCAGTCGAGGGAGATCATTAGTGCTTGTCCAGATTGTCAGCTTATGCAACCGCCTGCTTCCACAGGAGCAGTCAATCCTTGAGGACTGCAAAGTCTTCAGCTGTGGCAAGCGGACGTCACAAAATATCCATCATTTGGGAGGCTCAAAAATGTCCATGTTTCAGTAGATACATTCTCAGGAGCAGTCATTGCTTCAGCACATGCAGGGGAAACAGCAGAACACACTTGTTGACACTTTTTGCAAACATTTGCATCATTGGGCGTGCCTCAAGAGATAAAAACAGATAACAGTCCAACACGTACAGGCAGGGTGCTTGACAGATTCCTGAAAAGGTGGGGTGTCAAACACACATTTGGTATTCCACACACACCCACAGGTCAAGCAATCATTGAAAGAACACATTACACCCTGAAATCTCTTTTGGATAGGCAAAAGAGGGGGGAGCCAGAGGCGACGCCTTACATGAAATTAAACAAAGCGCTGTATGTGTTGAATTTTCTCAACAGTTCGTCTTCAGAGCCCAATCCACCAATCTTGAGACATTTTTCAAACAGCTCTCAGGCAAAGCTAAGGGAGAATCCTTTAGTTTTGGTTCGAAACCCAGAGACAGGACAGATCGAGGGCCCTTTCAAACTAATTACGTGGGGCAAGGGTTTCGCTTGTGTTTCCACAGGGCGAGGTCCGAAGTGGGTTTTGGGGCGACACGTGAAACCATTCCGAGCGTCAGAACCAGAGAGCGCTGATCTCAGAAACAGAGAGACGAGCACTGAGATGGAAGAAGAGGCTCAGGCTGCAAGCAACGACTCAGAAGAAAAGGCCAAAGAATAAAGACTTTGGGGGGTTTGGTTTCAGGTTTTAGGTAGAGAGATGACAAAGTTCTTCCACAAGGGAGAGATCATGAGTGTCATGATCTTTGCATGTTTCATTTTTGTATCCAATGCTTTAGGCAGAAAAACAAATTTACCGGTCAATCAACTGAAAGAAAATGTCTGGGAAGCTTTAGCCCAGGCAGCGAACTTGGACAGCATTTGTTGAACTCATTCCAAACCAGGAAAGCCATTTACAGCATGCATGATTGGGTTGCCAGTGGCTGAATGGCCAATTCCAGGACATCCTTCAGTTGGGATTTCACAGATCGTTAAAGATCCTGTGAATGAATGGCATGCTTGGACACATCTACTTCCTGTGGTTTCCACGGAGCCTCAGGAATTTGAGATCTTTGGGTCCATAACAATGGAATTGTGCATGCAATTTGAAATTTCAGATAAGGCAAAAACAAACAAAACAATTAATGTTACTCCGAATCAGGAATTTTATAGAAATGCATCAGCTTGGTGCAACAACACCGCAAAGATAACGAAAGAGTCACTCCAAGTTCCAGTGCAATTGCCAAGGGGATTGTTTTTAATTTGTGGGGACAGGATTTGGCATGTCGTTCCTGCAAACATCATGGGAGGTCCATGCAGCGTTGGGAAAATCTCAATCTTATGACCAGATCTGAGATTGTTGAGAGAACAAAAGAAGAGACAAAAGAGATCCTTGCAACGCTACAGTGCGGATTGCGATGATGAAGTATATACTTGGGATCAGGCGAGGAGAATTGCAGCAGCAATTTTCTCACCCCAAACAGCATCGGGGGTGGCCTTGACTCAATTGGATAGCATGGGGTGTTGGTTGAGCAAACATGCTCAGTCGGTCTCTCTTGTGCTGAGCGACATGTTGAAAGACATTGACAGTGTAAGACAGGCGACTCTGCAAAACAGAGCTGCAATTGATTATCTGTTGCTCTCTCATGGGCATGGATGCGAAGCATTCGAGGGAATGTGCTGCATGAATCTTTCCAATCATTCAAGATCAGTTCATGAGAGCATTCAAAAAATAAAAGATAGTATAGAAAAACTTGGCGAAGTCACAGGTTCTTGGATTGACGATGTGCTGAAATTCTTTGACGTTTCTCCTTTATGGAAGGAACTGCTGAGAGCAGGATTTTATGTGTAAATAGTACTCTTAATCCTCACACTTTTGGTGCCATGCATCTTCTTGTGCATGCGACGCTCAATGAATCGAGTTGCCAAAGAGGTTTTCTTTGTGCAAACAGAGAGGGGAGATGTGGGAGCTCGCACTCCCAAGGTCCTGAACAATCTGAATAACCGAGAGAACCCTTGGGGGGCTCGTTGGTCGTGGAATGTTGCCAGAGGCAGCTGGTGGCTGGATTTCAATCCATCTAAGGATGCACCACCTGGGTATGAAGGGTTAAGAGTCACAAAGGTTTGAATAGTGCAGAAATAATGTGTTCACGAAGTGATATATAGATTAAGGAATTTGGTACAGGGGGGTTGTACAGGGGGGTTATGGAGGCAAGATGGAGGAAACCGGGTGTGTCTCGTGGTTCTTCCTCCTTCTTCTTGTCATCCATTTTTGGTGGTGGTGCTGGCACTTTGGGATTCGTTTGTGGTGATGGTGCACTTGTTAATAAGGGTGATAGGTATTGGGAAGAAGAGGTAAATATTGTATACATAGTTTGTACTATAAAGGGACGTGACTGCCCCGTGGGCGGCCAGAGTGCCCTTGGCTGCCTTGCTGGTCGGACCCCGGTCAGGCAGAGGGAAAACTCTGTTGATAAGAATTAATAAACATCTGGAAGACGGCAAAGTGGAGAGTCCAGTTTCGTTCTTTGGGAGCCCGGTAGGCAAAGGAGCCATCCCACGCATCCTAGGGCAGAAACAGAAGCTCTGTTTTGCCACAATATAGAAAAATGGGTAGCACATGGAGTGTTAGCCCAAGACCAGGGAGGATCCAGGAAACCAGTGGCCTATTTATCAAAATTACTAGACCCTGTCAGCTGGGGGTGGCCAACCTGCATTCAGGCCATGGCAGCGACTGCCCTTCTCATAGCAAAAAGCAAAAAATTTACCTTTGGGGGAAAATTGAAGATATATAACCCAAATTCAGTAGGGAGTATCCTGAGCCAAAAGGCAGAGAAATGGCTCACTGATTCCTGAGTGCTAAAGTGTGAAGCCATCTTAAGAGATAATGGTTTAGAACTAATAGTGAGTAACGAACTCAATCCTGCCCAGTTTTTGTATGGAGAAATAGATGAGGAACTAATACATAATTGGCTACAGGTTATAAACTATCAAACTAAAGGAAGAGACGACCTAACAGATCAACCACTCCAAGGTGGAAAACAATTGTACATTGATGGAAACGATTGTACGTCAATGGATCTTCACGGGTAATAAAATGGCAAAAGGTATCGGGGTATGCTATAGTGCATGAAGGGTTGGAAGCCATAGAAAAGGGAAAGTTACCTTCCAACTGGTCAGCCCAAGGTGTGAGTTGTATGTCCTAAAGCGAGCTCTGGAAATATTGGCGCAGAAAACTGTATATATTTAACTGTAATATTTAACTGTAAAAAGAAATCTTCCGGATGAACCGCATTAGAGCAGAGGGAAATCAAGGCAGAGCCAGGGTTTGTCAGGACTTGCCTGATCCTAAAGAGCCCCGTAGTGCATTTGGAGCTGAGCTCTGGAACCTCGGGGCCTGAGAGTTGAGGGCACAAACCTTTCCAGGAGTCAAAATCAGAGGAAACACCCAAAGTGTCACAAAGCATGAATGGGCCCCACTGAGGTCCATCCCCAACACAGGCTCCTCACGGACTCCTTGGAGGAGAGAATTTGAGGGCAGGATTGAACAAAAAATTTCTCAGAGACTCAGAGTGGAAAGGAAATTCCAAAGCACCTTAAAAACCTTGAGTATCTCAAAGTATTAATGAGCCCCACTGAGTGTCAGTACAAAGCGCCCAAGGGACTTGTTAAAACAGATAATTGGGGCCATGATTGCACAAACATCTCACAGGGTCTGTGTCAAAAGGGAAACACCAAGTACCTTAAAATAACTGAAGTACCCTCAAGTATTAATGAGCCCCACTGAGTGTTGTTACTGACAAAGCCTCTCCAGGGACTAATTACAGCAGATAATTGGAGGCCATCATTGCACAAACCTCTCAGAGATTCCAAGGCAAAAGCCAAACCCAAAGTCCTTTGAAAAAGCTGCAGTCCCTGCAGGGAGCATTCAGGAGCCCCCAGGGCCATTGCTGAGCAAGGCTCCCCAGGGACTCCTTCCAGCAGATCCTTGAGGCCACTGGGATGTGGGCTAGGGGGGGATGCTGAGGGCAGGACAAGGGGCTGACAATGCCCAGCCTGGCTGGGGCTGTGCCAGGAGGCCCCAAGGCCTCAGGACAAGGTGTCTCCTCCCAGCCCTTGCTGGCACAGACCCTGCTGTGCCCCAGGGCACCAAGACTTGGCTTCTCTTTGTCCCCACCTGTCACCACTGCCTGCAGTTCTCTGCTCTGCCTGGGGCCTGGGGACACTTTCTCAGTCATGTCCCTCAGTGGGACCCATTAAAAGTCCAAGAAACTTTGGAGTTGGATTCTGCCTTGGAGTTCTGGAGAGGTTTCTTCAACTCCCTCTCAGAGACTGATGTTCAGGGCCTGAGCACAAAGCCCCAGAGGCTCATTCAAGTCCTTGTGCTGTGTCTGTGCTGCTGAGCTGGGCTGGGCTCCTGGCACAGAGGCAGCTCCTGGTAAGCAAGAAGAGCTTCAAAAGCACATTTCTCTTGATGAGCAGCTCTTCTGCCAGCCCAGCAGGGCGGGGGCACTGCCTGCAGCCAGCCCAGGCACAGCCAGAGGCACAGAGAGCTTCAATCAGTCAGGGCTGGGAAGGTGCTGAGAAGTGCCTGGGGCAGAATCCCTGCCAGCCCTTGGCACAGGAACCTCTGGCTGCAGGACAATGCAGCTGCAGCTCCTGGAGCCATCTCCTAAAGCTGGAACATCCCAATGCCTCCAGAGCCCGTGAGTACATTCTCTGCTTGTCTCTTGTGCAGAGCAGCCAGGGGTGCCCAGGGCTGTCCTGCAGAGCAGGGTCCTGCAGCCCAGGGCGCTGTTCTGGGGCAGGGACTCTGCTGCCTGCCAGGGACAGCTCTCAGCCAGCCCTGGCAGCTGCTCCCAGCACGGGGGGACAAGATCTGGGTGGGAGGAGACAGCTGGTCAGGCTTGGAAGTGTTCTTCTTGTGTGGGGAGGATGCTGCATTGTTCAGGACTGCTCCCAGCATGACATTTAACTGCAGAACATTTCCAAGTGGATTATATAGAGAGCCTAGTGAGTCAAGGGCTGCATAAAAGGGGAAATCCTGCTTTTTAATCTACTGCTCTGGGTTGCCAGGATGGGAAATCTCACTTAGATATTAATCTTTTAGTTCAGGTGGAAAAAAAAAAATTCTCTCAGATATAAATAATCCGGGGAGTGACAGTAATCAGCACAGGGCCCTTCACAGAAAGGATCAGTGTTGCTTTTCCAGCCTCCTCAGGGTTGCTCTGACGTTGCCATCAGAGACTGCAGAGCCAGAGCTGCCCCTGGGCAGTGCCTGAGCTGGGAGGGCTCTGCAGGGCAGAGCTGTGCCCCCAGGGCTGGGCTGGGCTCTGGCAGCACTGGCAGGGCCCAGCCCTGGGCACAGGGAAGCAGCTGCTGGCAGGGACAGCTCCAGGCAGCAGAGCCCTGGGCAGGCAGTGGGGGGAAAGTGCCCTGAGGCTGTGCTGGGATATTTCAAGTCCTCTCCAAACCCAACTATTCCATGATTACGTTTCTCACAGATCCCCATGCCAAGGCAGGACAAATGTCCAACAGCAGCTCCATCAGGCACTTCCTCCTGCTGGCATTGGCAGACACGCGGCAGCTGCAGCTCCTGCACTTCTGCCTCTTGCTGGGCATCTCCCTGGCTGCCCTCCTGGGCAACGGCCTCATCATCAGCGCCGTAGCCTGCGGCCATCACCTGCACACGCCCATGTTCTTCTTCCTGCTCAACCTGGCCCTCGCTGACCTGGGCTCCATCTGCACCACTGTCCCCAAAGCCATGCACAATTCCCTCTGGGACACCAGGAACATCTCCTACACTGGATGTGCTGCTCAGCTCTTTTTTTTTGTTTTCTGCGCAACTACAGAGTTTTATCTCCTGACCATCATGTGCTACGACCGCTACGTGTCCATCTGCAAACCCCTGCACTACGGGACCCTCCTGGGCAGCAGAGCTTGTGCCCACATGGCAGCAGCTGCCTGGGCCAGTGCCTTTCTCTATTCACTGCTGCACACAGCCAATACATTTTCCCTGCCCCTGTGCCATGGCAATGCCCTGGGCCAGTTCTTCTGTGAAATCCCACAGATCCTCAAGCTCTCCTGCTCTAAATTGCACCTCAGGGAAGTGGGGCTTCTTGCTCTAAGTGCCTGTATGGTATTTGGTTGTTTTGTGTTCATTGTTTTCTCCTATGTGCAGATCTTCAGGGCTGTGCTGAGGATCCCCTCTGAGCAGGGACGGCACAAAGCCTTTTCCACCTGCCTCCCTCACCTGGCTGTGGTCTCCCTGTTCATCAGCAGAGTCATGTATGCCTACCTGAAGCCCCCCTCCATGTCCTCCCCATCCCTGGATCTGGCCCTGTCAGTTCTGTACTCAGTGGTGCCTCCAGCCCTGAATCCCCTCATCTACAGCCTGAGGAACCAGGAGCTCAAGGCTGCAGTGTGGAGACTGATGATTGGATGCTTTCAGAAACAATAAACTGCTGCCAAATTTCTCCAAATAACTTGTAATTAAAGTCATCTTTGATACTTCTTGTTGGTTTAATTTGTAGGTTGTTTCTTTTTTTTTTACATTTTTCATATTGTCCAAAAAGAAATGTTAATGTTTGTGCCAATTCTCATTTTGATTCTCTCCACTTTCCCTGTGCCCACAGACGGTGTCAATGAGAGCCTGCGCTCTTCGTGCCTTTAAAAAAACTAAAGGATCTCCCAGCAGAGTTTTCTGCAGAGATGCCCTTTTGTTGCCTTCTCTGGAGCTGCAGCAGCAATGTCTGTGTGCAGAGCTGGGGCAGATCAGTGCTGGCCCAGCAGCTGTGCCCAGCAGCAGCAGCAGCTGTGGCCCTGCCCCGCTGCCCTGCTGGCCCTGGTGTTGCTGCAGGGCCTGAGTGCTCTCGGGGCCGGGCACAGCCCTGGGGGTGGCAGTGCCGGGGCTGCAGCAGGGACAGGCCATGGGCACTGCTGGGGCAGCGCTGACGCCTCAGCCCAGGGCCTGGGGGCTCCAGGCTCCTTGCCCAGGCTCTCTCAAGAACACGGCCAGGCCAATGCTCAGCACAGAAACCCCCGTGAGCAGCCCCAGGCTGGCCGTGGGCAGGCTGGGGGCAAACAGCATGGCTGGGGCTCTGCAAGGGCCCTGGGGCAGACTGGAAGGAGCAGCAGAGCAGGGGCTGATCCATCCCCAGGGCGCTGCACAGCCCAGGGCAGCATCCCAGAGCGTCCTGATGCAGCTGCCAACAACATCCCCCCTCTGCAGCCCTGGCCTCTCCCCCAGCTCACACAGGTGCCCCATCCTTGCAGGCACAGCCACGGCAGCACTGGCTCAGCAGCCCCTGTTTGCATTGCACACAGCAGGCGGGAGCACCCCCATGCTGTTGCTGTGGGGACATGAACCTGAGAGAGCACAAATGCCATCAGCCCCTGAGGGCAGCAAGGGCTGGGGGACACCAGGGAAACCACTCAGCTTTGTCCTGGCCTCTGCACTCAGCCAGAAAGTTTGTTCCCATCAGCTGGGAGTTTCCTGTGCCACTGCAGACGCTGTTGCTCAGAGCCAGGGCTGCCTGGCAGCCACCCCCAAACTGCCCTCAGCATTTCCTTGGCTTCACCTTTGCTTTCTTTCCGCTTTCCCTGCTACAAATTTCTTCCTCTTGCCCAGCCCTGTTCCCTGCCCTGCAAACAGCCCATCCCTGTTTGCCCTTTCCTCTCTGGCCCCACTCCCCATTGCAGTTCCTGACTTGGCCCCATGGGAACGTCCCTTGGGCAGCAGGATCGTCCTACAAGGGCTGCAGGAATTGTCTGCAGGCTCCTGCAGTGCCTGCTGCTGCTCCCTTGCCAGAGGCACCCCAGGACAGGGGGGCACATCTGGGCTGCTGTGTCTGCCTCTGGGGCTCCCTGTTCTGGGCCATGAGGAGGAGCTGCAGAGGCTCTGCAGGACTGACAGGATGGGCTTTGGGGCTGGCAGGAGAAGCTGAGGGACCTGGGCTGCTGGAGCTGCTGAAGAGGAGGCCCAGGGCTCATCCTGCAACTGCTCCAGGGGTGGTTTCAGAGAATCCCAGAATCAGCAAGGTTGGAAAGACCTTGGAGATCATCAAGTCCAACCTGTTCCCTGACACTGCCTTGTCTCCCCTGAGCCTCCTCTTC
Organism: Calcarius lapponicus; assembly: GCA_039654755.1. Taxonomy (NCBI): domain Eukaryota; kingdom Metazoa; phylum Chordata; class Aves; order Passeriformes; family Fringillidae; genus Calcarius; species Calcarius lapponicus. The sequence continues at coordinate 20,827,767 of CM077467.1, read as the reverse complement.
TCCAGGATAAACAACCCCAGCTCCCTCAGCCACTCCTCACAGCACTTGTGTTCCAGACCCCTCCCCAGCCTTGTTGCCCTTCTCTGGACATGCTCCAGCCCCTCCATGTCCTTCCTAATTTCGGGAGCCCAGAACTGGACACAGCATTCGAGGTGCTGCCCAACCAGTGCTGAGCACAGGGGAAGAATCCCTGCCCTGCTCCTGCTGGCCACACCAGTCCTGATCCAGGCCAGGAGCCATTGGCCTTCTTGGTCACCTGGGCACACTGCTGCCTCATGTCCAGCCTGCTGTCCATCAGTCCCTGCAGGTCCCTTTCTGCCTGGCTGCTGCCCAGCCACTCTGTCCCCAGCCTGTAGAGCTGCAGGGGTTGTTGTGGCCAAAGTGCAGGCCCTGGCACTTGGACTTGTTAAACCTCACCTTGTTGGATTTGGGCCCTGGATCCAGCCTGTCCAGGGCCCTGTGCAGAGCACTCCTACCCTCCAGCAGATCAACACTCCCAGACAACTTGGTGTCACCAGGGTTCCATGAGGCCCCAGAGTGTCCCAATGGTCTCCATGATTCCATGAGGCCTCCCAGTGTCACAATGTCTCTTTGATTCCATGGCACCCTTTGGTGTCACAAAGCCTCTTGGATCCTTGGTCTCCCCAATGCCAGAATGGTGCCGTGGTCCTCCAAGGCCCTGCAGTGTCACAATGGATCCTTGGTTCCATAAGGTCTGGCAGTACAGCAATGCTCTCCTTGGTTCCACAGTGTCACAATGGCCTCTTGGTCCCAAGGGCCACCACGGTGTCAAACATGTTCCCTTCATTCCAGGAGTCCCTGAGGATCAGCACTGGCCCCTTGTTTCTATGGGGCCCTGGAGTGTCACAATGGCCCCTTCATGACACCAGGTCCTGCTCTGTCACAATGCTCTGCATGGTTCCACAAGGCCCTGCAGGGTCACAGTGGCCTCTTGGTTCCATGAGGCCTCAGAGTGCCACCATGAATTCCTTGGTGCTGCAGTGTCACAATGAAGCCCTGCTGACACAAGATCCTGCAGTGGTGTCACCAGGGACCCTTGGTTCCATGGGGCACCACAGTGTCAAAATTGTTCCCTCAGTTCCCAGAGTCCTTGCAAAGGAGCAATGGCCCCTTGATTCCATTGTCCCCAGGCTCTCCCAAGGGTCTCCTTGGTTCCGCAGTGGCACAATGGTCCCTTGATTCCACAAGGCCCTGCAGGGTCACAGTGGCCTCTGTGGTTCCACCAGGACCCAGACTGTCACCATGGACTCCTTGCTTCCATCCAGCCCCACAGTGTCACAGTGGCCCCTTGGCTCTGTGCTGCCATGTCGTACACTGTGTCACCATGGTCCTCTTAGTGCCACCAGGCCCCGCAGTGTCACACTGGCCCCTTGCTTCCCCAGGGCCCTGCAGTGTCACAATCATCAGAGAATCAACCAGGCTGGCAAAGACCTTGGAGAGCATCAAGTCCATCCTGGGGCCCAACACCACATTGTCACCCAGACCATGGCACTCAGTGCCACATCCAGTCATTCCTTCAAGACATCCAGGGACAGTGACTCACCAACCTCCCTGGGCAACGCATTCCAATGCACAATCACCCTTTGTGTGAAGAATATTCCCTAATGTCCAGCCTAAACTTCCCCTGGTGCAGCTTAAGGCTGTGTCCTCTTGTCCTGTCACTGTTCCCTGGGAAAAGAGCCCGACCCCCACCTGGCTGCACATTCCTGTCAGGGAGTTTTAGAGAGTGATGAGGTCTCCACTGAGCCTCGTCTTCTCCTAAACAACCCCAGCTCCCTCAGCCTCTCCTCACAGGATTTGTGTTCCAGATACCTCCCAAGCCTTGTTGCCCTTCTCTGGACACGCTCCAGCCCTTCCATGTCCTTCCCAAACTGGGGGGCCCAGAATGGGACACAGCACTCGAGGTGCTGCCCAAGCAGTGCTGAGCACCGGGGAAGAATCCCTGCCCTGCTCCTGCTGGCCACCCCATACCCGACCCATAGGAGTGCCAGGTGTTGGATGAGGGAAATGGTGGGGAGGGGGTGGGGACAAAGTGTTATCGTCAGCCATGAAGGGTCTTGATTTTCATATCTGTTCAGGATGCATTAGAAAGTGCTGTGGGTCAATATCAATTGGACCTTGCTGATAATATATCTATAAACTGGAAAAGAAAATGGGACAAAACAATATTTTTTGCATTGTTTTCAATACCGTATATTGACTTTCAATATACTTCTGAAATGTTCCTAATTAACCATGAGAAAATAGAAAACAAATTATTCCTAGGGGCTTTTCTTGTTTGGGTGTTTTGAACAAATGTTTATCAGCCTTTGTCACTGAATTCCTGAACTGAAGAGCTGTCCTGGGTTGACTATATGATGCTTTTATCCCCAGTTGTCTCATTCTGAATGGTGAATTTTGCACCTTTAAGAGTGTTCCAGAGAGTGAAGGGGGGGAGAGAAGAAGCGGCCGGTTTTTTTCAGACACTACTCCTCCTCCACATTCCTGCTCCTGGACTGTGTTGTCTGTGGATGGAGAGACAGCGGGACAGAGCCCTCCTTTGCTTTGAGTTAGTTTAGCTAGCCAAGGCAAAGAAGTTCCCTGGATTTTTGGGTTTTTTTTTCCTTTTCTTTGGACCTCTTGAAACCTGCTCTGGACTGAACACTCAGGGGAGCACCAGCAACTCACACCTGTAGCCCACCGGGCCAGGCCTGGCCTGCGACATTCCAGCACCGGTGGAACTGATCAGAGACTGAGTGAGCTGAGTCACAACCCGGGGAGGCACTTTTCTCAGTTTGTCATCTCTTTGGAGCGGCAAGGGATCTTATTGCTTGATATTGTTTAGATTTTATTGTTTAATAAACAGATTTTTTTTCCACCTTTCTCAAAGGAGATATTTTCTCCCGGACTGTGGGAGCTCACACTCCCAAGGTCCAGAGTTACCGAGAGAACCCTTGGGGGGGCTCATCGGTCCTGGAATGTTGCCAGAGGCAGCTGGTGGCTTGATTTCGATCCATCTAAGGATGCACCACCTGAGTGTGAGGGATTGAGAGTCACACGGGTTTGAATAGAGTACAAATATTATATTCACGAGGTGATATATAGATTTTAGGAATTTGGTACAGGGGGGTTATGGAGACAAGATGGAGGAATCTGGGTGTGTCTCGTGGTTCTTCCTCCTTCTTCTTGTCGTTCATCTTCGGTGGTGGTGCTGGCACTTTGGGATTGGTTTGTGGTGATGGCGCACTTGTTAATAAGGGTGATAGGTATTGGGAACAAAAGGTAAATATTGTATACGTAGTTTGTACTATAAAGGGACGTGACCGCCCGGTGGGTGGTCAGAGTGCCCTTGGCTGCCCTGCTGGTCAGACCCCGGCCAGGCAGAGAGAAAACTCTGTTGATAAGAATTAATAAACATCTGGAAGACGGCAAAGCGGAGTCCAGTTTCGTTCTTTGGGAGCCCAGACGGCAAAGGAGCCATCCAACGCATTTTAAGGCAGAAACAGAAGCTCTGTTTTGCCACACCGGACCATTTGCGGGGAGGGGCTGATTGAATCAGCTTTCCTACCGGAGCTCCGCTGGGGGATTCTCCCCCAAATTTCCTCTAAACCTGGAAAAGAGCTCAAGAAAGAAGAGGCCTCTGGAGTAGGAAAATGCATCAGCAACCTCCAGGTGGCTCAGGATCCATCCCCATCAGAGCAGCCATGAATAGAAATGGGCACAGCTTTGTGGCTGCCCCAGCTTTGGCATGGGCCCTGGGCCTGGAGCAGGAGCAGCTCTTGAGGGCCCCAAGGCCGGGGCTCTTGTGCTGCCCTGGGCAGATGGGATGGCAGCAGGGGCTGCAGAGCTCTCAGCACGTCAGCCCAAAGGGAGCAGGGCACAATGGGAGCCTCCTTTGGCCTTGGCCCAGCACCTTCCCCCATGGCTGGAGCTGAGTCCTGTGGCAGCTGCAGCTGCTGCTGTGCCCATGCCAGGGGCTGAGGCCGTGGGGCAGTGCTCAGAGCAGCCTGGCCTGAGCAGAGCTGTGGGGCCAGAGCTGGCTGGGCTGGGCTGGGCTCAGAGAGGCCCTTGGTGCTGCCCAGAGCTCAGGGCAGCTGGCAGAGCTTGCAGGGAGCTGGGCAGGGCTCCAAGAGCCTGGCCCAGAAACCATCAGTGTCCATCTCAGCCTGGCTGAGTGAGCAGGGGCAGGACTCAGGCCAGGCCTTGTGGGGCAGGGCCAGCGCCTGTGCAAGGCACTGCAAACAGGCAAGTGGCCCAGAGAGGAGGCTGCTCTGTGCCCTTGGTGGCACGGACAGAGCAGGGAGGGGGCCCAGGACATTTGTCAGCGCCAGGCTCTGTGCCCATGTGTTGGCAGCCCTGGCTGCTGAGCCCAGCTTTGGCCTGGGCTGAGTTTGGCTGTGGCCCAGCTCCATCCTCCTGCGGGGCTCAGGGCCTGTTCCCAGCCATGGCCAGCCCTGGCTGCCTCTCTGCTGGCCCAGAGGCCGGCAGAGCCCGGGGCAGGGCTGTCTGTGCAGCCCCACAGGTGCCAGGGGCTCTGCAGGAGCTGGCAGAGGCTGCCCAGCAGGGAGGCCATGGGGCACAGAGCCCCAAGGCTGCTGTGGGCACCACAGCAAAGGGGCCGTTCCCAGCCGCAATGCTCCTGGCCTGGGCTGGGCCTGCACAGGGGCTGGGCCACCATGGCTGGGCCAGCACAGGGCCACAAAGGGGCCACGCAGCCGCTGCCGGGGCTGACAGCAAGGCCAGGCACACACAAGCAATTGCTGAGCATGGCCTGCGCTGGCCAGGCCTGACTGTGCCAAAGGCAGAGCTCAGCTGCCCTTGGGGGCTGCAGCAACAGCCCAGAGCCCAAAGAGCCTCCATGGCTGTGCTGGAGACCAAGGCTGCAGCAGGGAAATGCAGGGCTGCATTGGGATGGGGAGGCCATTGAATTCCAGCACACACCTCAGCTCTCTGATGATCCCGCACCATGCTGGGCTCTGTTTCACACTAGAGCAAGAGTGACATAAAACTACAACTAAGATGTCTTTGTCTAAATCCTTCCTCTATGGCAATCCCTTGTGGATGGTGGACATGTCAGTTGTTGCTGGGATGTCACGAGGAGAAGAGGGAAGGATTTATATGTTTCTTAAATTTTATCATGTTCATATTTTTTATGTGTGCCATGAAGAGATACATCTCTGTGCCTCTGAGTCTCACGAGTTCCTGACCCCCAAAGGACACAAACCTGATGAGTTCTGGTTCCCCCACAAGGGCTGCACTTGGACCCCCCTCCATAGCCAGGGCAGAGTTCCCTTGTTCCAGAAAGTCCCTGGCAAAAGAAGGGATGAAGGAAACAGGACAGGTTGTGGGGATCAGGGGCAAAGCAAAGCCAGGGAGAAGAATGACTTTTGCATTTGATGGAGCTGTGCCTTCCCTTGGCTTTGTTGGCTGACAAGAAATGAACATCCCTCTGTGTCTCGGGCAGCTCCTTCTGCAAGGAGAGCAGGTGGGAGTTGGAGCCAAGGAGCTGAAAGCTGCAGGTGCAGCCTGGGCTGGAGGGAGCTCAGATTTGCACAAGGCTGCTCTGAGTGCCAGGGCTTGGATGGGGGAAATGGTGGGGTGGGGGTAGGGACAGAGTCTGATTGATTGTCAGCCATGAAGGGTCTTGATTTTCGTATCGACTCAAACTGCAGGAGGAGGTACTTGGATTCAATGTCATTTGGAGATTGCACATATCAATAAATTAACCGGAAAACAAAACTAAACAGGACCTAAAAAATGTTCTCTCACTGTCTTTTTAAATATCATGTATTCACTTTGAATACACTACTGAGATCTACTTAACCACAAAGGATTTGAAAATTAAAATTATCCCCAGAGGGTTGGCTTGTTCAGGTGTTCTGAATATTAATAAAGCCTGGGACACTGAATTCCTGCACTGAAGAGCTGAAGGCTGAACAAGCCTCTGCAGCAGTGAAATTCAGCAGCAGCCTCCAAGGTGCTGAGGATGTCAGCAGCCCCCAGTGAGGCCATCCCTGCCCAGAGACCGTGGGGGAATGGGCAGACAAGGAGAGCGTCCCTGGGGCTGGGGCAGCACAACTCAGAGGCAGCAGCGGCTCCAGCTGGGCAATGGAGTGTGGAATGTGGCTGGGAAAGCCCTGCCTGGGCTGGGCCAAGCAGGACAGACAAGCCATGACTGCCATCCCCCAAACAACTCTCTCAAGGAGACAATTAAAAGAAATTACAGTTGTTTGTGTTCTCTGAGTTGAAATCACTGGCGAAATACCAACAAGAGATTCTGAGGAGCTCAGAAGAACAAAACAGCCTTTACTTTACTTTAGAAAATCAGAGAAACTTTGGCAAAAGTTTAATATGGCATTAAATCAACACAAAACACTTCTCAAAACATTAACTTGGCCCATTCAACTTCACAAACTCTAATCCTGTTCAATTTTAACTTAATCAAAATTTGCAATAAGAGGGAATTAGAAGAAGAAGACACAGAGAGAAAGAAAGAAAGAAAGAAAGAAAGAAAGAAAGAAAGAAAGAAAGAAAGAAAGAAAGAAAGAAAGAAAGAAAGAAAGAAAGAAAGAAAGAAAGAAAGAAAGAAAGAAAGAAAAAGAAAGAAAGAAAAGGAGATACAGAGAGGCACACACAAAGCTACCAACTCCTGGATTCCAGCACTGTTCAGATAGAAATTCCAAGAGCAGGTAGGGTCAAGATGTGTGCTTGCCTTGTGGTCAGCCTTCAATAGCCCTTGGTCTTCCTGGGCCCTTCCCCCAGGTGGGGCTTGGGCTCATTTGGTCCCTCAGGAGCTGGGCTGGGGGCTGCAGAGGTGGCTGTGGAGCATTGCCTGTGCTGTGCCAGGGACTGGCAGCCACTGCTGGGCTGGGATAGAGGCTCTGGGGGGATTGGGGTTCCAGGGCAGGGCAGGGCTGGGGTTGCAGGGCAGGGCAAGGCTGGACCAGCCCATTCTCCCCCATACATGAAATGTTTCCAGCCAACAGTCTCCTCCAGTCTGTCACAACAGGCAATGTTGGAGGTGGAACCCAAATTTCATGGGCACCTGGACAAGGACAGTTCTTTTCCATAGGAAAAAAAGCCCCAGTTCTTGCTTCATTTCTGATTTGGTTGCCTGGATTTGGTTTGGTTTTGTTGTTGCTTTGTTCCCTTGGTGTGCTTGAAGTGTCAGTCAGGAGCAGAGTGACTCTTGACAAGGAACTTTTTGCTGCTGTCCCTTAATATTAAATCTAGTTTTTGCTGATCCCTTGCTGGGGATTTTTTCAGCGCTCTCAGCCCCTCATTGGTACCAGGGTGAAGGAGCCCTGGCCCAGGCTCTGGCCCTGGGGGACACAGGGATGCTGCCGGGGGGGTCCCTGTCCCCCTGTGCCACCCCCAGGGCCCCGGCCCCCCATGCCTGTGTCAGGCTCTGGGGTCGATCTCGTGGAACATCCTCTGGGGGAGGCTGCGGCACCGGGGGCGGGGGGACCCGGGGGGGACAGGGGACCCCACTGTGCACGAGCAGCGTTGGACTGCTCTGGGGGAGCTGTGAGGGGGGCCGGGGCAGAGTGACCTCCCCAGGGACCTCACACAGCCCCTGGGATGTCACACAGCCCCTGGGATGTCACACAGCCCCTGTGATGTCACAGAGCCAACTCTATGATGTCACCCTATGATGCCACAGCCTGAAATATGATGTTACACAGCCACCCAGTGATGTCAGAATGCACTCTCTGATACCACAGAGTCACCCTCTATGATGGCAGAGTCTGCTCTATGGCCTCACACCAATCTTTGTGACATCACAGCCAGTTCTGAATAGGACTGAAGAATCCTCAAGAACTCAGTTGCATTGAAAAAATGAAATTTCTTGGACTTCGAATTTTAATTTCTTTGATTTCTCAGTAATGTCAGGGACATTACTGAGAAAGTGTCCCCAGGTTCCAGCTAGAGCAGAACACTGGAGGCAGTGATGACAGATGGGGACAAGCAAGGCAAAGGTGTCTCTGGTGCTGAGCACGCCTGGATGTGTTTCAGGAGTGCAAAGGGCCAAGGCCTGAGCCCCAGCCCCTGGCCAGGCAGATCCTGTCCCTCCCTCCTTGCTCAGGGCTCTTCCCGGGATGGGCACAGGCATGTGGGGATGGGCAATGCCAAGGGCAGGAGCATGGGGCGGCCCCTGCCAGGCTGCTGAGCAGGGACAAGGAGGCAATGAGGCCCCAGGCCTACAAGGATCACTTGTCCCCTCGTGGCCTCAGGCCCAGGCCCAGCAGCCATGGCCAACGTGCTGCCCAAGTTGGCTCTGTCAGGGCTGTCTTGCAGCTGCTGCCCATCCCTGTGCCCTGTGCAGCCCAGGCTGTGCCACGGTGTCCCTGCCCTGCGCCTCTGTCCCTGCAGGCGGTCGGAATCCCCCGGCTGCCCCAGCTGGCTGGCCCCTTCCTTTGCTGACAGCTCTGCCGCCTGCCTGCCCCTGCCTGCCCACACAGAGCCTTGGGCTGCTCCAGGCTCCCTCTGGGGGACGTGCTGCACCACAGTCCTGCCCTGGCAGGGAAATTCCTTTCTCCTGGTGCCCACTCTGGGCCTGCCCAGCTGCCCTTGGTGCCATTGTTTCCTTCTCATGCCTATATCCTCTATGAAGAAAAGCTCCAGCCTCTCTGAAACCACCCTTCCATCCCTCCCAGGCTATTCCTGTTCTGTCCTCAGTCTCTGCACCACTGACACCAGAGCCTTCAACCTCTCCCTGCTGGTTATGTGATGAGACCTCCAAACCCCATCTTGGGAGATTTTTTGTTCCTGTCCAAGGTGTGTGAAAATGGAAAAAAGTGGTCAAAGGTATTTTCTCCCAAATCTTGCAGTGACAGAACAAGGGTCAATATCTCTAAACTGAATGAGGGTGGATTTACATTTGTTAAAAGGAAGAAATGTTTTAGAATGATGTGAGTGGCACAAAACTGCAACTGTTTTTCCAGAGAAGTGGATGCCCAATCCCAGGAATTGTCCAAGAGCAGGAGCTTTGTGCAGCCTGACCCAGTGAAACCCTCTCATCCCCAGGGACAGAATTCCTGTAGTGTGGGGTCTCTGATGTGCTGGGTGCCCTCACAAGGCTTCTGGCCAGAATGTCTGCTGAGGGCAGCCAGGCTGCTGCAGGGGCAGTGCCCTCACAGCCATCACCATGGCAGCCCTGTCCCCTGGCCTGGCTCTGCCCTTTCCTCTGCCCCTGCCTTGGCTCTGCTGCCATGAAGAGTTTTGTCATTGATATCTTGTCCCCGAGGTGCTGGGGCCAATGGCTTCCCAGCCAGGCTCCTGGAGCAGAAGTGGCTTTTCAGAGCCCAGCCAGGAATGAGCCCTGAGGCAGCAGCTCTGCAGTGGTGGCCACCAGGCCGGGCTGCCAAGGGAGGCTTCTGGCCATGGCCTGCAAGCAGCTGCTGCTGCCAAGGTGCCTTTGGTACCTCGAGCTCTCCCTGGCACAGCTCCCAGCACGGCACTCTGCCCTTGTGCCCGAGCCCTTCCCTGTGCTGGGGCTGGCCTGGGGCTTTTCCTGCAGCGGGACCTGCCCCGCTCATGGCACAGGAAAGGCAGCTCCTGCTGGAGCAGGAGGCTCTGCCTGCAATGGGCTCCAGCAACTCCAGCAAGGCCCTGCTGACTTCAAAATTGCTGCCTAGAGCACAATATTCTAATTATTGTTATAGCTCCTGAACCGTGAAGTAAATTACTCTGGTTAAGGTATTTTTTCTAATCATGATCAGAATCAAACAGAACTGTATTTATATAAATCTATCCGGTATTCCATCATTAATCCTGTGGGACAAATTGGGTTAGAGTTGAATTCCACCTATCCAATCTTTTACACATAAACCGTTGACAAATTCTGTGGCTGGGATTAGATCCAGCCACACCCAGTCTCCTCTCTTAAAAGGAATTTTAGAAGTCTAGGGGCCCTGCAGGCGTTTGAGGATCCATGATGGCTGTTGAGAGTCATTTCTCTATCTCATGACTCAGAAGGAGATTCTCCAATAAAGAAATAAGGCTTTTGCCTGAAGCTCCACTGTGCCCATGACAGGAACCCCTGTGAGTGTCTGGGACATCCCAGCTCTTTGGCAGCCTGGGCACTCCTGGGATGTCACCGTGGAGCCCCCGTGAGTGCCTGTGACAGATCGGTGCCTTTGCAGCCCAAGGTGCCCTGGGATGTCACCATGGAATGGCTGTGACTGCTTCTGACCACAGGGCTCTTTACCATCCCCAGAAAGCCCTGGGAGGTCTCCATGGAGCCGCTGTCTCTACCTGTGACATTCCAGCTCTGCAACAGCCTGGAGACACTTGGAAAGTCCCTATGGAACCCCTGTGAGGGACTGTGACAAATCTGATCCTTAGCAGGAAACCATCACCAGCCCCTGTTGCTATAGTCAGTTTCCATGGCAACCATCACCAGGCCCCTGTTGCTATGGTCAGTTTCCATGGCAACCATCACCAGCCCCCTGTTGCTATGGTCAGTTTCCATGGCAACCATCACCAGCCCCTGTTGCTATGCTCAGTCCCTTGGCAGCTCCATGGAGACCCCATGCCAGGGGTGGTTGCCATGGACACCAGCTCAGGCCTGCAGCCAGAGCCCGTTGCCATGGCAACCATTGGCAGCCCCATCCCCAGGCTCATGGGATCCCAGAAGCACAGAATGGGCTGAGCTGGGAGGGACCCATCAGGATCCTCCAGTCCAAGTGCTGGCCCTGCACAGGACACCCCAACAATGCCAGCCTGGCCCTGGCAGCGCTGTCCAAACGCTGCTGCAGCTCAGAGAGCCCTGGAGCTGGGAGCCTTCCCTGGGGAGCCTGGGCAGGGCCCCAGCAGCCTCTGGGCAAAAACCTTTTCCTGACATCCAAGCTGAGCCTGCCCCGACTCAGCTGCAGCCGTTCCCTCCACTCCTGTCCCTGGGCTCCAGAGGGAAGAGGTTCCCACAGCCCCAGCCAGGGACCCATTCCCAAGGCTGTTGCCATGGCCACCAAGCCTGGCACCAGCTGGGATGCTCGGTTTCCACGGGCTGGGCTTCAGGAATGGGATTCCCCAATTTCCTGCTCCCGCTAAAACTTTGGCAGCTGGGGGACTCCTGGGATGTCACTCGCTGCCCTCCCGCCTCCCATGGAAAGCACAAAAGGCAAAGATCCTGGGCTGGTATAAGATTAATTTATTGGGGACAGCAATGAGATAAGGAAGAAATGGAACAGAAATAATATTGATAACAGAAGGGATAAATAAAACTGTTTACGGGGAAAACTAAAACACAACTCACTGGGTCTTTCTGGCCACGTAGTTCACCTGCCTGGAAAGGACACCCTTCTCCTCAGGGAGAGAGAAAGGGATTCCCTTTCCTGCCCCTGGCAATGACCTGAGGTGGGAGTGAATGTAATGACAGGCCATGGACATACTCTCATGTTTTTCAATGCTACATCAGGTCATTGGCAGGGGCAGGAAAGTGACAGGTGTCTTCCCAGCATGGATCACAGGGAAAATGGATCCCCAGGGCTCTTCCCAACGTGGGACCTCCAATGGAGGATGAAGCTGGAGCTGGCCATGAAGCTGTTCCTGCAGTTGGGGCACTCACAGAACTTCCCTTACTGGTGACTCCATTAGTTTCTGGTCAAGTCCCAGCACATTGAGATGCTCTTCTGATGATGTGGGGCACTCGTAGGGCCTCTCCCCAGTGTGGATGTGCCGGTCGGTGATGACGGTGGATTTTTTCTTAAAGTCCTTCCCGCAATCAGGGCAGCAGAAAGGCCTCTCTTGGGCGTGACTCCGCTCATGCAGGTGGAGATTTGTTCTGGTCTGGAACGTCTTCCCACAGGTGGAGCACTCGTAGGGCCTCTCCCTGGTATGGATGCGTTGGTGGGTGTTGAGGTTCGACTTGCGCTTGAAGCCCTTCCCGCACTCAGGACAGTGGAAAGGCCTCTCCTCAATGTGCATCTGCTGGTGCTGGAGGAGACTGGAGCTGGTCCGAAACCTCTTCCCGCACTGGGGACACTCGTAGGGCCTCTCCCCAGTGTGGATGCATTGCTGCCTGATGAGGGTGGAGCTGCAGCTGAAGCCCTTCCCACACACCCCACACTTGTAAGGTGATTCCCCAGTGTGGATCATCTGGTGGCGGATCAGGGTGCTGCTCTGCCTGAAGCTTTATCCCACACTCCAAGCACTTGTGGGGCTTCTCCCCATCATGAAGCTTCTCATGGACCACGAGCTCCAAGCTCTGGCAGAAGCTCTGTCCACCGTCCGGGCTCAGGTTAGGTCTTTCCCCCTAAGAGCCCCCTGGGCTGGGTTTGGAGCCCCTCCTCCTGCGGGATCTCTCAAGATTTTCCTCCACGTTGGAATTCTGCACTGTGGAGTCACTCAAAACGGCCTCGTCCAAAAGGTTCTGCCAAGGAGATTTGTCCTCCATGGTCTTCATCCTCAGCTCCTTGTCTGGGGGAGAAAGGACAAGGAGAGGATGGGATTTGTCTCCATGCCAGAGGGAACGGGAAGGAGATCCCCCCAAAGAGTCCCCAGCAGGACGGGGTTGGCACTGGGGTTGTCCTGCAGCCAGGGGCTGTGCTGGGCTGGGAGATGGAGCAGGAGAGAGGGGGAAAGGAGCATTGACATCCTCTTCACCTGCCTGGGTGTCCTGGGGCATCTTCCTCTTCCTTGCAGCCTCCTCCTCCATCCAATCAAGCTTTGGGAATGGGAAATCCTGTTCTATGAAGAAAACAAAGGGTGCGCTCATTGTCTTTTGTTCTGATTTGAAGGCAAACCTAGGAGAGAGTCTAAGCGAGAAATACAATTTAATAAGAAAATGAAGATCAAGGCAATGATACAGAAACACTGCCTTCAAGTGACAGAGTCAGGATATAACCTGACACCCTGTGGGTCAGGGTGGTGGCAGCAGTCCCATTAAATGGTGGCTGCAGTCCTATTGGAGAGATGAACGTGATTCTGTCAAAGCAGTGATCCTGTAGAAGGGTCTGGTCTTCCTCTGAAGGTCCAGTGGTGGTTCTGGAGCTCTTGTTCTCTGGCAATCCAGCAGGCAAGCTGCTCCTGGTGTTAAAAGCCTCAGCATATATCCAGGTAGGAATGCTTGGATCCTCCCCCTGGGTGGAGCATCCCACCATGGGATGATGGAATTTGATCAGTCCTGCAGTGACACTCAATGGCCCATTCACAGAAGATATCTCCCCTGGAGGGCATTATCAGGGCTGAGTCATGCAAGAGATAAAGAACACTGCCCCACCTGTTTATAGCAGTTGATGAAGATGGGGATTGCAAACATGCATTTGGTTACATCTTGCATTGCAGCCTGAAACAGTGGGGTAATCCCTGCTCAGGGGGTGAACACCAGCCCCCTTACCCAAACTGGCTCAGGTGTAAAACCCCCCACCCCGGGAAGGCCACACACACAGGAGACAATGTCACACTTGCCCTGCCCCAGGGGAGGTCTCTGTCTTTTGTCCCTCCCTTGCTCTCTTCTGTTTTCTCTTTCTTTCCCTCTTTCTCTCTTCCTCACATTTACTGGTCAATAAAATCCACCTTGGACTTGGTCTCGTTAGCACCTTAATTAGGACAGAGGAATCTCTCTAACAATTTTCTTACCCAGATTGTGACATTAGTTTAACACAGTGAGTTCAGGGCACTGTTCTCTGACTCCAAGCGCCTTTGACAACAGCATGGTTCCCTTCTCTGAGGAGGTTGTGGTTCTCTTTGGAAGAACTCTCGGAAACTTGGAAGTCCCTCCTTCCTGCTGGGGAACTTACAGGAGAAATGATGAGGAAAATGGCTGTGGTGGGTGGGGAGTGTAAAGAAAATATTTTGTTGTCCTTCCTTGAAAAGTTTGTTAAAATCACTGGAGGAAAGGGAGCAAATGATATCAGCTTGACTGATAAAGTTCATTTACTCAAAGGTGAGAAACACAAGGCTGCTAAATGTCCTACACGAAGCCCAGCTCAAGTAGCTAAATTCCCAAATAACTCACACCAGGGGTCTCCAGGAGGATTTTTTTGGAGAGTGTTCGGAGCCGGCAGATCCCGGACTTGAGCCCCGGATATCTCTGGGCTCCCCAAGAGGAGCTTTTTTGGGGGGAGAGTGTTGCCAACATCCCTTCATAAAAATCCTTTCATTAGGATTTTTCCAGCTGAAGCTGAGAAGTTTCAGCAACAAGATTAAGCAATTGTTATCAGCTGCCTAGGAATGTAACAGGTCCACCTGCGATTGGCCCATCTTGCATGTCTATAATTAATAGACAGTTGAGGACGAAGCTTTCTCGGACTGAGTCCGAGAGAGCTGGATTGTTGAACTTTCTTTTAGATTCTATTCATAGCATAGCCTTTCTGAGGAGCTTCTCTCTTTCCATGTCTTTTTAGTATAGTTAATATATATATATATATCTTAATATAATAAATCAAGCCTTCTGATAATGGAGTCAGCATTCTCGTCCTCTCCTTTGCCCTGAAACACCTTGTGACCACTGTCACAGGAGAGGAGCCGCGATCGCCCCTCAGGAGGGTCCCGGGGGTCCACGTGGGGATGGCCCGGTGCCGACGGGGCGGGACATTGGTTTTGGGGATCCCTGTGAGAGCCGGGGCTGTGGAACGGGGGAGCCCCGGGGCGGGGAGAGGGGAAGGGGCGATACCGGAGCTGGGGGACCCCCGGCAGCCCAGAGATGAGGCAGGGATGGGACCCCCTGACCCTGACAGGGGCGTGTCCTGGGGTGACTTCATGATGCTCGTGCCCCATCGGTCCGTTTAGCCCAGAAATGAGTTCTGCACCTTTAAGGCTGGTTCTGAGAGCCAAGGGGAGGAGGAAGAAGCTGTAGTTTGTTTTCAGACACCGCACTCACTCCTCTACATTCTGGCTCCTGGATGGACAGAGGGTGGGACAGAGCTTTCCTTTGCTTTTAATTAGTTTTTAGCTCGCTGAGGCAGAGAAATTCCCTGGACTGTGATTATTCTTTTTCTTTGGTGCTGTTTAAACCTGCTCTGGACTGAACACCAGAACACCTCTGGCTGCTTGCACTAGTGGCCAACCTGGCTGAGCCTGGGCAGAGGCATTTCCAGCACTGGAGGGACTGATAAGAGACTGGTAAGATACTGAGTGACCCCGAGCTATAGCCCAGGGAGGGACTTCTGGGATTTGCCATCTCTTTTGGAGCAGCAGGAGGTTTTATTGCTTAATATTGTTCAATTTGTGTGCTAGTGAATGCTTTGACAGTTAAATAAAGTTTTTTCCACTTTTCTCTAAGGAAATATTTTCCCAAACTGGCTGAGGGTGGGGCTGCTTCATCTGCATTTTTGAGGAAACTCTTTTTGGAGATTTTCAACCAAATTTCCCCTAAACCAGAACAGGGTGGTGGGGAGAGAAGGGAAACCCAAGTGGCTGGATTGAGGGGAAGCTGTAAAAGGGGGACCCTGGGACTCCAAAACCCACCAGAATCCCTAAGCAGGACCCTGGAGAGGGGGGATCCCCAGGACCCATGGGATCCCCAGCAGCCCTGAGATGCGGGACTAACGAGAACCTCAGAGGGATGAGACTGGAAATCGGAAACTCCTGGTGGCTTTTTGGATTCACCCTTGAATTTTGAACATCAGGTGACTTCTGGAGATGGACCTGGGCAAGAGGAATCCCCAACCCAAGCCACTCACACCTTGTTTTTCCCCAAACAAGGATTTTCCCCAAACCATCCCACCATGACATCCACCCTGTCCTGCTCTGGGTGAGCTCAATCCCAAACCTGACCCTGATCCTGGTCTCAATCTCACTCCATGTTAAGACACACTCACAGTTCTGTATTTATTCTCATCCCAGTGCCAAACTCGTCTACCTCCAGACCTAGTCCCAACCCCAGCCCTAAAGCCAATCCCATGTCTAGCCTTAACCCCAATCCCAGCTCTAATCCAAATCTCAGCCCCAAATCCAAGTCCAGCCCCAATTCCAGCCCCTTCCCAAATCCTCAGCCCCAAACCAAATCCCAGGCTCAGCCCTTCTGGGGCTTTGGGGGTGTCTCTGTCCCTCTGAGCCCGATGATGTTTGGGTGGGGTCACAGCAGGGCTGAGAGGGACAGAGACCCCCCCGGCCTCCCCAGAGGTGAGAAGGTGGGAGAGCCCCCCCAGCCCCGAGCAGCCTCAGCGGTGAGAGGGACACAGAGCCCCTGGTGCCCAGCCCTGCACAGTCATTGCCTGAGGCCAGAGGGATGGAGACCCCCCGAGCATCCCCCAGGGTGAGGGGACAGAGACCCCCGAGCATCCCCTGGGCTGAGAGGGACAGAGACCCCCGAGCACCCCCTGGCACAGGGGTGAGAGGGAGGGAGACGCCCCAGGCATTCCCTGGGGTGAGAATGATGGAGACCTCTGGGGAATGGCCTGGGCTGACAGGGACAGGGACAACCCCTCCCCCCCAAGCCCCTCCCAAGCATCCCCCAGGGTGAGAGGCACAGAGACTC
Organism: Calcarius lapponicus; assembly: GCA_039654755.1. Classification (NCBI taxonomy): domain Eukaryota; kingdom Metazoa; phylum Chordata; class Aves; order Passeriformes; family Fringillidae; genus Calcarius; species Calcarius lapponicus. The sequence goes on along the minus strand of CM077467.1, from coordinate 20,811,344 downwards.
CTCAAACATCCCTTGGGAACTGGAGAAAATAAACTTGGCAGAAATCAAACTTGACTCTGCATAAATCACTTTGACGATTATTTGATTTTCCCAGAAGTCACACGTGATGAAAACACAAACAAACCCCAAACATGAATAAACTGATAATAGAAGCAATTCTGTGGCAATTCCAATTTTCATTGGTTCCTGTACAGCTCCAGCTCAGCTGCTGGCAGCTTCCAAGAAAAGAAAAGTGGAAATTCAGCCTAATGCAGATATTAGTAAAAGGAAGGGAAACTCAGTATAGCTGTCACAAAGGTGACAGGGATGAAGAGAATAATGATCCTCACATTTGGCAAAGCCTCCATGCCTGGGAATTTGGGAGTTATTCAGGAATTCAGCTACTTGAGCTGGGCTTCTTGTAGGACTTTCATCAGCCCCTTGTGTTCCTCACCATGGGGTGAATGAACCTTGTCAGTCTCGCTGGTAACATTTGCTCCCTTTCCTCCAGTGATTTTAACAAACCTTTCAAGGAAGGACAGTAAAATATTTTCTTTACACTGGCCACCCACAACAGCCATTTTCCTCGTCAGTTCTCCCATAAGCTGCTCAGAGGAAGCTGCATCCAATTTCCCAAGAGTTTCTCCAGAGAAAACAACAACCTGCGCAGAGGAGGGAACCATGCTGTTGTCAAAGGCACTTGGAGTCAGAGAACAGTGCCCGGAACTCACTGTGCCAAAATAATATCGCAATCTGGGTAAGAAAATTGTTAGAGAGATTCCTCTGCCCCAATAAAGGTGCTAACGAGATCAAATCCAAGGTGGATTTTATTGAACAGTAAATGTGAGGTAGAGAGAGAGAGGGAAAGAAAGAGAAAACAGAAGAGAGCAAGGGAGGGACAAAAGACAGAGACCTCCCCTGGGGCAGGGCAAGTGTGACATTGTCCCCTGTGTGTGTGGCCTTCCCAGGGTGGGGGTTTTACACCTGAGCCAGTTTGGGTAAGGGGGGTGGTGTTCACCCCCTGAGCAGGGATTACCCCACTGTTTCAGGCTGCAATGCAAGATGTAACCAAATGCATGTTTGCAATCCCCATCTTCATCAACTGCTATAAACAGGTGGGGCAGTGTTCTTTATCTCTTGCATGACTCAGCCCTGATAACGCCCTCCAGGGGAGATATCTGCTGGGAATGGGCCATTGAGTGTCACTGCAGGACTGATCAAATTCCATCATCCCATGGTGGGATGCTCCACCCAGGGGGAGGATCCAAGCATTCCTACCTGGATATATGCTGAGGCTTTTAACACCAGGAGCAGCTTGCCTACTGGATTCCCAGAGAACAAGAGCTCCAGAACCACCACTGGACCTTCAGAGGAAGACCAGACCCTTCTACAGGATCACTGCTTTGACAGAATCACGTTCATCTCTCCAATAGGACTGCAGCCACCATTTAATGGGACTGCTGCCACCACCCTGACCCACAGGGTGTCAGGTTATATCCTGACTCTGTCACTTGAAGGCAGTGTTTCTGTATCATTGCCTTGATCTTCATTTTCTTATTAAATTGTATTTCTCACTTAGACTCTCTCCTAGGTTTGCCTTCAAATCAGAACAAAAGACAATGTGTGCAGCCTTTGTTTTCTTCCTGGAACAGGATTTCCCGATCCCAAATCTTGATTAGATGGAGGAGGAAATTGCGAGGAAGAGGAAGGAGCCCTGGGATACCCAGGCAGGTGATGAGGAAGTCAGTGCCCCTTTCCCCCTCTCTCCTGCTCCATCTCCCAGCCCAGCACAGCCCCTGGCTGCAGGACAACCCTGCTGCCAACGCCGTCCTACTGGGGATGCACTGGGGGGATCTCCTTCCCCTTCCCTCTGGCACGGAGGCAAATCCCATCCTCTCCTTGTCCTTCCTCCCCCAGACAAGAAGCTGAGGATGGAGACCAGGGAGGACAAATCCCTGCAGCAGAACCTCTTGGAAGAGGCCGTTTTGAGTGACTCCAGGGCACAGGAATCCATTGGGGAGGAAAATCCCCAGAGATCCCACAGGAGGAGGGGCTGCAAACCCAGCCTAGGGTGCTCTGAGGAGCAAAGACCCACCCTGAGCCAGGAAGGTGGACAGAGCTTCAGCCAGAGCTCAGAGCTGGTGGTCCATGAGCAGCTTCATGATGGGGAGAAGCCCTACAAGTGGTTGGAGTGTGGGAAGAGCTTCAGGCAGAGCAGCACCCTGATCAGACACCAGATGATCCACATGGGGAAATGGGCTTACAAGTGTGGGGAGTGTGGGAAGGGTTTCAGCTGTAGCTCTGCCCTTGTCAACCACCAGCGGTATCACACCAAGGTAAACCCCCCCACTGCCCTGACTGTGGAAAGGGCTTCAACCACAACTCCAAGCTTGTCATCCACCAGCAGATCCACATTGGTGAGAGGCCCTACGAGTGTCCCCAGTGTGGGAAGAGGTTCTCTGACCGCTCATTCTTTACACGACAGTAACGGAGGCACCGGTAAGGGAAGGCCTGCAAGAGCCCCGACTGCAGGCAGAGCTTCACGCACTGCTCCATCTCCAGCCCCATTGGAGGACCCACATTTGTCAGCACCCTGGTGACCCACATTCCTTGTGATACACAGTGAGAAGTTATTTGTGTTCCTTTTTCTTTGCCTCACATTATCTTTTGATTTATCTCCCTCCCTTTAAAACACAGAAAATTGGGGTAAAAAATTGACCCAATTCATCAAAGGCATCTAAAGCCTCACATTTTACTTGTGTTTTGAGGGAAGCTTGGATTCTGGGAGATATCTGGGAGGATATGGGGGGTTTTGGGGGTATTTGGTTGCCTTTATTTCTTGCTACTCCAAAAGATGAGAGGGATTGATCTATTAGCTCAAAACCGCTCAATGCCACTGAAAACTATTCAATGCCACACCAAAATTCCTCGATTCCACAGCCCCTCAGGGTGAAATTGGGTTGGAAGGAGATTGGGTGAAGTGGGATGCAAATCAGGAGGGGTAAGATGAGCATTGGGTGGGGCAGGATGGGTGGGATGGGGTTTGGGAGTTGGAAATGGGGGAAGTACAGCTTGGGAAGGGGGTCTTGATGTCCAGGAGGGGTGGGATGGGTTGGGGTTGGGACTGGGGAGGTGGGCTGGGGTCTGGAATGAGACAGCCAAAATTTGGGGATGATGAAGGGAGGGGAAGCCCGTTAATGAGTGAGTTTTTGGATATTCCATGTTCATGAATAGATGCTGGGGTATCTCACGTTTCTGAGGTGGTTTTGGGGCATTTCCCAGCTCTTCTGAGTTTCCTGAGTGCAGCTCCATGGAGCCCCATTGCCAGGGGTGGTTGCCTTGGGCACGAGCTCAGGGATGTAGCCAGAGTCCGTACCCTCTGCTCTCAGAAGAGCAGAGAAATGATGGATGGCCCCAGACAGCTCCAGTGTGAATTTGGAGACCTGTGAGCTTACTGGGGAGAGGTCAACAGCAATCCCCTGGAGAGATGCACCTTAGACTCCAGGCGTTCCTCACAGAAGTTTCCCCCATGGTGCCCAGCAGCATGTCCTGGGTTGACTATATGATGCTTTTATCCCCAGTCGTCTTGTTCTGTTTATGCTGAATAATAAGTTTTGCACCTTTAAGACTTGTTCCAGAGAGTGAAGGGGGAGAGAAGAAGCAGGAGTTTGTTTTCAGACACTGCATTCACTCCTCCACATTCCTGCTCCTGGACTGTGTTGTCTGTGGATGGACAGACAGTGGGACAGAGCTCTCTTTTGCTTTTAGTTAGTTTTAGCTAGCTGAGGCAAAGAAGTTCCCTGGACAGTGGGTCTTTTTCTGTTTTTTCCTATTCTTTGGATCTCTTGAAACCTGATCTGGACTGAACACCCAGCAGAGCACCGGCAGCTGCACCTGTGGCCCACTGGGCCGGGCCTGGCCCGCAGCATTTCCAGCGCTGGAGGGACAGATCAGAGACTGAGTGAGCCAAGCTGCAGCCTGGGGAGGGGACTTTCTCAGTTTGTCATCTCTTTTGGAGCGGCAAGGGGTTTTATTGTTTAATATTGTTTAGATTTTATTGTTTAATAAACATGGTTTTTTTCCACTTTTCTCCAAGGAGGTAGTTTCTCCCGGGCCGGTTGGGGGGAGGGACCAATTGAATCTGCTTTCCTACAGGAGCCCCTTTGGGGGTTCTCTTCCAAATTTGCTCTGAACCAGGACAAAGGGGTAGCACATGGAGTGTTAGCCCAGGACTGGGAAGGATCCAGGAAACCAGTGGCCTATTTATCAAAATTCCTAGACCCTGTCAGCCGGGGGTGGCAAACCTGCATTCAGGCTGTAGCAGTGACTGCCCTATTCATAGCAGAAAGCAAAAAATTACCTTTGGGGGAAAACTGAAGACATATATCCCAAATTCAGGAAGGAGTATCCTGAGCCAAAAGGCTGAGAAATGGCTCACTGATTCCTGAGTGCTAAAGTATGAAGCCATCTTAAGAGATAACGGTTTAGAGCTGATCGTGAGTAACCAACTCAACCCAGCCCAGTTTTTGTATGAAGAACCAGATGAGGCACTAATACATAATTTCCTAGAGGTTATAAGCTATCAAACTAAAGGAAAAGAAGACTTAACAGATCAACCACTCCAAGGTGGAAGACGATTGTTCATCAATGGATCTTCACAGGTAATAAAGGGGCACAGGGTATTGGGGTACACTACAGTGCATCAAGGGTTAGTGGCCATAGAAAAGAGAAAGTTACCTTCCAACTGGTCAGCCCAAGGTGTGAGTTCTATGCCCTAAAATGAGCTCTGGAAATACTGGCACAGAAAAGGGGAACAATAGATACAGACTGAAAATATGCTTTTGGAGTAGTGCATAGCTTTGGAAAAATTTGGGAAGAGAGGGGGCTATTCAATTCAAAGGGAAAGGGACGTTTTCATGAAAAATTTCTTTTAGAAGAGTTAGAAACCTTACAATTACCAGGAGAAGTATCAGTGGTGTATGTGTGTATGTTAAAGGACATAAGAAGGGGGTGACTCAGGAGGTGTGAGGGAACAATTTAGCTGATTTAAAAGCTAAAAATGCAACTGAATTAGAGACAGAAAAACCAATACGAGTATTAACCCCTATGAGAGAAATGCAAAAAGTCATGGTATTCAGTGGGACAAAAGAGGAAGAACTTCTCAAATTAAGAGCCAAGAAAGATAACAAAGGGAAGTGGAGATTAGCAGATGGGAGGCAAATGTTGAATAAACCCCTGGCCAAGAAAATGCTAGAAGGCATACATGGAACAACACACTGGGGTAAACAAGAGCTAAGTGGTCAATTTCTAAGGGACTGGGCATGCAAAGAAATTTTCAGAATAGCTAAGCAAGTAACTGAACAGTGTGTGATATGTCAACAAGTGAATACAAAAATCATGAGGAAAACACCCAGAGGAGGGTGAGAACTAGCCTTATGGCCCTTCCAAAACATCCAAGTAGACTTTACTGAGCTTCCCCAGGTACAGTGGTGGAAGTTTTTGCCAGTGATAGTAGATCACGTGACTCATTGGGTAGAGGTGGTACCCACTGTGAAAGCCAATGCCAGTGTTGTGAGTAAAACACTTCTGGAATCAATCATTCCCCAATATGGGATGGCAAACAGGATTGATTCAGACCAGGGAACTCATTTCACATCAAAGATATTGCAGAAAGTAGTTCAGGCCCTGGGAGTAAAATGGGAACTACACACTCCATGGCATCCACAGAGTTCTGGTCAGGTTGAGAGAATGAATCAAACTCGTAAAAGCGCTCTAGCAAAGCTAATGATTGAAACCCAAATGTAATGGATAAAATGTCTCCCTTTGCCCTTATTAAGAATTGGAACACAACCCCAGTCAGATCTGGGGGTGTCACCCCATGAAATGATGTTTGGGTTTCCATTCCTGACCTCACCCCAGAAGGTTGCCACCTATGAGGAAGGGGAAGCCAATGCCAAGAAATAAGTGATGTCTATAGCACAGACCTTAGAAGGGCTAAGACATAAAGGGGCAATTCCTCAAACTACCACCCTGGATTTCAGAATCCATAATATTAATCCTGGGGATTGGGTGATGATTAAGTCATGGAGAGATCAGCCTCTAACTGCCCAGGGGGAAGGTCCCTTTCAGGTACTGCTCACCACCGAATCGGCCGTGCGAACTGCAGAACGGGGATGGACTCATGGCAACAGAGCCAAAGGCCCAGTAGAAGAACCCAAAGAGTGGATAATAAATCCAGGCTGGGTGAAACAAGATTGACTCTCAAGCAGAGACTGAGAGACAACCAGAAAAATACCAAGATGCCCAAAAAGTCGAGTCAAGCTTCCACCAACCAGCTCGAGAACTGTCTTCCTGTTTTCATGGGTAAGAATTACCAGCATCTGTTGAGAAAAAGTGCACAAGGGACTGTAAAGGTAAAGGGACAGCTTCTTTAAGAAAATAAGACAAAGGAAGGAGGGCAACACTTGGGTGGCCCCTTTGTTTGCTACCAAGAAGGCTCCATAGCCCTGCTGTGGGTAGCAACCCTGTAGGCATGGTAAGGTAGGGACAAAAGGCAAAACCAGACCTCTGTCATTCCTCAGTTGTCTTTTATTTCAACAGGGACTGGAGGGCAGGACCGAGTTGGCCTCTGTACTCACCCCTAAGATCCACCAACTATGGGTAGCAGCCACATAGGCACGGTAGATGGGAGTCAAAGCCATACTGGACCTCTGGGATGCCCTTTTGTCCATTCCAAATAAGTGTGTATAACGAAAACCTGAGATTTTTTCTCCTGTTCCCACTGTCCCTGCCCATATCAACAGATGATGGTATGACTCATTCAAGAGAGAGAGAAAATATTTTTACTTAATTTTTCAAGCAAATGACTTATAGAAAAAGAAAAAGGGGGTTTGTTAGAGATGCATAATCCGACGGTTGACTCTCACAATTAAGGGGTGAATATTAAATATATGTTAAGAGCAGGTTTGTAGATGTATAGTTATCCTTTCCCCTCCCCCTTGCATTGTTATCACAGGATGGCCTCAGTAGTCGGGGCATTTGGGAGGGTTGGCTTGTTACTATGGCAGCACCTGCCCTCCAATCAAGGTGTCAGACAGTGATCTCCACCACTGGACAGTGAAGAAGGAGTCGATTGACAAGACTTTGGGAGGGGCTAGAGGTGTAAAAGACAGAGCATCCATTTTGTAGATAAGCACATGGTGACTGAATCCTTTGCTCCTGGTGCTGTATTCTTTTCTTTATTCAGTCTTCTGTTGTATTTTGATAAGGTCTTAAAAAACAATTTAAATTTTTGAAAGTGAAAATTCTTTCTCACATGGGGTTGGGGAATGTAGGGCAAGGTTGTCCACACTGGGTCAGCTCCAAGGTACAACTTCACTGACCTGGCCAGACCTCCTTAGGAGAGACCCTGGATCAAAATCAATCACAGAATGCTGCAATCACCTCTTCTCTAAAGAGAACAGCAATAAAACACACCGTTTAAAATAGAATTACATCTTTTTAGAAGCTCTTTGAAATATTTCTCCATAATTCTAAAAGGAAAACTTCCTAGTGAACTGCTCCAGACCAGAGGGAAATCAAGGCACAGCCATGGTTTGCCAGGACTTGCCTGATCCTGAGGAGCCCCGTGGTGCATTTGGAGCTGAGCCCTTGAACCCTGGGCGTTACAGGAGATGGCACAAACCTTTCCGGGAGTCCAACTTACAAGAAAACCCCAAGGTGTCTCCTGGCATGAATGGGTCCTACTCAGGTCCATCCCCAAAATAAGCTGTCATACACTCGGTGGAAGAGAGAACTGAAGGCCAGGATTGCACAAAAACCTCTCAGACACTCAGTGTAGAAAGGAAATTCCAAACTACCTTAAAAATTTTGAGTACCTCAAAGTATTAACAAGCCTCACTGAGTGTCAGTACAAAGCTCTCAAGGGACTCATTAAAGCAGATAATTGGGGCCATGATTGCACAAACCTCTTACAGTGTCTGTATTATAAAGGAAGCACCAAGTACCTTAAAATAACTGAAGTACCCTGAAGTATTAATGAGCCCCACTGAGTGTTGTTACTGACAAAGCCTCTCCAGGGACTAATTACAGCAGATAATTGGAGGCCATGATTGCACAAACCTCTCAGAGACTCCAAGGCAAAGGCCAAACCCAAAGTCCTTTGAAAAACCTCCAGTCCCTGCAGGGAGCATTCAGGAGCCCCCAGGGCCATTGCTGAGCAAGGCTCCCCAGGGACTCCTTCCAGCAGATCCTTGAGGCCACTGGGATGTGGGCTGGGGGGGATGCTGAGGGCAGGACAAGGGGTTGACAGTGCCCAGCCTGGCTGGGGCTGTGCCAGGAGGCCCCAGGGCCTCGGGACAAGGTGTCTCCTCACAGCCCTTGCTGGCACAGACCCTGCTGTGCCCCAGGGCACCAAGACTTGGCTTCTCTTTGTCCCCACCTGTCATCACTGCCTGCAGTTCTCTGCTCTGCCTGGGGCCTGGGGACACTTTCTCAGTTGTGTCCCTCTGTGGGACCCATTAAAAGTCCAAGAAACTTTGGAGTTGCATTCTGCCTTGGAGTTCTGGAGAGGTTTCTTCAGCTGCCTCTCAGGGACTGATGTTCAGGGCCTGAGCACAAAACCCCAGAGGCTCATTCAAGTCCTTGTGCTGCGTCTGTGCTGCTGAGCTGGGCTGGGCTCCTGGCACAGAGACAGCTGCTGGTAAGCAAGAAGAGCTTCAAAAGCACATTTCTCTTGATAAGCAGCACTTCTGCCAGCCCAGCAGGGCTGGGGCACTGCCTGCAGCCAGCCCGGGCACAGCACAGAGGCACAGAGAGCTTCAATCAGTCAGGGCTGGGAAGGGGCTGAGAAGTGCCTGGGGCAGAATCCCTGCCAGCCCTTGGCACAGGAACCTCTGGCTGCAGGACAATGCAGCTGCAGCTCCTGGAGCCATCTCCTAAAGCTGGAACATCCCAATGCCTCCAGAGCCTGTGAGTATAACTCTGGGTATTTCTCGTATTTGGGAGGTTAAATGCTCATGAAGCTCTGACATGCTGAGTGCTTCTGATCAATCATAGAATATTTGCAAGGCAAGGAATTTAAAAGAAAATAGGATATTCCTAAGACTTTGTATTCAGTTTCCTACTACTAGAGCATGGCAGGGAGGGGGGTATAATTATTAAAGGGTGATTAGGAATTATTAATTATGAATGCAGACAAGAGCTTGAGACATCCAAACTGTTCCTTTTAGTGATAAAGAGGTGCCCAGGAGATCCCTAATTTGCTTTCAGCCACTCTGCCCATGGAAAGCAGCAGCATCACCTTTGCTGGCCCCATCAGGCTCAGTCTGAGCTGTCCTTTCTCCAAGCTGCAAACAGAACCTGCCCCCACGCAGTGCCCTGCAAACAGGCAGGGTTCTGTAGGACCAAGGAGAGTGCACAGAGATTTGGGGTCTGTGAGTGCTGGCACAGAGAGATCAGGCACAGGGAAACACCTGCAGGAGGGAAATCTCCAGAAAGCAGAGAGAAGATCAGACAACGAGAGAAAGCAAAACCCAGCAATGCTGTGGCAGGGAGAGTTTAGAGATGCCCACAGGATCCCCTGCAGTGCAGCCCCTCCCTCTGAACAAGCCCCCTCCCTCCTGTGCCCCAGCCCAGCCTCTGCCCTCAGGGCCGGGGCTCCAAGGCGTGCAGCCCCTCCTGTGCAGGCAGAGCTGCAGCAGAGCCGTGGGGCAGCTCTGCAGCCCCGGGCCCAGTTCCCTCTGCAGAGCACAGGGCTGGGAGCAGCTGCCCGGCCCTGGGGGCTCTGGCAGGGGCACAGCTGGCTCAGGGTGACGCTGTCCCCAGTGCCCGGCTCTGGGCAATGCTGTCAGTGCAGCCAGGGAAGGAGCTGCATCTCCCTCAATCCAATGCCAGCATAAGGACACTTGGAAGTCTCTCTGAGATTTCACTCAAAGCTGGGAGCTTCAATCCAGGGTGCAAACCTGGCCTAGAGCATCTTTGAGTTATAAGATTGATGGGGAAAGGCAGAGGTGTTGTGACACTGAAAATGCTGTTGGTTTGGTGAAGTGAGCAACGTGAGTCCTTGGCTACAAATGTGGAGCTGGGCTGTGATGGATCCATCTGCTCTCAGCAGTACCTGGTGACATTTTAGGGCAACCACGGGAAGGTGATCACAATCCACCTGAGAAAGGTTAAAGCCCAGTGATTTTCTGAAAAGGTCAAAACATCAGACCATCTCCCCTCACTCATCATCTCGCCTCATAGAACTTGTTCTGCTCTCCCTGAGTGAAGCCGCAATACAGAGGGTTTGATATCCAAGAGTACGAGCAAAGAGATGGGGAAGCTTATAAAGAAAACCTCACAACTCTTAAACACTAAAAGTCCTGTCAGTGTGTTACAGAAGAGGGTATATGGGAAATGGGTTTGATTTTGCTTACAGGGATCTCCTCTATCTCTTCACTGTCCTTTCTCCCTGATCAGGTCCCCAAGTGCAGCCCCAGCAAATGATGTCCAACAGCAGCTCCATCAGGCACTTCCTCCTGCTGGCATTGGCAGACACGCGGCAGCTGCAGCTCCTGCACTTCTGCCTCTTGCTGGGCATCTCCCTGGCTGCCCTCCTGGGCAACGGCCTCATCATCAGCGCCGTAGCCTGCGGCCACCACCTGCACACGCCCATGTTCTTCTTCCTGCTCAACCTGGCTCTCACTGACCTGGGCTGTATCTGCACCACTGTCCCCAAAGCCATGCACAGTTCCCTCTGGGACACCAGGAACATCTCCTACACTGGATGTGCTGCACAGGTCTTTTTTTTTGCCTTTTTCATCTCTGCAGAATTTTATTTTCTGACCATCATGTGCTACGACCGCTATGTGTCCATCTGCAAACCCCTGCACTACAGGACCCTCCTGGGCAGCAGAGCTTGTGCCCACATGGCAGCAGCTGCCTGGGCCAGTGCCTTTCTCAATGCTCTCATGCACACGGCCCATACATTTTCCCTGCCCCTGTGCCATGGCAATGCCCTGGGCCAGTTCTTCTGTGAAATCCCACAGATCCTCAAGCTCTCCTGCTCCAAATCTTACCTCAGGGAAATAGGGCTTATGGCTGTTAGTGTATGCTTATCATTTGGCTGTTTTGTGTTCATTGTTTTCTCTTATGTGCAGATCTTCAGGGCCGTGCTGAGGATCCCCTCTGAGCAGGGACGGCACAAAGCCTTTTCCACCTGCCTCCCTCACCTGGCTGTGGTCTCTCTGTTCTTCATCACCGCCTCATTTGCCTACCTCAAGTCCCCTTCCATGTCCTCCCCATCCCTGGATCTGGCCCTGTCAGTTCTGTACTCAGTGGTGCCTCCAGGCCTGAACCCCCTCATCTACAGCCTGAGGAACCAGGAGCTCAAGGCTGCTGTGTGGACACTGATGACTGGATGCTTTCAGGAACATTAAACTGCTGGCCAGTTTCTGCAAATCACTTGTAATAAAAGTAATCTTTGATACTTCTCTAAGGTTTCATTTTGGAGGTTCTTTTTATGCATCTTCCTTTTACAATATAATCCACAAATAAATGTCATTGTTGGTGCCATTTCTCATTTTGTTTCTCTCCAACATCCCTCTAGCCCCAGATTGTGTCAATGAGAGGCTGCACTCTCAGTGGCTTTAAAGGAACTAAAGCATCTCCCAGCAGAGTTTTCTGCAGAGATGCCCTTTAGTTGCCTTCTCTGGAGCTGCAGCAGCAATGTCTGTGTGCAGAGCTGGGGCAGATCAGTGCTGGCCCAGCAGCTGTGCCCAGCAGCAGCAGCAGCACTTGGTGTTGCCAGTGCTGCTGCCGTGGTCCTGCCCCGCTGCCCTGCTGGCCCTGGTGTTGCTGCAGGGCCTGAGTGCTCTCGGGGCCGGGCACAGCCCTGGGGGTGGCAGTGCCGGGGCTGCAGCAGGGACAGGCCATGGGCACTGCTGGGGCAGCGCTGACGCCTCAGCCCAGGGCCTGGGGGCTCCAGGCTCCTTGCCCAGGCTCTCTCCAGAACACGGCCAGGCCAATGCTCAGCACAGAAACCCCCGTGAGCAGCCCCAGGCTGGCCGTGGGCAGGCTGGGGGCAAACAGCATGGCTGGGGCTCTGCAAGGGCCCTGGGGCAGACGGGAAGGAGCAGCAGAGCAGGGGCTGATCCATCCCCAGGGCGCTGCACAGCCCAGGGCAGCGTCCCAGAGCGTCCTGATGGAGCTGCCAACAACATCCCCCCTCTGCAGCCCTGGCCTCTCCCCCAGCTCACACAGGTGCCCCATCCTTGCAGGCACAGCCACGGCAGCACTGGCACAGCAGCCCCTGTTTGCATTGCACACAGCAGGCGGAGCACCCCCATGCTGTTGCTGTGGGGACATGAACCTGAGAGAGCACAAATGCCATCAGCCCCTGGGGCCAGCAAGGGCTGGGGGACACCAGGGAAACCACTCAGCTTTGGTCTGGCCTCTGCACTCAGCCAGAAAGTTTGTTCCCATCAGCTGGGAGTTTCCTGTGCCACTGCAGACGCTGTTGCTCAGAGCCAGGGCTGCCTGGCAGCCACCCCCAAACTGCCCTCAGCATTTCCTTGGCTTCACCTTTGCTTTCTTTACTCTTCCTGCTACAGATTTCTTCCTCTTACACACCCCAGCGGGCCCAGAACTGGACACAGCACTCGAGGTGCTGCCCAACCAGTGCTGAGCACAGGGGAAGAATGCCTGCTCTGCTCCTGCTGGCCACACCATTCCTGATCCAGGAAGGCCAGGAGTCATTGGCCTTCTTGCCCACCTGGGCACACTGCTGCCTCATGTCCAGCCTGCTGTCCATCAGTCCCTGCAGGTCCCTTTCTGCCTGGCTGCTCTCCAGCCACTCTGATCCTTTGGCCATTCCGGGGGTGCCCTGGGATGGCACTCAAGGTGATCTGTTCCATAACCTTGCCGGGCACCCAGGTCAGGCTGACAGGCCTGGAGTTCCCCAGATCCTCCTTCCAGCCCTTCTTGGGGATGGGCTCACACTGGCACCTCCAGTGCTCTGGGCCCTCCCTGCTGAGCCAGGACTGATGGTAAATGATGGAGAGCAGCTTGGGGAGCTCATCCACCAGCTCCCTCATCCCCCTGGGATGGACCCCATCTGGTCCCAGAGACACCTGTGAGCATCTGAGTGGCTCAGCAGATCAGTAGCTGCTTCCTCTTGGATTCCAGGGGGCTGTTCTGCTCCCTGTGCCCATCCACCAGCTCAGGAGAACACTTGTCCTGAGGACAAGCTGTCCTAGTATTGAAAACTGAGACAAACAAGATGTTAAGTAACTCAGCCTTTTCCTTTTCTTTAGTCACTATATTCTCCACTGCATCCAATAAAGAGTAAAATGTCTCCTTATTCCATGTTTTTCTGTTATTTTATTTTTAGAAAAATTTTCTATTATTTTTTACAGAAGTGGCCAGGTTAAGCTCTGATTTAGTTTTCACCTCTCAAATTTTCTTTCTGTATGACCTAACAACATCTGTAAACACTTCTTAAGTTTCCTTCGCTTCAAAGGTGATGCACCCTCTTTTTTTATCCTGAGTTCTAAGAAAAGCTGCATGGGCAGGCAGTACAGTAATTTTCCTCACTTGCCCATCTTTTGCCACACTGGGACAGACTGCTCCTTCCCCCTTAAGATTACTTTCTTGAAACCTGTTCATCCTTCCTGGACCCCTTTGTTTTTAAGGGCAGGTTCCCTTAAAAAAATCACTACCTGATTTGGTACTCCCCAAATCAGCATCCTAAATAGGCCAAAGTCTGCCTTTCCTAATTCCAGTGTAGAAGTTTTGTTGCTGCCCCTCCTTCTTTCAAAGAACATTGAAAACTTGATTATTTCATGGTCACTGTGCCCCAGGCAGCCTCTGAGCCCCACATCTGCCACCAGCCCTTCTCTGTTTGTGAACAGCAGCAGACAGAGCTTTCCTTGGCAGTGGGAGTGTTACCAGAAATTGGTAAAACAGAAAACTCCTTAACACCAGTGTAACATTAAGGAGCAGCATTCTTTATTCAGCTGGATGCACAGGGGAGAGCTCCTCCCAAAGCCCTGCATGCTGAGTACAGGAATGTTTCTGTTTATTTTTTGTATTTTGCTCACATATCCATTGATTGTCCTGGAGTAAACACACATATGATAATCATTTCCCCAAAATCATTAACACATTTCCCCTCCCCTTTGCCCATGTGTTCTTCTGTCCTGGGGGTCTCTCTGGTGGTCCCTGGTGGTCGTGGACCCCAATGTTCCAGTGGGCCTGGCTGAGCTGGCAGGACACTGAGGCTGCTGAACTTCCAGTTCCCCTTCTCACACAATGGGCATTGTGTGGTTTCCATAGGCCTGGGGATTTGGAGAACAAGGTCCAGGTGTCAGCTCACCTGGTGGAGACAATTTATCATCTGGTAACATGAGGTCACAGAGTGGACTCTGACATCACAGAGTGGGTCATGTGAGGTCACGGAGAAGCTATGACATCATAGCCATATCTGTGATATCACAGGGCAGAGGTCTGACATCACACAGCAGACTATAACATCACAGAGCAGGCTGTGACATCCCAGAGGGGCTGTGTGACATCCCAGCAGGGCTCTGTCAGGTCACTGGGTTGGTCACTCCGCCCCAGCTCCCCCTCACAGTTTCTCCCAACAAGTCCAATGCTGTTCATGCCCAGCGGGGTCCCTGTCCCCTGGGATCCCCCCAGCCCACCTGGAGCCACAGCCTCCACCAAAGGATGTTCCACAGGATCCACCCCAGAGCCTGACATGGGGACAAGGGGCCATGGCTGTGTGACCAGGACATCAAGGACGGGGATTTTCCAGGGCACTGTGGCCTGGTTTGGGTTGCCCAGGGCAGGAAAGATGTCTGGCAGCTGGAGCAGGGTCTGGGAAGGGCCTCCAAGGTGGGGCTGGAGCCTTTGGGCTGTGAGCAGAGGCTGAGGGAGCTGGGCTTGTCCAGCCCGGAGCAGGGAAGGCTGAGGGGCTCCTCATCCCAGCCTGGCAGTGCCAGCCAGGAGGGGATGGAGAACACAGAGCCAGGCTCTGCACCGGGGGCCTGGTGGGAGACAAAAGCCAATGGGTGGAAGGGGAAAGAGGGGAGATCAGCCAGGACAGGAGGAGATGAAATGAGTCAGGCTGGTTTCAGCATTTCCTCAACACCAAGAGCAGCCTGACCTCCCTTCTCCATCCACCACTGACAGCTTTGCAAATCAGGAATTGTTTGAGCTGTTTTGCCCCCACTCCAGGATGAGTATCCTGATACAAGGACCTAATTGTGTTTATATCTATCACAGAACCATGTTTGTCTGAAATTAATTCCAGTATGGAAATCACTTGTGGGTGGTGGACTCATCAGATGCTGCTGGGATGTTGCACACAGTTCAGGGAAGAGCGTGATTATTATTAAATTGTATCCTGTTCAACTATGCTCTGTCGGCCATGAAGAGAAACTTTCTCTGCCTCTGAGTCTCACCAGTGCCTGGTCCCTCAAAGGACACAAACCTGATGAGTTGTGGCTCCCACTCCAGTGGCTGCACTTGGACCTCCCTCCATCCCCACAGCAGAGCTCCTTTGTCTGAGGAAGTCTTTGGCAATGCAGGGATGAAGGGAACAGGACAGGCTGTGGGGATCAGGGGCAGGGCATGGCCAGCAGAGGAATGACTTTTGCATTAGATGGAGCTGTGCCTTCCCTTGGCTTTGTTGGCTGACAAGAAATGAACATCCCTCTGTGTCTCGGGCAGCTCCTTCCCCAAGGAAAGCAGGTGGGAGCTGGAGCCAAGGAGCTGAAAGCTGCAGGTGCAGCCTGGGCTGGAGGGAGCTCAGATTTGCACAAGGCTGCTCTGAGTGCCAGAGCTTGGATGGGGAAAATGGTCGGGTGGGGGTAGGGACAGAGTCTGATTGATTGTCAGCCATGAAGGGTCTTTATTTTCATCTCTATTCCAACTGCATGAGGAGGTACTTGGATTCAATGTCAATTCAAGATTGCTATTAACAGGAAAAAAAAAAACTAAACAGGACTTAAAAATGTTTTCTCACTGTCTTTTTAAATATAGCATATTCAGTTGAATGCACTTCCGAAATCTCTCTTATTAACCATACAAGATTTGGAAATTGAAATCAAATTATTCCCAAAGGCTTGGTTTGTTAAGGTGCTCTGAATGTTAATGAGCCCTGGGACACTGAATTCCTGCACTGAAGAGCTGAAGGCTGAACAAGCCTCTGGAGCAGTACTTGAATTCATTGTCACTTGGAGATTGCACATGTCAATGAACTAACAGGAAAAAAAAACCTAAACAGGACCTAAAAATTTTTTTTCTCACTGTCTTTTTAAATATATTGCATTCACTTTGGATGGACTACTGAGATCTGTCCAATCAACCACAAATTATTTCAAAATTAAAATCAAATGATCTCCAGAGGCTTGGCTTGTTAAGGTGTTCTGAGTGTAAATGAGCCCTGGGACACTGAATTCCTGCACTGATGAGCTGAAGGCTGAACAAGCCTCTGCAGCAGTGAAATTCAGCAGCAGCCTCCAAGGTGCTGAGGATGTCAGCAGCCCCCAGTGAGGCCATCCCTGCCCAGAGACCGTGGGGGAATGGGCAGACAAGGAGAGCGTCCCTGGGGCTGGGGCAGCACAACTCAGAGGCAGCAGCGGCTCCAGCTGGGCAATGGAGTGTGGAATGTGGCTGGGAAAGCCCTGCCTGGGCTGGGCCAAGCAGGACACACAAGCCCTGACTCCTATCCACTAAAAAACTCTCACA
This sequence comes from Calcarius lapponicus, assembly GCA_039654755.1. Lineage (NCBI taxonomy): Eukaryota > Metazoa > Chordata > Aves > Passeriformes > Fringillidae > Calcarius > Calcarius lapponicus. Next base: position 20,794,631 of record CM077467.1, on the reverse strand, counting down.
AGGAGATGTTTAAACAGAATTACAGGTGTTTGTGTCCTCTGAGTTCGATGTACTGGAGAAATACCAACAAGAGATTCTCAGGCACTCAAAACAACAAAAGAGCCTTTCCCAGGAACTTTAGAAAATCAGAGAAACTTTGGCAAATGGTTTATTATGACATTGTAGTGGTTTTGGTTTGTTAATTTAAGATTTTTCTAGTTTTGGGATTTCTTAATTAATGTATTGATGAGTGTGGTGGGTTTTATTGTCAGTAAATTATTTGTGCATTTATTTTGTTGTGAGATAGGATTACAAGAAAGATAAAGTGGGCTTAAAATTTTAAAAGTGTATGAAGAAATTTTTATTAAAAGTAGATTTAAAAAGAAAAAGGAGTAAGAATTTTAAAAACTCTTTCGAACATTTTTTTCTTTACAACTTTTTCTTTTTACTGACAATGTAAAGAAAGTAAAGTTATAATTTCTGGTTAGTTTACAATTTCTAGAATAGTCTTTTTAATTTTACTTAGGAAGAGAAGTTTTTCTAGTTAAGGTTATGGAGATTTTTTTTACAAGAGGAACAAATAGGGTTTTTTGTGGTTCTTAGTATTGTCATGGATTACAGTTTTCTTGGGAAATTTGTTATTGCTAAGTTGTTTTTATTGCTACAAGTTTTTTACAGCTTGTTGATGGGCCATGTCAACTTATGGGGTATTGTCTTAAAGATGAGTTATTTGAAGGTAAAATTTTTTATTATTGACTTTTAAAATTCTTTTTATCTCTGGGAATAGAGATCTTCTCTTGGAGATACTGGATTACTGGGGTTTTTTTTTCCCTGTTTAAACTTTTTTATGAAATTACAGTTATTTAAACATTTGTTTATTTTAGAATGGATTTTTTTTGCTTGATATTAATTTGAATTTTTAAATAGTTTTTTGTGTTATAAAGAGAAAGAGTTTTTTATTATAGTTTATAAGAGGATTTTAGTTTTAAGATTAAGGTATTTTTTCTTATTTTATTGTATATTTAATTTGTTCTTTACTGAGTTTGATGGTTTTATAGGTTTTTTTAATATGTTTGTATTTTGTTTTTTCCTTTTACTTGAGGGAGGTTTGAAGTATGGAAATGTAGGAGAGGTGGCCCTTGAGTAGTAAATATGTATTCTATCTGAATATCTGTATATGGGCCTTGCCCCAAGGAATCCCAGCTGATCCTGAAAGGCTTGCAGCTGCAATGTCCTTAATTGGACGCAGCTGTGGCCAGCAGGGATCGCTGGGATAAAAGGGGGCTGGGCTTTCCAATGAGTCAGAACTCCGAGGCAGCCTGGAAGAAGCAGGAGCAGTCTGCCAAGGAGGGAATCAGATGATGAAGACCGGGCCACAAGGAACCCCCGAGAGAGTAAGAGACTACTATTAACATGACTACAATTGGGACTATAGTGTACGGCTACACACAACTACAATTGGGACTCTAGTGTGCGGCAACATGGAAAGGTTAACACTTCACCTGCCGGTAACTTGTGGTGGAAATTAGGATTGGGTTATGTTAGGATTGGTTTTATGGTTGGTTGTCGGGTTTTTTTGTGTTTAATTTTAGTTGTAGGGTTATTTTGTGTGGGTTGTAGGTTGTAGGGGTTTTTAGTTTTAATTGTGTTGGCGGGAGGGGACTTGATGGTAAGATTTTAATAGCTGTGGCTGGCTTTGTTCTGGTTGGGGTTTTGTAGCCTCTTTTGTTTTCCTGTTTGGCAGTTGTTGGGGTTTGGTTTGGTTAGAATGGGGCTGATGGGGGGTGGGGTGGCCTGGGGAGGGGGGGAAGGGGCTCAGCCCAGGGCAGGGTTGCTTGGATTGGTTTGGTTTGGTTTGGTTTGGTTTGGTTTGGTTGAGATGGGACCTGGGGCCAGGGCCCGCTGCTTTTTTGCCGACTGGAAAATAAAGAGGAGGTTCCTGAGTTTTTTTGTCTTTAACATATGTGTTTCACAGAGGTGTATTCAGCATCTTAGTGGTTTAACAGATTGTCAGTTACACAAAAGGTTTTGCATTACTTTTTAAAATTCTTCTCGTATCAAACTACGATAGACATTCAATCAACAAGAAATTATTCTCAAAGCATTGAGTTGGGCCATTCAACTTCACAAACTCTAAGCCTGTTCAATGTAATCTTCATTGAAATCGAAATTTGCAAGAGAAACAGAAGAAGATGACACAGAAAGAGAGAAAGACAAAAAAGATACAGAGAAGCACACACTGAGCTACAAACTCCTGGATTCCAGCACTGTTCAGATGGAAATTCCAAGAGGAGGTAGGGTCAAGATGTGTGCTTGCCTTGTGGTCAGCCTTCAATACCCCTTGGTCTTCCTGGGCCCTTCCCCCAGGTGGGGCTTGGGCTCATTTGGTCCCTCAGGAGCTGGGCTGGGGCTGCAGAGGTGGCTGTGGAGCATTGCCTGTGCTGTGCCAGGGACTGGCAGCCACTGCTGGGCTGGGATAGAGGCTCTGGGGGCATTGGGGTTCTAGGGCAGGGCAAGGCTGGACCTGCCCCTTCCTCCCACACACACAAAATGTTTCCAGCCAACAATCTCCTCCAGTCTGTCACAACAGGTAATGTTGGAGGTGGAACTCCCAATTCTGGCCATTGTCACATGGATAAGTAGAGTTCTTTTCCAGAGGAAAGCCCCAGTGTTTCAGCAGCAGATGAGAAGAGAACCTCAACATGCCAAGGTCAGCTGGACCTGTTAGGTGGTCCTTGGGAGGCCAAGCCAGACAGACCTGTTCCGTGTTCTTTTGGTTTTATGGTGCCCCATAATGTCACAATAGCGCCTTGGACCCATGGGGCCCTGCCGTGTTATAATGGTGCCTTGATTCCAGGGGGTCCAGCAGCATCACAATGGATCCTTGTTTCGATTGGGTTCTACAATGTTGCACTGGCCCCTCAGTGTCACAATGGTCCCAATGATTCCATGAGGCCTTGCAGTGTCACAATGGTCTCCATGGTTCCCTAGGCCCCACAATGTCACGCGATGCCTCTGTACCATGAGCCCTGTAGTGTCCCAATGGACCTTTGGACCCTGGGGGTTTGTAGTGTCACAATGGTCTCCTCTGGCTCCACAGTGTCACAATGGACCATTGATGACAGGAGGCCCCTTGGTGTCACCCTGGATGTTTGGTTCCATGCAGCCCTGCAGGCTCACAATGAACCCTTGGTTGAATGGGGTTCCACAATGTCACAATGGCCCCTGAAATGCATCCCTGCAGTGTCACAATGGTTTGCTTTGGTTACCCAGTGTCATACTGGTCCACTGATGACATGAGTCCTTGCAATGTCACAATTCACCTTTGGTTTCATGCGGCCCCACAGTGTGACAATGCTCCCTTGGTGTCACAGGGCCCCACAGTGTCACAATGGTCCCTTGGTCTCACAAAGCCCCACAGTGTCACAATGGTCCCTTGGTCTCACAGGGCCCCACAGTGTCACAATGGTCCCTTGGTCTCACAGGGCCCCACAGTGTCACAATGCTCCCTTGGTTCCATGGGCCCTGTGCTGCTGCATTCCCCCCTCCCCGTCTCAGGCCGCCCTGCCAGCTGAGAAATGCTCCTTGGGGCTCGGCCTTGGCCAACAGCCCCTGGGCTCAGCTCCTCTGCAGCTCATCACAAACACTGTCTGCTCCAGGCACTGCTGCTGCCCAACCAGCTCCTGCTTTCTGGAGGAGCAGCCCTGGGAACTGTTTTTGTTCCCTCCGTGGCACAACATCCCTGTTCTCACACTGCCAAAGAAAGCTGTTAATGCCAAGTGCGGCCAGGATGAGCCATTGCTGGGACTGAAGCCCCTCTCTTGGGGCCCTGCAAACAGCGCTCCAAAAGGAGCCCTTGGAGCTCTCCTGGGCCAGCGACTCCCTCTGAGTGGGGCCTCTCCCAGCCGGGAACTCTCCCGTTTGCTGCACTCGGGGATCCCCAACAACGACGGAGCCTGGGCCGATCCCCCCACTCCTCCAGGCTCAGCCCTTCACCCGCTGGGGAGATGCCAAAGGATCCACAGGGAGCATTTCCTGCCCTGAGGGGAATTTCTCATAGGTGCCTTGCACTGACTCTTTGTATCTGTGTGCACACAGGAGTGCCTGTGCTGAGGAAATGGGGCAGAAATGCTGTTCTCTGAGGGGCTTGAGTGCCTTGGATAGCTGAGTCAGTCAGGCCTGCAAGGTTAAATCACAAGGTCTGAGCTAAGTTAAATGCTTCTAAGAGATGTTCTTTTGCTAAGCTGTGATTTTTAATATAAGGTATTAGCTAAGTTACATATTGTTAAATGTTTTTCCTCTGTTAAATTGCAAAGTCATAGGTTAAAAGTTAGGCTAAGTACTGTTAAGTGCTGTTCTTTTGCTAAATTGTGAAATTTAAGGTATCAATTAAGGTTAAGGTATAAGTTAAGTCCTGTTAAATTTCATCTCTGTTAACCTTTGGGTCGTATTCCTTTTATCCTTGCCCTCACTGTCCTTGTGTCACACACACACACAGGGACAGTTCTCAGTTCATTTCTGGTTTGATTGCCTTGATTTTGTTTGGTTTTGTTGTTGCTTTGTTTCCCTGGTGTGCCTGAAGTGTCCACTCAGGAGCAGAGTGACTCTTGCCAAGGAACTTTGTGGTGCTGTCACTTAATCACAGAATCACAGAATTTCTAGGTTGGAAGAGACCTTTAAGATCATCGAGTCCAATCCATGTTCCGACACCTCAACTAAATCATGGCACCAAATGCCATGTCCAGTCTTTTTTAAAAAACATCGAGGGACGGTGACTCCACCACCTCCCTGGGTAGATGATTCCAGTATTTGACCACTCTTTCTGTGAAAAACTTCCTCCTTAATTCTAGCTTGCATCTCCCTTGGCGCAGCTTGAGACTGTGTCCTTTTGTTCTGTCTGTTGTTTCCCGGAGAAAGAGACCGACCCCCAGCTCACCACAGCCACCCTTCAGGAAGTTGAAGAGAGTGATAAGGTCACCCCTGAGTCTCCTTTTCTCCAGGCTGAACAACCCCAGCTCCCTCAGTCATTCTTCGTACGGCTTGTGCTCCAAGCCCCTCACCAGCCTCGTTGCTCTCCTTTGGACACACTCAAGCATCTCAACATCCCTCCTAAAGTGAGGGGCCCAGAACTGGACGCAGTACTCCAGGTGAGGCCTCACCAGTGCTGAGTACAGGGGAAGAATGACCTCCCGGCTCCTGCTGGCCACACTATTCCTGATGCTAGCCAGGATGCCATTGGCCTTTTTGGCCACCTGGGCACACTGCTGGCTCATGTTCAGCCGACTGTCAACCAGCACCCCCAGGTCCCTTTCCACCTGAGCACTATCCAGCCACACCATCCCCACCTATAACACTGCAGGGGGTTATTGTGGCCAAAGTGCAGGACTCGGCACTTGGACTTATTGAACTTCATCCCATTACATTCTGCCCATCCATCCAATCGTTCCAAGTCCCTCTGCAAAGCCCTCCGTCCCTCTAACAGATCAACACATGCTCCCAGCTTAGTGTCATCTGCAAATTTGCTAATGAAAGACTCAAAACCCTCATCCATGTCATCAATAAAAATATTAAACAGAACTGGCCCCAGCACAGACCCCTGAGGGACACCACCGGTGACTGGCCACCAGCTGGATGCAGCACCATTCACCACCACTCTCTGGGCCCAGCCATGCAGCCAGTTCCTAACCCAGCAAAGAGTGCTTCTGTCCAAGCCACGGACTGCCAGTTTGTCTAGGAGTATGCTGTGGGAGACAGTGTCAAAGGCCTTGCTGAAATCCAAGTAAACAACATCTACAGCCTTCCCTGAATCCACTAGGCGGGTTACCTGGTCATAAAAGGTGACCAGGTTGGTCAAACATGACCTACTCCTTCTAAACCCATGCTGGCTGGGTCTGATACCCTGGCCATCCTGTAAATTTTGCGTGATGGCACTTAATATAAACTGTTCCATTATTTTGCCAGATACTGAGGTCAGGCTGACTGGTCTATAATTACCAGGATCTTCCTTTGCACCTTTTTTGTGAATGGGTATCACATTGGCCAGCTTCTAGTCATCCGGAACCTCACCAGTGAGCCATGACTGTTGGTAAATGATGGAGAGTGGCTTTGCAAGCTCATTTGCCAGCTCTATCATTACCCTGGGGTGGATCCCATCTGGTCCCATAGATTTATGAATATCCAAGCATTTCAGTAGTTCTACGACTGCCTCCTCTTGGATAATGGGGGGACCATTCTGCTCCCTGACAGCCAGCCCAGGAGGGCAGGTGTCTTGAGGGCAAGTCATCTTCCCACTAAAAACTGAGGCAAAATATGCATTAAACACTTCTGCCTTCTCCTCATCTTCAGATACTAGGTTCCCTCCTTTGTCCAATAAAGAACAAAGGCTGGTCTTACCTTTCCTTCTACCATTAATGTATTTGTAAAAACATTTTTTATTATCCTTTACAGAAGTTGCCATTCTAAGTTCAAACTGAGCTTTGGCCTCCCTAATTTTTTTTCTGCATGCTCTAGCAGCCTTCTTGAATACTTCCTTAGAGACCTGACCCTTCTTCCAACGCTGATACATCCTCTTTTTATTCCTAAGTTCATCCAAAACCTCCTTGCCCAGCCAGGCTGGACGTTTACCCTGTTGACTGATCTTTCGGCACACAGGGATGGTCTGTTCCTGTGCCCTCAAGATCTCTGTTTTGAGGTATGCCCACCCTTCCTGAACTCCTTTGTTTTTAAGGGCTGCTTCCCAAGGGATGCTCTGAATAAGTCTCCTAAACAGGCCAAAGTCTGCCCTCCGGAAGTCCAATGCAAGAATTTAACTGGTGCTCTTCCTGACTTCACCAAATATTGAGAACTCTATTATTTCGTGATCACTCTGCCCCAAGCGACCTCCAACCACCACATCTCCCACCAGCCCATCTCTATTTGCAAACAGCAGATCTAACATAGTCCCTCCCCTGGTGGGTTCACCCACCAGCTGCAACAAAAAGTTGTCCTCCATACATTCTAAGAATTTCCTGGACTGCTTCTTTATTGCTGTATTAAGTTCCCAGCAGAGTTCTGGTAGGTTGAAGTCACCCACAAGAACAAGGGCTGATGATCTTGAAACATTACCTAGCTGCTTATAGAATAAGTGATCTACCTCTTCTTCCTGGTCAGGTGGACGATAACAGACTCCCAGTAGGGTGTCAGCCTTGTTGGCCTTCCCCTCTATTCTTACCCATAGACATTCAACTCCATCTTCCTTAGTTTCAATTTCGAAGGCATCAAAAGTTTGCTTAATATAAAGGGCCACCCCTCCACCTCTTATTCCTTTCCTGTCTCTCCTGAAGAGCTTGTATCCATCCAGTGCAGTGCTCCAGTTATGTGAGTCGTCCCACCATGTTTCCGTGATGGCAACTACATCATAGCTCTGCAGTTGCACCATGGCCTCCAGCTCTTCTTGTTTGTTGCCCAAGCTGCGTGCATTGGTATACACGCACCTCAGCTGGGCTACTGACTTCACCCCTAACTCAGCCTTGTAATTCTTGGACCTGTTTCCAGATAGCTCAGCTGGTTCCCCTTCCCACTACAATGGACTTTTGGTTCCATGGGGTTCCACTGCATCACAATGGACCCTTTGTTCCATGAGGTTCCAAATGTCACAGCTGGATCCTTGGTTCTGTGAGCCTCTGTTGTCACCAAATGTCCAAAATATCAGAATAAGTCTCCTTAACACTAATTTGGTGTTTAAGAGAGCATCGTTTATTTAGGCCTGAGGTCCAGCAGGTAATAACTCCTTACTTGGACATGTGATTCTACCAGTGTGCAGCTTATATACAATCACTATGTGTATATTAAAATTTACCCATTTCCATAAAACCCACACCAAGTTCCCAGATTCAGTCCTTGTTTTCTCTATCCCTGCACCCTTGAGCCAGATGTCTTCTTCTCTTCCAACCATCCTTGCTGGGAAAGCCGCCACTGCATGCCTTATTCCTGGGCTGAAAGTTCACAGGCAAGGTAAAAATGGAATTAACCCTTTTGGTATCAGGCCCAAGGCTTTGTGTGGGCAGGCAGAGGCAGGCAGGAGGCAGAGCTGTCAGCAAAGGAAGGGCCCAGCCAGGTGGGGCAGCCGGGGGATGCCGACAGCCTGCAGGGACAGAGGCGCAGGGCAGGGACACCATGGGACAGCCTGGGCTGCACAGGGCACAGGGATGGGCAGCAGCTGCAAGACAGCCCTGACAGAGCCAACCTGGGCAGCACTTTGGCCATGGCTGCTGGGCCTGGGCCTGAGGCCATGAGGGGACAAGTGACCCTTGCAGGCCTGGGGCCTCATTGCCTCCTTGTCCCTGCTCAGCAGCCTGGCAGGGGCCGCCCCATGCTCCTGCCCTTGGCATTGCCCATCCCCACATGCCAGTGCCCATCCCGGGAAGAGCCCTGAGTAAGGAGGGAGGGACAGGATCTGCCTGGCCAGGGGCTGGGGCTCAGGCCTTGGCCCTTTGCATTCCTGAAACACATCCAGGTGTGCTCAGCACCAGAGACACCTTTGCCTTGCTTGTCCCCAGCTGCCATCACTGCCTCCAGTGTTCTGCTCTAGCTGGAACCTGGGGACACTATCATGTGAATTGTGACCACTGGGAGCATGAGTCCCATCAGTGGGACCCATTGGAAGTTAAAGAAACTTTGGACCTTGAATCTGATTTTGAGTTCTTGAGAAGTTCTTTGAGCCCTCTCTGAGGGACTGAATCTGAATCAAAGAGCACCAAAGCCCCAGAGGGTCATTGAAGTCCTGGTGCTGTGTCTGTGCTGCTGGGCTGGGCCGGGCTCCTGGCCCAGAGGCAGCTCCTGGCAAAGGAAGGGCTGCAGAGAGACAGCTCTGGCCAGGAGCAGCTCCTGTGCACAGCCCAGCAGGGCTGGGGCACTGCCAGGGCCCCTCAGGGACACCAGCAGGGCACAGACAGAGCTCACAGGGGCTCAGCACTGGCAGGGGCTGGGGGATGGCCCAGAGGGGGCTGTGTCACAGCAGCACCTCTGTGGCTGTGTCATAGAGGCACAGAGCAGCTGGGATGTCAGCAAGGGGCTGTGTGACAGCACAGAGTGGGCTGTGTGAGGGCACAGATTGGGCTATGACATCCCAGAGTTTGTTGTGTGAGGTCATTGAGCAGCTATGGCATCATAAAGGGAACTGTGTGACATCACAGAGCAGGCTGTGACATCATGGCATGGCTGTATGACAGAGGGGGCTGTGAAGTCAAAGTATGTGCTGTGCCATTACAGAGTGGCAGTATGACATCACAGAGAGGGTTTTATGACATCACTGAGGGGGTTGTGACAGCACAGAGCTGGCTGTGATGTCATAGAGTAGGGGAAAAGGCCATGGAGAACATTCTGCCATCATAGAATGTGGATCTGGGGCATCAGAGAGTGTGTTGTGACATCACTGGGTGACTGAGTAACATCATAGAGCAGGCTGGGACATCACAGTACAGATCGTGAAATCATAGCGTGACTTTGTGACATCACAGAGACTTCTGTGACATCACAGAACAGCTGTATCACATCATAGAGTGGCACCTTAAAGTTGGCTGTGTGACATCACAGAGATGCCTGTGTGACATCACAGGGGCTTTGTGAGGTCACAGAGATGGCTGTGTGACATCACAGGAAGGCTGTGTGACATCCCAGGGGCTGTGTGAGGTCACTGGGGAGGTCACTCTGCCCCGGCCCCCTCACAGCTCCCCCAGAGCAGTCCAACGCTGCTCGTGCACAGCGGGGTCCCCTGTACCCCCGGGTCCCCCCGCCTCCGGCGCCGCAGCCTCCCCCAGAGGATGTTCCACGAGATCGACCCCAGAGCCTGACATGGGCACGGGGGGCCGGGGCCCTGGGAGTGGCACAGGGGGACAGGGACTGCCCGGCAGCGTCTCCGTGTCCCCCAGGGCCTGAGCCTGGGCCAGGGCTCCTTCACCCTGGTACCAACGAGGCCTTGAGAGCACTGAAAAAATCCCCAGCAAGGGATCAGCAAAACCCAGATTTAATATTAAGGAACAGGAGCACAAAGTTCCTTGGCAAGAGTCACTGCTCCTGGCTGGACACTTCAGGCACACCAAGGAAACAAAGCAACCACAAAACCAAAGAAAATCCAGGCAATCAAACCAGAAATGAACCGAGAACTGTCCCTGTGTGTGCGTGACACAAAGAGAGTGAGGACAAGGATGAAAGGAATACGGCCCAAAAGCTTACAGAGCTCAAACTTAACGGGACCTAACTTGTATCTTAACCTTAACTGATACCTTAAATGTCACAATTTAGACAAAAACAGCATTTAACAGTATGTAAGCTAACTTATAACCTCTGACTTTTCAACTTAACAGAGGATTAACATTTTACAGTATTTAACTCAGCTTATAACTTAAATTAAACATAACAACTTAGCAAACAACAACTCTTAGAAGTGTTTAACTTCACATAGACCTTGTGACTTAACCTTACCTACAGGCAATGGTTCATCCTGGCTGCACTTGGCACCAACAGCTTTCTTTGGCAGTGTGAGAACAGGGATGTTGTGCCACTGAGGGAACAAAAACAGTTCCCAGGGCTGCTCCTCCAGAAAGCAGGAGCTGGTTGGGCAGCAGCAGTGCCTGGAGCAGACAGTGTTTGTGATGAGCTGCAGAGGAGCTGAGCCCAGGGGCTGTTGGCCAAGGCCGAGCCCCAAGGAGCATTTCTCAGCTGGCAGGGCGGCCTGAGAAGGGGAGGGGGGAATGCAGCAGCACAAGGCCCATGGAACCAAGGGGACTATAGTGACACTGTGGGGCCCTGTGAGACCAAGGGACCATTGTGACACTGTGGGGCCCTGTGAGACCATGGGACCATTGTGACACTGTGGGGCTTCATGGCATCATGGAGAGCACTATGACATTGCTGGGCCTCATGGAACCAAGGGGGCTGTACTGACGCTGTGTGGCTCCATGGAGTGTAGGGATCATTATGACACTGAAAGGCCCCATCAAACCAAGGGTCCATTGTGACTCCATGGGGCCTCCTGGAACCATGGAGACCATTGTGACACTTTGGGCTGTCATGGGACCAAGGGGCCATTGTGACACTACGAGACTCCATGGAGCCAAAGGTCCATTGTGACACTGCAAGGCCTCATGGAACCATGGGGAGACCATCAGGACACTTCACAGCTTCATGGAACCAAGGAGACCAATGTGACACTGAGGGGACTCATGGAATAATGGAGACCATTGTGACACTCTGAGGCCCCATGGAATAAGCAAAGCACTGTGACACCGTCAGGCCTCATGCAACCAGTGAGACCATTGTGACCCTGGGGGTCCCCACAGAACCAAGAGGACCAATGTGATCCTGTGGGGCCTGGTGAAACCAAGAGGCCTTTGTGACACTGCAGGGCTGCATGGAACCAAAGGTCCATTGTGACATTGCAAGACCTCGTGTCATCAGAGGTCCATTGTGACACTGGGAAACCAAAGGAGATCATTGTGACACTGCAGGGCTGCATGGAACCGAAGCTCCAGGGTGACACAGAGGGGCCTCCTGTCATCATTGGTCCATTGTGACACTGTGGAGCCAAAGGAGATCATTGTGACACTGCAAACCCCCAGGGTCCAAAGGTCACTTGTGAACATTGCAGGGCTCATGGGACAGAGGAGTCCTGTGACATTGTGGGGCCTGGGGAACCACGGAGACCATTGTGACACTGCAAGGCCTCATGGAATCATAGGGACCATTGTGACACTGCAGGGCCTTCTGGAACCTAGGGGCCATTGTGACATTTTGGGACCCCATCAAACCAAGGGTCCATTGTGACACTACTGGACCCCATGGAATCAAGGCACAATTAGGACACTGCACGGCCCCATAGATCCAAGGCACCATTGTGACACTATGGGCCCCCACAAAACCAAGGGAACACAGAACAGGCTTGGCTGGTTTGGCCTCCCATGGACTGCCTGACTGGTCCAGATGACCTTGACAGGTTGAGGGTCACTTCTCATCTGCTGCTGAAACACTGGGGCTCCATGCTTTCCTTCCTATGGAAAGAATTGTCCTTCTCCTTCAGGCACCCATGGCCAGAATTGGGATTTCACCTCCAAATTTCCTTATATCCTCAGATTTTTCCCATAGGAATATTGCCAGGACAAGACTTTCTGGCACTGGTTTCACAAGGATCACTTCCCATCTGACCCCAAAACACTGGGGAAGGCTCTGTGCTCTCTTTCCTATGGGAAAGACCTGTCCTGCTTCTCCAGACACCCACAGCTGAGATTGGCGTTCCACCTCCAAAATTCCCTATATCCAAGGTTAGACCCCAGAAAAAATCTGCCATTACTGACAAGTCTGGCTGGCCTTGGCCTAGTGAGGCTCTCCTAGTGGGGCTCTGTGCTTTCCCTCCTATTGAAAACAACTGTCCTCCTTGTCTAAGGTGCCCATGGCCAGAATTGGGATTTCACCTCCAACATTGGCTTACTGTGAGAGACTGGAGGAGATTTTTGGCTCAAAACATTTTGTGTGTGGGGAGGAAGGGGCAAGTCCAGCCTTGCCCTGCCCTGGAAGCCCAGCCCTGCCCTGCCCTGTTACCCCAATCCCCCCAGAGCTTCTATCCTAGCCCAGCAGTGTCTGCCAGTCCCTGGCACAGCACAGGCAATGCTCCACAGCCACCTCTGCAGCCCCAGCCCAGCTCCTGAGGGACCAAATGAGCCCAAGTCCCACCTGGCGGAAGGGCCCAGGGAGACCAAGGGGTATTGAAGGCTGACCACAAGGCAAGGACACATCTTGACCTTACCTCCTCTTGGAATTTCTGTCTGAACAGTGCTGGAATCCAGGAGTTGGTACCTCTCTGTTTGCCTGTCTGTATCTTTTTTGTCTTTCTCTCTTTCTGTGTTTTCTTCTGTTTTGTGCCCCTGAAAATTTTGATTAACATTACATTGAACAGGCTTAGAGTTTGTGAAGTTGAATAGGCCAAGTCAATGCTTTGAGAATAATTTCTTGTTGATTGAATGTCTGTCGTAGTTTGACACGAGAAGAATTTTTAAAAGCAATACAAAACTTTTTGTTTAACTGACAATCTGTTAAATCACTGAGATACTGAACACACCTCTGTGAAACACAAATGTTAAAGATGAAAAAACCCAGGAACCTCCTTTTTCTTTTCCAGTCAACAAATAAGCAGCAGGCCCTGGCCCTGGCTCCCCTCTCAACCAAACCAAACCAAACCAATTCAAACCAAACCAAACCAAACCAATTCAAACCAAACCAAACCAAACCAAACCAAACCAAACCAAGCAACCCTGCCGTGGGCTGAGCCCCTTCCCCCTTCCAAGGCTGCTGCCCTCCATCGGCCCCATTCTAACCAAACCAAACCCCAACAATTGCCAAACAGGGAAACAAAAGAGGCTACAAAACCCCAACCAGAACAATGCTAGCCACAGGAATTAAAATCTTACCATCAAGTCCCCTTCCCCCAACAGAATGCAAACCAAAAACTCCTACAACCTACAACCCATAAAAATAACCCTACAACTAAAATCTTAAACACAAAAAAGCCAAAACAAACCATAAAACCAATCCTAACACAGCCCAACCCCAACTTCCACCACAAGTTACTGGCAGGTCAGGTGATAGTCCTTTCAATATTTCAATCTTCCCTCAAGTAAAAGAAAAAACCAAAATACAAGCATATAAAAAACAATATAAAACCATCAAAGTCAGTAAAGAAGAAATTAAACCCCAAATAAAAAAGAAGAAAAATTACGTTAATCCTAAAATTAAAATCCTCTCATAAACTATAAAGAAAAATCTCTTTTTCTTTATAACACAATAAACTATTAAAAATGTTCAAATAATATCAAACAAAACCTCCATGGAAAAATAAACAAATGTTAAAATACTGGAATTTCATAAAAAGTTTTATCAGGGAAAAAAAAATGCAATCCAGTATCCCCAAGTCCCCAAAAGAAGATCTATATTCCCAGAGAAAAAAAAAAGTTTAAAAGCAATTAATAAAAACTTCTACCTGCAAATAACTCATCTTTAAAACATTACCCCATAAGTCGACATGGCCTATCAACAAACTATAAAAAAACTTTAAGCAATAAAAACAATTTCACAATAACCAAGTTCCCAGACAGCTGGTATCCATGACAAAATAAGAACAATAAAATTATGTTTTCCTCTTGAAAAAAAATCTCCATAACATTAACAAGAAAAAGTCTCTTCCTAAGTAATCTAAAAAAGACTATTCTAGAAATAGCAAACTAACTAGAAATTTTAAGTTTACTTTCTTTACATTGTCAGTAAAAGGAAAAAGTTGTGAAGAAAAAAAAAGTGTTCTAAAGAGCTTATTTTAATTCTTACTACCATTTTTCTTTTTAAATTTACTTTTAATAAAACTTTCTTTATACCCTTTTAAAATTTTAAGCCTACTTTACCTTTCTCGTAATCCTATCTCACAACAAAATGAATACATAAATAATTAACCAACACTAAAACCCACCACACTCATCAATACATTAATAAGGAAATCTCAAGATTAGAGAAATCTTAAATTAAAAAACCAAAACCACTACAATGTAAAAAAAAAAAAAAAAACCTTTTCCCAAAGTTTCTTTAATTTTCTAAAGTTCCGAGTAAAGGCTTTTATGTTCTTTTGAGCTCCTCAGAATCTCTTGTTGGTATTTCTCAAGGGAATCCAACTCAGAGCACACAAACAATTGTAATTCCTTTTAAATGTCTCACTGAGAGAACTGTTTGGGGGATGGGGGTCAGGGCTTGTGTGTCCTGCTTGGCACAGCCCAGGCAGGGCTTTCCCAGCCACATTCCACACTCCATTGCCCAGCTGGAGCCGCTGCTGCCTCTGAGTTGTGCTGCCCTAGCCCCAGGGACGCTCTCCTTGTCTGCCCATTCCCCCACGGTCTCTGGGCAGGGATGGCCTCACTGGGGGCTGCTGACATCCTCAGCAACTTGGAGGCTGCTGCTGAATTTCACTGCTGCAGAGGCTTGCTCAGCCTTGCGCTCTTCAGTGCAGGAATTCAGTGTCCCAGGGCTCATTAACATTCAGAACACCTTAACAAGCCAAGCCTCTGGGAATCATTTGATCTCAGTTTCCAAATAATTTGTAGTTAGTAGATCTCCGTAGTGTATTCAAAGTGAGTACATGATTTTTAAAATGACTGCGAGAAAATATTTTTAAGTCCTGTTTAGTTTTGTTTTCCTGTTAATTTATTGATATGTGCAATCTCCAATTGACACTGAATCCAAGCACCTCCTCATGCAGTTGGAATAGATATGAAAATCAAGACCCTTCATGGCTGACAATCAATCAGACTCTGTTCCTACCCCCACCCCACCATTTCCCCCATCCAAACCCTGGCACTCAGAGCAGCCTTGTGCAAATCTGAGCTCCCTCCAGCCCAGGCTGCACCTGCAGCTTTCAGCTCCTTGGCTCCAACTCCCACCTGCTTTCCTTGGAGAAGGTGCTGCCCAAGACACAGAGCGATGTTCATTTATTGTCAGCCAACAAAACCGAGGGAAGGCACAGCCCCAGCAAATGCAAAAGTCATTCTTCTCCCTGGCTCTGCCCTGCCCCTGATCCCCACAGCCTGTCCTATTTTTTTCATCCCTGCATTGCCAGGGACTTTCTGGGACAAGGGAGCTCTGCTCTGGCTATGGAGAGAGGTCCAAGTGCAGCCACTGGAGTGGGAACCACAACTCATCAGGTTTGTGTCCTTTGGGGGTCAGGAACTGGTGAGACTCAGAGGCACAGAAAGGTTTCTCTTCATGGCCAACATAAAAAATGTAAGCATGATAATTTTATAAACATCAAAATACTTCTCTGAGCTCCTCGTGACATCCCAGCAACATCTGACATGTCCAACATCAACAAGGGATTGCCATACAGGAAGTATTTTAGACACAGACATAAAAAGAGGTGATAAAAAAAATAAAACTAGAACTAAGATGCTGACTACAGAGTTATTTACATTTCTGAAAAATTGGGCAATTCCCTGATGCTCAAAGCATGAAGCCTGTTAAGGGAGATGCATTGGAATGACCAGAAAACTGCATCAGGAGGAGATCTGGGAGCAATGGGAAGGGCATAGATCCAGCTGCTCTAAATGAAGAAACATCTTTAGACATGGACATTTAAACAGGAGAGCTGGAAACACCTGAAGAGAGTCATGAAATATTAGACTGAATGTTGGTGGAAAAGTAAGAGGGGAAGATCAGTATTTCTTTTTCTGCCATCTGTAGAAGAATCCAGTAGATCTCCAGGAAATCCCCCTTTCTAACGAAAAATTTTGCCATTTCTTAAAAGTACTCAAATGACGCAGATAATAAAGATTTCCTGGTATATTAGGAAACTAACAGGTACTAAAACCTGTGCCCCTTTCCAGGCAGACACATGTTGTGTGCCCATGAACAGACAGTGCCACTTGTGCCCTGAGGTGCCCAGCTGGGATTGGATCTCTCCGAGAGCACCTGAGGGAGAGCAGAGCACCTTGCAAGCTGCAGGTCCCTGACAGCCCCACAGGGCTCCTGTGCCATCAATATCTGCTCTGCTCCAGTGAGAAACAGGGCCCAGCATGGTGCCGGGATCATCAGAGAGCTGAGGTGTGTGCTGGAATTCAATGGCCTCCCCCTCCCGCAGCAGCCCTGCATTTCCCTGCTGCAGCCTTGGTCTCCAGCACAGCCATGGAGGCTCTTTGGGCTCTGGGCTGTTGCTGCAGCCCCCAAGGGCAGCTCAGCTCTGCCTTTGGCACAGTCAGGCCTGGCCAGCGCAGGCCATGCTCAGCAATTGCTTGTGTGTGCCTGGCCTTGCTGTCAGCCCCGGCAGCAGCTGCGTGGCCCCTTTGTGGCCCTGTGCTGGCCCAGCCATGGTGGCCCAGCCCCTGTGCAGGCCCAGCCCAGGCCAGGAGCATTGCGGCTGGGAACGGCCCCTGTGCCGTGGTGCCCACAGCAGCCTTGGGGCTCTGGACCCCATGGCCTCCCTGCTGGGCAGCCTCTGCCAGCTCCTGCAGAGCCCCTGGCACCTGTGGGGCTGCACAGACAGCCCTGCCCCGGGCTCTGCCGTCCTCTGGGCCAGCAGAGAGGCCGGCCAGGGCTGGCCATGGCTGGGAACAGGCCCTGAGCCCCGCAGGAGGATGGAGCTGGGCCACAGCCAAACTCAGCCCAGGCCAAAGCTGGGCTCAGCAGCCAGGGCTGCCAACACATGGGCACAGAGGCTGGCGCTGACAAATGTCCTGGGCCCCCTCCCTGCTCTGTCCGTGCCACCAAGGGCACAGAGCAGCCTCCTCTCTGGGCCACTTGCCTGTTTGCAATGCCTTGCACAGGCACTGGCCCTGCCCCACAAGGCCTGGCCTGAGTCCTGCCCCTGCCCGCTCAGCCAGGCTGAGATGGACACTGATGGTTTCTGGGCCAGGCTCTCGCAGCCCAGCCCAGCTCCCTGCAAGCTCTGCCAGCTGCCCTGAGCTCTGGGCAGCACCAAGGGCCTCTCTGAGCCCAGCCCAGCCCAGCCCAGCCGGCTCTGGCCCCACAGCTCTGCTCAGGCCAGGCTGCTCTGGGCACTGCCCCACGGCCTCAGCCCCTGGCAAGGGCACAGCAGCAGCTGCAGCTGCCACAGGACTCATCCCCAGCCATGGGGGAAGGTGCTGGGCCAAGGCCAAAGGAGGCTCCCTGGCTGCCCTGCTCCCCTCGGGCTGAGATGCTGAGAGCTCTGCAGCCCCTGCTGCCATCCCATCTGCCCGGGGCAGCACAAGAGCCCCGGCCTTGGGGCCCTCAAGAGCTGCTCCTGCTCCAGGCCCAGGGCCCATGCCAAAGGTGAGGCAGCCACAGAGCTGTGCCCATTCCTGTTCATTGCTGCTCTGATGGGGATGGATCCTCAGCCACTTGGAATTTACTGATGAATTTAATTTCTCCAAAGGCCTCTTCTTTCTTGAGCTCTTCAGTTCAGGAATTCAGTGACAAAGTCTCATAAACATTTTTTCAAAACACTCAAACAAGAAAAGGCTCTCAGAATCACTTTGGTTTTCAATTCTTCTCTGGTAATTGGACAGATTTCATAGGTGTTTTCAAAATGAATTTTCTATATTGAAAACAATGCAGAGAAAATTATTTAGTCCTGTTTTCTTTTCCTATTTAGAGATTAGTATCAGCAATGTTCAATTGATATTGATCCCCAGCACATTCTAATGCACTCTAAATAAGTACGAAAATCAAGATTCTTCATGGCTGGCAATCAAAAAGACTTTGTCCCTCACTGCTCCACATCATTTCCCTCCTCCAGCCCTCCAACCCCTGGCACTCCTATGGATCAGGAATGGTGTGGCCAGCAGGAGCAGGGCAGGGATTCTTCCCCTGTGCTCAGCACTGCTTGGGCAGGTCCTCGAGTGCTGTGTCCAGTTCTGGGCCCCCTAATTTAGGAAGGACATGGAGGGGCTGGAGTGTGTCCAGAGAAGAGCAACAAGGCTGGGGAGGGGTCTGGAGCACAAGTCCTGTGAGGAGCGGCTGAGGGAGCTGGGGTTGTTTATCCTGGAGAAGAGGAGGCTCAGGGGAGACAAGGCACTGTCAAGGCAAAGGTTGGACTTGATGATCTCCAAGGTCTTTCCAACCTTGCTGATTCTGGGATTGTCTGAAACCACCCTTGGAGCAGTTGCAGGATGAGCCCTGGGCCTCCTCTTCAGCAGCTCCAGCAGCCCAGGTCCCTCAGCTTCTCCTGCCAGCCCCAAAGCCCATCCTGTCAGTCCTGCAGAGCCTCTGCAGCTCCTCCTCACTGCCCAGAACAGGGAGCCCCAGAGGCAGACACAGCAGCCCAGATGTGACCCCTGGCCTGGGGTGCCTCTGGCAAGGGAGCAGCAGCAGGCACTGCAGGAGCCTGCAGACAATTCCTGCAGCACTTGGAGGATGATCCTGCTGCCCAAGGGATGTTCCCATGGTGCCAAGTCAGGAACTGCAATGGGGAGTGGGGCCAGAGAGGAAAGGGCAAACAGGGATGGGCTGTTTGCAGGGCAGGGAAAGGAGGTGGGTGAGCACTAAGAAGAAATTTGTATCAGGAAGGAGTAAAGAAAGCAAAGGTGAAGCCAAGGAAATGCTGAGGGCAGTTTGGGGGTGGCTGCCAGGCAGCCCTGGCTCTGAGCAACAGCATCTGCAGTGGCACAGGAAACTCCCAGCTGATGGGAACAAACTTTCTGGCTGAGTGCAGAGGCCAGGACAAAGCTGAGTGGTTTCCCTGGTGTCCCCCAGGGCTTGCTGGCCCCAGGGGCTGATGGCATTTGTGCTCCCTCAGGTTCATGTCCCCACAGCAACAGCATGGGGATGCTCCCGCCTGCTGTGCGCAATGCAAACAGGGGCTGCTGTGCCAGTGCTGCCGTGGCTGTGCCTGCAAGGATGGGGCACCTGTGTGAGCTGGGGGAGAGGCCAGGGCTGCAGAGGGGGGATGTTGTTGGCAGCTCCATCAGGACGCTCTGGGACGCTGCCCCGGGCTGTGCAGCGCCCTGGGGATGGATCAGCCCCTGCTCTGCTGCTCCTTCCCGTCTGCCCCAGGGCCCTTGCAGAGCCCCAGCCATGCTGTTTGCCCCCAGCCTGCCCACGGCCAGCCTGGGGCTGCTCACGGGGGTTTCTGTGCTGAGCATTGGCCTGGCCATGTTCTTGAGAGAGCCTGGGCAAGGAGCCTGGAGCCCCCAGGCCCTGGGCTGAGGCGTCAGCGCTGCCCCAGCAGTGCCCATGGCCTGTCCCTGCTGCAGCCCCGGCACTTCCACCCCCAGGGCTGTGCCCGGCCCTGAGAGCACTCAGGCCCTGCAGCAACACCAGGGCCAGCAGGGCAGCGGGGCAGGGCCACGGCAGCAGCACTGGCAACACCAAGTGCTGCTGCTGCTGCTGGGCACAGCTGCTGGGCCAGCACTGATCTGCCCCAGCTCTGCACACAGACATTGCTGCTGCAGCTCCAGAGACGGCAACAAAAGGGCATCTCTGCAGAAAACTCTGCTGGGAGATCCTTCAGTTGCTTTAAAGCCACCATGAGTGCAGGCCCTCATTGACACAGTCTGTGGCCACAGGGAAGGTGGAGAGACACATGAGAGACAAATGAGAAATGGCACAAACAAGGACGCTTATATTTTGGCAATATTTAAAAAGTAAAAAAAAGGAAATAAAACTTCAAAATGAAACCAAGAAGAACTATCAAAGACAACTTTTATTATACAAATGGTTTGCAGAAATTGGCCAGCAGTTTAATGTTTCTGAAAGCATCCACTCATCAGTCTCCACACTGCAGCCTTGAGCTCCTGGTTCCTCAGGCTATAGATGACGGGGTTCAGGGTTGGAGGCACCACCGAGTACAGAACTGACAGGGCCAGATCCAGGGATGGGGAAGACAGAGAGGGGGGCTTCAGGTAGGCAAACGCTGCAGTGCTGATAAACAGGGAGACCACGGCCAGGTGAGGGAGGCAGGTGGAAAAGGCTTTGTGCCGTCCCTGCTCAGAGGGGATCCTCAGCACTGCCCTGAAGATCTGCACATAGGAGAAAACAATGAACACAAAACAACCGAGTCCTAAACAGACACTAACAGCAAGAAGCCCAAGTTCCCTGAGGTGGGATTTGGAGCAGGAGAGCTTGAGGATCTGTGGGATTTCACAGAAGAACTGGCCCAGGGCATTGCCATGGCACAGGGGCAGGGAAAATGTATTGGCTGTGTGCACGAGACCATTGAGAAAGGCACTGGCCCAGGCAGCTGCTGCCATGTGGGCACAAGCTCTGCTGCCCAGGAGGGTCCCGTAGTGCAAGGGTTTGCAGATGGACACGTAGCGGTCGTAGCACATGATGGTCAAGAGGGAAAGCTCTGTTGAGATGAAGAACATAAAGAAAAAGAGCTGAGCAGCACATCCAGTGTAGGAGATGTTCCTGGTGTCCCAGAGGGAACTGTGCATGGCTTTGGGCACAGTGGTGCAGATGGAGCCCAGGTCAGTGAGGGCCAGGTTGAGCAGGAAGAAGAACATGGGCGTGTGCAGGTGGTGGCCGCAGGCTACGGCGCTGATGATGAGGCCGTTGCCCAGGAGGGCAGCCAGGGAGATGCCCAGCAAGAGGCAGAAGTGCAGGAGCTGCAGCTGCCGCGTGTCTGCCAATGCCAGCAGGAGGAAGTGCCTGATGGACCTGCTGTTGGACATTTCCTATGGTGTCTTGGCATGGGGATCTGTAAGAAAAGTAATCATGGAATAGTTGGGTTTGGAGAGGACTTGAAATATCCCAGCACAGCCTGGGGCACTTTCCCCCCACTGCCTGCCCAGGGCTCTGCTGCCTGGAGCTGTCCCTGCCAGCAGCTGCTTCCCTGTGCCCAGGGCTGGGCCCTGCCAGTGCTGCCAGAGCCCAGCCCAGCCCTGGGGGCTCAGCTCTGCCCTGCAGAGCCCTCCCAGCTCAGGCACTGCCCAGGGGCAGCTCTGGCTCTGCAGGCTCTGATGGCAACGTCAGAGCAACCCTGAGGAGGCTGGAAAAGCAACACTGATGCTGCCTGTGAGGGGACTGTGCTGATTTCTGTCACTGCCTGGTTTATTAACATCTGAGAGAACATGTTTTTATTTTTCTCAGCCTGAACTGAAAAATGAATATCTATGTGCAATATCCCACCCAGGCAACCCAGAGCACTACATTAAAAAAGCAGGATTTTCCATTTTATGAAGCCCTGCCTTGCTGGACTCCCTGTATAATCTACTTGGAAATGTTCTGCAGTTAAATGCCATGATGGGAGCAGTCCTGAACAATGCAGCATCCTCCCCACACAAGGAGAACACTTCCAAGCCTGACCAGCTGTCTCCTCCCAGCCAGATCTTGTCCCCCAGTGCTGGGAGCAGCTGCCAGGGCTGGCTGAGAGCTGTCCCTGGCAGGCAGCAGAGTCCCTGCCCCAGCACAGCACCCTGGGCTGCAGGACCCTGCTCTGCAGGACAGCCCTGGGCACCCCTGGCTGCTCTGCACAAGAGACAAGCAGAGAATGTACTCACAGGCTCTGGAGGCATTTGGATGTTCCAGCTTCAGGAGATGGCTCCAGGAGCTGCAGCTGCATTGTCCTGCAGCCAGAGGTTCCTGTGCCAAGGGCTGGCAGGGATTCTGCCCCAGGCACTTCTCAGCACCTTCCCAGCCCTGACTGATTGAAGCTCTCTGTGCCTCTGTGCTGTGCCCGGGCTGGCTGCAGGCAGTGCCCCAGCCCTGCTGGGCTGGCAGAAGAGCTGCTCATCAAGAGAAATGTGCTTTTGAAGCTCTGCTTGCTTGCCACGAGCTGCCTCTGTGCCAGCAGCCCAGCCCAGCTCAGCAGCACAGACACAGCACAAGGACTTGAATGAGCCTCTGGGGCTTTGTGCTCAGGCCCTGAACATCAGTCCCTGAGAGGGAGTTGAAGAAACCACTCCAGAACTCCAAGACAGAATCCAACTCCAAAGTTTCCTGGACTTTTAATGGGTCCCACTGAGGGACACGACTGAGAAAGTGTCCCCAGGCCCCAGGCAGAGCAGAGAACTGCAGGCAGTGATGACAGGTGGGGACAAAGAGAAGCCAAGTCTTGGTGCCCTGGGGCACAGCAGGGTCTGTGCCAGCAAGGGCTGGGAGGAGACACCTTGTCCTGAGGCCCTGGGGCCTCCTGGCACAGCCCCAGCCAGGCTGGGCACTGTCAGCCCCTTGTCCTGCCCTCAGCATCCCCCCCTAGCCCACATCCCAGTGGCCTCAAGGATCTGCTGCAAGGAGTCCCTGGGGAGCCTTGCTCAGCAATGGCCCTGGGGGCTCCTCAATGCTCCCTGCAGGGACTGCAGGTTTTTCAAAGGACTTCGGGTTTGGCTTTTGCCTTGGAGTTTCTAAGTGGTTTGTGCAATCTAGTTTTCAATTATCTGCTTTAATTAGCCCCTGGAGAGGCTTTCTCAGTAGCAACATTCAGTGGGACTCATTAATGCTTCAGGGTACTTCAGTTATTTTAAGGTACTTGGTGTTTCCCTTTTGATAGAAACTCTGTCAGAGGTTTGTGCAATCATGGCCCCAATTATCTGCTTTAATGAGTCCCTTGAGAGCTTTGTACTGACACTCAGTGGGGCTCATTAATGCCTTGAGATACTCAGGGTTTTTAAGGTAGTTTTTAGATATAAGAACACTTTTAGGTACTTTTAAGGATTTTCCTTCCCACACTGAGTCTCTGAGAGGTTTTTGTGCCATCCTGGACTCCAATTTTCTCCTCCAATGTGTCCATGAGGAGTCTGTGTTGGGTATCTCTCCCCTTTCTGGTTTACAACAAAGATGGAACCGAAAGAATTTTGTAAGATTTTCTAAAGGCATCCAAACAAACATGGGACAATTAACAATACTACAACAACCACTAAGAGAATTAATAGTCCTGTTTTAGCTAGACATCCTCACACACTTTAGTCCCATGGATTGGAAGAGTTTATTTAACCAGTCTTTGTTTTCCACTTGAAGCTTCTTGAACCCTTCCTTCAGTACCTGAATGCTCTTGTGGATTGACTCGCTGTGGCTGGAGAGGTTCATGCAACACATGCCCTCAGAGTCTACACAGCCATGCCCATGTGCCCAGAGTAAAAACTCTCTCACTGTTCTGCAAGGTGGCATGTCTGATGGTCTCTATGTCTGAGAGCAGCCCACTCATTGTGAGGGAGGTAGCATTGGTTTGCTTACTTAACATGCACCCAAGATGGTCTAATTGTCCTAAAGATTTAGCTGCAGCCACCCAAGGTAGTCCAAATTTGGGGTGCTACCATCCGATACCTGGATTAAAACTTGCAAAGCCATCTCTTTGATATCATCCAATACTTCTCTGGGGATACCTGCTGCTTGATCATCTGGTAGGCTGTGTTGTCCTTCTCCAGCTAGATGGTAGATTGTCAATTCTGCCCTTGCCTCATTATTAGCATTGTTTGCTCTTAATTGATTTAGTAAACACTTCCATCCCCCTTCCCACAGGGTGTATCCTGTAGGTGACAACAACATGGTCATAATATATTTTAAATTATAGGGAGTTAAGACAGGTAAACATGGTCCTCATTGGGCCATTGAAACAAGGTAAGTCCTTCCTACGGTCTTTAGCTGCCCTACACAGATCCTTGATTTCCCCATAAACCAGTAGCTGATACCTGGGATTCTGTCCCCTTCTTTCATAATATATGGGGGCAAAGAGGAGTTTTGAGATTATTTGCCAGTCTCCTTCCTTAACTGCTTCTTTCCAGATCCTTTCCTAGGGATCTTCTGGGGTTGAGGGGCGAGGTGGCTCTGGGGAGTCCAAACTGTTTTCTGGGGAGGCAGAATAACTTGGAGCAGAAACATTTGGATTAGAAATAGTGTGACAGCTGGGCTTAGTATCTTTGATCATGGGGATTATATTGTTGCCAGAGGGGGAAGCAAAGGGCACTGCCATTTTGTCAGGTGTTGGAGGAAGGGCCTTGATTTAGGATGGAAGACTTCCAGGCTGGCCTTCTGCAGGAATGGCCCAGGGTGGAGGTGGAATGATTGATGGTGGGGGTGTGACCCACAGTTGTTGGGGTGGAGTCTGGAGGTTCATTCAGGGTGGAAGAGAAGGTTGTGGTAGCAGGAAGTGGAGAAGCCAAGATGGAGGGAGGACAGTCAGGCTCAGGGGCATCTGGAAAATTTGTAATGATCCACTTCACAATTGATTTTGTTTTTTGAAGATATTTGGTCTTGATCAGTGAGAATTAAAGCATCCATATATGCTCCCTTCTACTTTGGACATCTGGCTGGCCATTTTTCTCTTTCTCCACCTTAGGTGGAACAGCCACTGGAACACCCCAAATCAATTATGGGACATGGGTGCATATTGTAAAAGCACAGTGGCAAATGGGCAATAATTCTTCTGCATTTCCCCAAACCCACCTGCAATCCTACGCAGGTGAAACTGTCATTGTCCCTATGGATCCTGTCATTGTCCCTGTGGATCCTGGCCAAGGTCCCTTGAAGCAATGATGAATCTGCCAGCGCCGCAGAATCCAGAATCCTGGGGAGCACTGGCCTGTCCATCAGCTAACCCCAGCTGACATGACTGAATATCAGGGTCCCTGTTCAGGTGCCAAAAGTCACAATGAGGCTGACTGTGACAAACCTTTCTGGCTCCCCAGCTTCAGGGCAAGGGTGGTGAAAATGAAAAGGAGCAGATGCTGGGGAAGATGAAACAGAAAAGCCTTATAAATATGATTTCCTGGAAAAAGATTTTGAGATTAAGGAAACTATAAGTGAGATTGAAATGAAAGCAAGCTTTGAGATAACAAGCCTTTGTTACTGAACAACTGGAAAACAATAGTATGGCCAGCTGAACGTAATGTTCTCTTGACAAAACAATATCCTCTGCACGTAGACAGGTCCAGGAGTCAGAGCAGACCCTACTAGCTTGGCAGAAAGGGGTCCAAAGAGGAGTTTTAAGGGTTTAAAATGTAACACAGTATGGTAATATAATTATTCTTATAGGTTGTATGAAAATGCCATAAGATTTGTATCTTGTACTAGATTGGTTAGTGAAAATTAGAATATGCAGCACTGAAGAAGATTTATTGTATTGTAATGGGAACTCCCCTCCTCTTTCGGGCATCCATTTTGGGCACCTCTTTCAAGCTCCTCTGTCAGGCCTGCTCTAAGCTGTGGCTGGCAGGTCCAAACAAGGCCCCTGCACCCACACCCTTTGCAATAAACCATAAGTTCCAAGACCTGGCTTCAGAGATCTCTCGTCTCTGTCCATCCCAACCGTCCCACCCCGTGACGCTCCTACAAGCAGGATGAATGGAGTTGCCCCAAAAGAACTTTAGTAACAGAGTGAAAAACAATAAACATGGAGAAGTCAAGCACAGTACGAGGGGCAGGATTCAAAGACCTGAGATAAAGGCAAAGCAACAATATATAGACTTGAGGGTAGAAAACTCTGAAACAATAACCCTATAGAGGAAACAAGTTACCAAAAGGGGAGGAGAATTTGGACAACTTAGCATAACAAAACTCAAGGCTTATGGGGGAACTCTCAAACTCACCCCAAGTTAAACAAATGATTCCCAGGGCTTGAAACTTGTGCCCAGTTCTTTCAGGGTAAAATCTGTCTCACTCTGAGTTACAACTGGGCTAACTCCCACACTGCCACTTTGCTCTGGTCCCTTGGGACCATGCAGCCCAACAGAGCCACAATGATGTCCTGGGTTCCACGAGGCTCCACAGTGTCACAATGGCCCCTTCATTTCACAAGGCTCCCAATGTCACATTGGTCTCCATAAGAAAGAAAACCATGGAGGCCCCATGTTTCAGGAGCTGATGAATGGCAACCACCAGGGGCCAAGGGAAGCCTGACCTGTCTGTCCTGGCAGGTTTGCTTGGAGCAACCCTTGGATATTTGAAATTATGAATGTGGAGTCCTAATTTAAAACATTTGTGCCTGGAGAAGAGGGTTTGGTTGTTTTTTGGTTTTTTTTTTCATACAAAGAAAAGAACAGAGCCCTTTCCAGTGTTTGGAAAACAGGTGAGTGCTGCCCCTCAGGAGTTAAAGACCAGCCAGACCTGTCTGTCCTGGCAACTTTTGTCTGGGAGCAATCCTTTAACACACAAAAATTTGGAGGCAGAATCCTGATTTTGGCTATGAATGCCTGGAAAAAATGGACAGTTCTTTTGCATAAAAAGAAGAGCCCAGAGCCCCAGTGTTTCAGGGGCAGATGGGGGCGGCCTTCCACATTCCAAGGTCAGCCAGACCTGTCAGGTGACCCATGGGAGGCCAAGGCAGCCACACCTATTTCGTGTTCCCTTGGTTCCACAGGGCCCTGCAGTGTCACAATGGTTCTCTGGCTTCCATGATGCCCTCAGGTGTCATAATGGCCCCTTGGTTACACAAGTCCTTGAGGATCTTAATGGTCTCCATGGTTCCACAAGGCCCCACAGTGCCATAATGGTCTTTGGGTTCCATGAAGCCTCGCTGTGTCAAATGGCCCCTGGGTTCCATTGGGGCCCAGTAGTGCAACAATGATTCCCTTGGCTCCACAAGTTCCCATAGTGTCACAATGGCCCCTGCCCATAAAGAGGCCCTGCAGGGTCACAATGGTCTCCATGATTCCATGGGGCCTTGCAATGCCACAATGCTCTCCATGGATCCACAGTGCCCTGCAGGATCAGAATGGCCCTTTGGCTCCACAAGGCCCTGAAATGCAGCAATGGCCTCTTGGTTCCACAAAGCCCCGCTGCTTCATACTGGCCCCTTGGGACAATGTGGCTCAATAGAACCACAAAGGTGTCCTTGGTTCCACGAGGCCTCACAGTGTCACAATGGTCCCTTGGATCCATGGTACCCTGCAGTGTCACAATGTCCTCTGCATTTCAGAACACCCCAAAGTGTCACAATGGTCTCCATGGTTCCTCAAGACCCCACAATGTCACAATGGCCCCTTGGATCCATGGCACCAACAGTGTCACAATGATCCTCTTGGTTCCACAAGTTCCTACAGTGTAACAATGCCCTTTGGCTCCACAACACCCCACAGTGTCAAAGTGGTCTCCATAGGAAGGAAACAACCAAGCCCTAGGGTAGATGAGAGGCAGTCACCAGAGGCCGAGGCTGGCCAGACTTGACTGTATTGGCAGATTTTGTTTGGGAGAAACCTTTGGATATAGAGAATTTTAGACGCAGAATCCCAATTTTGGCCATGGGAGCCTAGACAAGAAAGACAGTTCTTTTCCATAGGAAGGAAAGCATGGAGCCCCAGCGCTTCATGGGCAGATGGGAAGTGGCCCTTGGCGTGTCCAATTCAGTGGGACCTGTCAGACAGTCCCCAGGAGGCCAAACCAGGCAGACCTGTTCCATGTTCCCTTGATTTCATGGGTCCCCACACTGTCACAATGCTCTCCTTGATTCAATGTCTGGCAATGTCACAATGGCTTCTTGGTTTCATGAGCCCCAACAGAGTCACAAGGGTCCATTGACCCCACGCAGCCCCACTATGAAACAATGGCTCCTTGTTTCTGTTTTAAATCAGTCACAATCAAACCACAGTTTATCATTGATCATTGATTCCATAGGGCCCATGATTTGTGCAATGGTCTCCTTGATTCCATGATTCCTGGATTCCACAGTCTCACCATAGTTTCCTTGGATTTCCATTGTCACAACTGACCCATGGCTCCATGAGGTTCCGCAGTGTCACCGTGGTCGCTGTCAGAGGCTGGATGAGATCAATGTCCCGAGACACCTTGGGATGCTCGGAATGCCCGTGTGGGGCCAGGGCCGGGTCAGGCCTTGGTTTGTGGTGGGACAGAGCCCCGCCCCCAGCCCTGGCCTGGCAGAGCTGTCAATCACACAGCAGGGGCGGTGCTAACCCAGCTCTGATTGGCTGAGCTGTCAATCAATCACACACCAGCAGCTGGTGCTACCCTGGCTCTGATTGGACAAGCAACTGGCAGTCCCACCCCAGGGGCCGGCCCATGAAGGCCCAGGGGGTTAAAAGCCGGAGCACGAGACCAGCCCAGGGTCTGGATCCTGCCTTCTCCTGGGGTTCCTCTGTTAGTGATGCTGGAACCCCAGCAGTTGGTACCTATGGGCGTGTCTTTCTATGGGTCTTCTGTCTTTCTGTTCTCTATTTCTTCTCTTTCTAATCCTACTTACCTGGAGCATTTTTGGGTAACTTCACATGTTAAGGGTTAAAGGATTTTAGATTAAATGTGTGGGAATCCAAGGCCCAGGGAATATTTCTCTGTCTGCTCTGAGGGGTCCTGAACCTCAGAGAAACACTGTCTTTAACTTTTGCCCATGGAGAGGACTTCCAGGACTTTGAGACAGATTAGAATTTACCAAAGTGTGAGATAAATTAGAAGGTAGTATACTATGTTCTTTGGCTGAGAACTTTAGGTTTCAGGATTTTTAGTATGGTGTAGATAGGAAGCAAAATGAAGGAATTTGGGTGTAGTCCCTGTCTTCTTCTTCGTCTACTCCATTTTCTGCAGTGTTGGTGGCACAGAGTGATTGGTCAAGGAAAGCACAGTGCAGAGGTTATGTGGACAGTCAAGGGATGAGTTTTTGGTTGATATCTAGAAATAACGTATGTTTTAAGAGTTAATTGGAGGAGACAACTTTAAAAGACCTTGAAACTGTATATTTTGGGGCCATTTTGCGGTGCTTTTCCAGCGTGCTGTGCCTGGTGTGTACAGCAATGCAAAACTTTAGATAAGATAACAATAAACAAGAAGCTGAAGACTGAAAAAGTCCTGTGCATCTCCTTTTACCTGGCACAGAACTGCTATAGGAGGGTTTCCCCCATCCAGGGAGCCCCCAGAAAGGCCCAATGTAAAATAGACATCAATAACTGGTGCCCCAACAGTGTTTGTAATAGGCTGACTTTTTTCCATAAAGTTGTTTACTGAAGGGTGTTGTCTTAATTAGGCAATCATGTGAAATGTGTTGATTAAATGACCAATGAGATCCACTTGTAGCAAACCAAGATGTAAAAGAAGAGGATTAAATAAACAGGTGGCTTTAAGCCCTTAACCTTCTGATCTGAGTCTGTGTCATCTCTGATTGAACAGTGACATTTGGGGATCTCTGGGGGCTATTGGGGATCCTTTCTGCACCTTGTGACCCAACAGGAGCTTCTCTAATAAACTTTGCCTGAAGCTCCCACTGTGCTCATGACAGGAAGCCCTGTGAGTGTCTGGGACATCCCGGCTCTTTGGCAGCCTGGGCACTCCTGGGATGTCACCGTGGAGCCCCCATGAGTGCCTGTGACAGATCGGTGCCTTTGGAGCCCAAGGTCCCCTGGGATGTCACCATGGAATGGCTGTGACTGCCTCTGACCACAGGGCTCTTTACCATCCCCAGAAAGCCCTGGGAGGTCTCCATGGAGCCCCTGTCTGTGCCTGTGACATTCCAGCTCTGGAACAGCCTGGAGACTCTTGGAAAGTCCCCATGGAACCCCTCTGAGGGCCTGTGACAAATCTGATCCTTAGCAGGCAACCATCCCTAGCCCCCTGTTGCTATGCTCAGTCTCCATGGCAGCCATCATAATCCCCCTGTTGCTATGGTCAGTTTCCATGGCAACCATCACCAGCCCCCTGTTGCTATGGTCAGTTTCCATGGCAACCATCACCAGCCCCTGTTGCTATGCTCAGTCCCTCGGCAGCTCCACAGAGACCCCATGCCAGGGGTGGTTGCCATGGACACCAGCTCAGGCCTGCAGCCAGAGCCCGTTGCCATGGCAACCATTGGCAGCCCCATCCCCAGGCTCATGGGATCCCAAAAGCACAGAATGGGCTGAGCTGGGAGGGACCCATCAGGATCCTCCAGTCCAACTGCTGGCCCTGCACAGGACACCCCAACAATGCCAGCCTGGGCCTGGCAGCGCTGTCCAAATGCTGCTGGAGCTCAGAGAGCCCTGGAGCTGGGAGCCTTCCCTGGGGAGCCTGGGCAGGGCCCCAGCAGCCTTTGGGCAAAAACCTTTTCCTGACATCCAAGCTGAGCCTGCCCCGACTCAGCTGCAGCCGTTCCCTCCACTCCTGTCCCTGGGCACCAGAGGGAAGAGGTTCCCACAGCCCCAGCCAGGGACCCGCTCCCAAGGCTGTTGCCATGGCCACCAGGGCTGGCACCAGCTGGGATGCTCGGTTTCCACGGGCCGGGCTTCAGGAATGGGATTCCCCAATTTCCTGCTCCCGCTAAAACCGCGCTGCCCTCGCTGCCCTCCCGCCTCCCATGGAAAGCACAAAAGGCAAAGATCCCGGGCTGGGATAAGAACAATTTATTGGGAACAGCAATGAGATAAGGAACAAACAAAAACTGAAACAATACTGATAACAGAAGTTATAAGAAAAAGGGAAAACTATAACACAAATGACTGTCTCTTTCTAGCCACAATTTCCCCCTGCCTGGAAAAGACATCCTTCTCCTCAGGGAGGGTGAGAGAGAGAGAATCCCTTTCCTGCCCCTGGCAATGACTTGAGGTGGGAGTGAATGTAATGACAGGGCCATGGCCAGACCCTCATGTTCTTCCATCCCACATCATGTCATTGGGAGGGGCAGGAAAAGAGACAGGTGTCTTCCCAGCATGGATCACAGGGAACATGGATCACAAGGACTCTTCCCAACATGGTACCTCCAATGGGGAAAGAAGCTCGAGTTGTGCATGTAGCTCCTCCTGCAGTTGGGGCACTCACAGAACTTTCCTTACTGGTTACTCAATTGGTGTCTGATCAAGTCCGAGCTCATGGAGAAGCTCTTGCCATGAGGTGGAGAACTCATCGGGCCTCTCCCCAGTATGAATGTGCTGGTGCCTGATAAGGGTGAGATTTTTCTTGAAGCCCTTCCTGCACTCAGGGCAGTGGAAGAGCCTCTCCTCAGTGTGAATGCGCTCATGCAGGTGGAGATTTGAGCTGGTCTGAAGCCTCTTCCCACATGTGGCGCACTGGTAGGGCCTCTCCCCAGTGTGGATGCGCTGGTGCCTGGTGAGGAGAGAGTTGCGCTTGAAGCCCTTCCCACAGTCATGGCAGAGAAAGGGCCTCTCATCCAAGTGAATCCGCTGGTGCTTGTAGAGATCAGAGCTGGTCCGAAACATCTTCTGGCACGCAGGACACTCATAGGGCCTGTCCCCAGTGTGGATGCGTTGGTGGGTGACGAGGGTGGATCTGCAGCTGAAGCCCTTCCCACACTCCCCACACTCGTAGGGCCATTCCCCAGTGTGGATCATCTGGTGGCTGATCAGGGTGCTGCTCTGCCTGAAGCTCTTCCCACACTCCAACCACTTGTAGGGCTTCTCCCCATCATGAAGCTGCTCATGGAACACCAGCTCCGAGCTCTGGCTGAAGCTCTGTCCACCTTCCTGGCTCAGGGTGGGTCTTTGCTCCTCAGAGCACCATGGGCTGGGTTTGGAGCCCCTCCTTCTGTGGGATCTCTGGGGCTTCTCTTGCCTGATGGATTCCTGTGCACTAGAATTGGTCAAAATGGCCTCTTCCATGAGGTTCTTCCATGGAGATTTGTCTTCTGTGGTCTCCATCCTCAGCTCCTTGTCTGGGGGAGGAAGGACAAGGAGAGGATGGGATTTGCCTCTGTGCCTGAGCGAAGGGGATGCCGCCAGTCCATCCCTGGCAGAATGCCGTTGGCAGCAGGCATGTCCAGCCCCCGGGGGCTGTGCTGGGCTGGGAGATGGAGCAGGAGAGAGGGAGAAAGAGGCACTGATTTCCTCCTCACCTGCCTGAGTATCCTGGGGCATCTTCCTTTTCCTCGCAGCCTCCTCCTCCATCCAATCAAGTTTTGGGAATTGGAAATCCTGTTGTGGGAAGAAAACAAAGGGTGGACACATTGTCTTTTGTTCCAGGAGCTATGCTGGGCTGGGAGATGGAGCAGGAGAGAGGGAGAAAGAGGCACTGATTTCCTCCTCACCTGCCTGAGTATCCTGGGGCATCTTCCTTTTCCTCGCAGCCTCCTCCTCCATCCAATCAAGTTTTGGGAATTGGAAATCCTGTTGTGGGAAGAAAACAAAGGGTGGACACATTGTCTTTTGTTCCAGGAGCTATGCTGGGCTGGGAGATGGAGCAGGAGAGAGGGGGAAAGGGGCACTGACTTCCTCCTCACCTGCCTGGGGATCCCAGGGCTCCTTCCTCTTCCTTGCAGCCTCCTCCTCCATCTGGCCAAGGTTTTGGAATGGGAAATCCTGTTCTGGGAAGAAAATAAAGGGTGCACACATTGTTTTTCTACTGGTTTGAAGTCAAACTAGGGGGAGTCTAAGCCAGAATTACAATTTAATAAGAAAATGAGGATCAAGGCAATGATACAGAAACACTGCCTTAAACTGACAGAGTCAGGATATAACCTGACACCCTGTTGGTCAGGATGGTGGTAGCAGTCCCATTCAATGGTGGCTGCAGTCCTGTTGGAGTGATGAACGTGATTCTGTTGAAGCAGTGATCTAGTAGAAGGGTCTGGTCTTCCTCTGAAGGTCCAGTGGTGGTTCTGGAGCTTTTGTCCTCTGGGAATCCAGTAGGCAAGCTGCTCCTGGTTGTAGCAAAGCTCATCTTATATGCAGGTAGGAATGCTTGGATCCTCCCCCTGGGCGGAGCATCCCACAATGGGATGATGGAATTTGATCAGTCCTGCAGTGACACTCAATGGCCCATTCACAGAAGATATCTGCCCTGGAGGGCGTTATCAGGGCTGAGTCATGGAAGAGATAAAGAACACTGCCCCACCTGTTTATAGCAGTTGATGAAGATGGGGATTGCAAACATGCATTTGGTTACATCTTGCATTGCAGCCTGAAGCAGTGGGGTAGTCCCTGCTCAGGGGGTGAACACCACCCCCCTTACCCAAACTGGCTCAGGTGTAAAACCCCCACCCTGGGAAGGCCACACACACAGGGGACAATGTCACACTTGCCCTGCCCCAGGGGACGTCTCTGTCCCTTGTCACTCCCTTGCTCTCTCCTCTTTTCTCTTTCTTTCCCTCTTTCTCTCTTACTCCCATTTACTGTTTAATGAAATCCATTTTGGATTTGGTCTCGTTAGCACCTTAATTGGGACAGAGGAATCTCTCTCACAATTTTCTTAACCAGATTGTGACATTATTTTTGCACAGTGAGTTCAGGGCACTGTTCTCTGACCCCAAGCGCCTTTGACAACAGCATGGTTCCCTTCTCTGAGGAGGTTGTGGTTCTCTCTGGAAGAGCTCTTGGAAACTTTGACACAGTCTCTCCTTCTTCCTGGGGAACTTACGGGAGAAATGATGAGGAAAATGGCTGTAGTGTGTGGGGAGTGTAAAGAAAATATTTTGTTGTCTTTCCTTGAAAAGTTTGTTAAAATGTGAGGGGGATGTGGCAAAACAGAGCTTCTGTTTCTGCCTTAGAATGTGTGGGAAGGCTCCCCAGCCGCCCGGGCTCTCAAGGAACGAAGCTGGACTCTCTGCTTTGCCGTCTTCCAGATGTTTATTAATTCTTATCAACAGAGTTTTCCCTCTGCCCGACTGGGGTCTGACCAGCAAGGCAGCCAAGGGCACTCTGGCCGCCCACAGGGTGGTTGCATCCCTTTATAGTACAAACTACGTGTACAATATTTACCTATTCTTCCCAATACCTATCACCCTTATTAACAAGTGCACCATCACCACAAACCAATCCCAAAGTGCCAGCACCATCACCGAAGATGGGCGACAAGAAGAAGGAGGAAGAACCACGAGACACACCCGGTTTCCTCCATCTTGCCTCCATAACCCCCCTGTACAACCCCCTTGTACCAAATTCTAAATCCATATATCACCTCGTGAGCACATTATTTCTACACTATTCAAACCTTTGTGACTCTTAATCCTTCATACCCGAGTGGTGCATCCTTAGATGGATCGAAATCCAGCCACCAGCTGCCTCTGGCAAGATTCCACGACCGACGAGCCCCCCAAGGGTTCTCTCGGTTATTCAGATTGTTCAGGACCTTGGGAGTGTGAGCTCCCACAGAGGAAAGGGAGCAAATGTTACCAGCGAGACTGACAAGGTTCATTCACTCCAAGTTGAGGAACACAAGGCTGCTAAAAGCCCCACAAGAAGCCCAGCTCAAGCAGCTAAATTCCCAAATAACTCCTGAATGCCCAGGCTTGGGTTCTTTGCCAAATGTAAGAATCATTATTCTCTTCATCCCTGTCACCTTTGTGACAGCTATACAGAGTTTCCCTTCCTCTTAATAATACCTGTATAGGACCGAATTTCCACTTTTCTTTTACCAGAACCTGCCAGCAGCTGAGCTGGAGCTGTGCAGGAACCGATGAAACTTGGAATTGCCACAGAATTTATTCTATTGTCAGTTTATTCATGTTTGGGATTTGTTTGTGTTTTCATCACATGTGACTTAAGGGAAAATCAAATATTCATCAAAGTGATTTATCCAGAGCTAAGTTTGATTTCTGCCAAGTTTATTTTGTCCAGTGCTCAGGGGATGCTTGAGGGGTCTCTGTGCCTCTCACCCTGGGGGATTCTTGGGAGGGGCTTGGGGGGTTGTCCCTGTCCCTGTCACCCCAGGCCATTGCCCAGGGTGTGTCCCTGTCCCTGTCACCCCAGGCCATTCCCCAGGGGTCTCCATCATTCTCACCCCAGGGAATGCCTGGGGGGTCTCCCTCCCTCTCACCCCTGTGCCAGGGGGTGCTCAGGGCAGTCTCTGTCCCTCTCAGCCCAGGGGATGCTCGGGGGTCTCTGTCCCTCTCAGCCCAGGGGATGCTCGGGGGTCTCTGTCCCCTCACCCTGGGGGATGCTCGGGGGGTCTCCATCCCTCTGGCCTCAGGCAATGCCTGTGCAGGGCTGGGCACCAGGGGCTCTGTGTCCCTCTCACCGCTGAGGGTGCTCGGGGCTGGGGGGGCTCTCCGACCTTCTCACACCTGGGGAGGCTGGGGGGGGGTCTCTGTCCCTCTCAGCCCTGGTGTGACCCTGTGGTAGTTTAGACAGGAAATAGGATTTCTGGGATGCTGTGGTTACAACCAGCAAACCACCAATGGATGCTCAGATTTTAACATTGGCACTTGGTTTGACCACTGAAATTTTGGTCTGCCTCTGAGAACACACAGGGGTTAAAAACCAGAGCTGTTCACCTGGGACGGTCTCTTGGGACTTCTGTGGGAAAGAGGTCGAATCTCTCCCCTGCCAGGCTGCTGATGCTGGGCAGGGGAGGGGCAGCCATGCGGTAGGCCTGGGCCTGGACCGAGATGGGAGGTGAAGACGCCATTGAGGATGGAAGGGTGGAGGAGCACCAAGAGACATTGGGCAGACCCCCCCCCCCGCCCCAGCAGAGAGAGAGGGAGAGCTGGCATCTGGATTTTGATAGCAGCCAGCTGAGAAGGAGAAGGGGGGGATGCAGGCGAAAAGGTGCCTGGCAGGGCAGCAGGGGAGCTCCAGAGCTCCGGACAGGCAGAGACTGAAATTTTTAACCCTTTTCTAGCATGATAGAAATATTATAAACACTGATCCTCCTGGAGCCGAATGAGAAGAGAGATAAGAGATGAGATAAGAGGGGATGGGCCGCGAGGAAGTGGAGAAGACTCTTGATTGGGGGGGGGGGGAAAGATGGAGTGGCCTTTTGGCTGGACTTCTCTTTTGTGGCCATGGATGGAACCATTTTTTTTCCTGTGACACAGAGACTGCATTTAGGGGGAGGCAATGGCTCAGAGCCAAGGGAGTGCAGTGATGTTATGTGAAAGAGTGCGTGAACAGAGACAACAGGTGAGGAGGGTGGTTGGTGCCCTTGATCTTCAGTGGAAGAGAAGATCTCTGTTTTTGAGACCCCTCAGCCCCAGGGGGTGAAATCTGGGGGGGACTGGTGTCCCAAAGGTGAGAGACTGTGCTTTTTTTGGAACTGGATAAAGCATCCTTAAAAGGGGGACCCTAGAAGCAGCTCTGGTCCATGCGTGGTGGTGAGAGCACTGTACATGGAAGGAGGACATCACCATGGCAAAGGATCTTCGGGTGGTGCCAAGAGTGACATGGAAACACAAGAGGTTTCAACTGTGTTTCCAGGGGAAGCCTATGGCACAAAGAAAGACTCCTTCATCTCTTGGTGAACTGAGGATTGAGTATTCTAAAGGGTGGTGCCAGACCAAGGGTTGGTGATTTAGAAGATGTATTGTATTGGGAATTTGGTGAGGGGGAAGGAGAAGAATGTTTTTGTAAGGTTTTCATTTTTCCTTGTGTGTTTTCTTTGACTTGTAGTCTAGTTAATAAACTTTTCTTTCTTTTAAGTAAGAGCCTGCTTTGCTTATTCCTGGTCACATCTCACAGCAGACACCAGGGAGAATGTATTTTCATGGGGGTGCTGGCATTGTGTCGAACCATGACAGACCCCACCCAAACATCATCCGGCTCAGAGGGACAGAGACACCCCCAAACCCCCAGAAGGGCTGAACTTGGCACTTGGTATGGGGCTGAGGATTTAGGAATGGGCTGGAATTAGGCCTGGGCTTGGAGTTGGGGCTAAGATTTGGATTAGAGCTGGGATTGGGGTTAAGGCTAGACATGGGATTGGCTTTAGGGCTGGGGTTGGGATTGGATTTGGGGGTAGACGAGTCTGGGACTGGGACAAGAATAAATTCAGAACTGTGAGTGTGTCTAAACATGGAGTGAGATTGAGACCAGGATCAGGGTCAGGTTTGGGACTGAGCTCACCCAGAGCGGGACAGTGGGGATGTCACTGTGGGATGGTTTGGGGAAAATCCTGGTTTGGGGTAAAACAAGCTGTGAATGCCTTGGGTTGGGGATTCCTCTTGCCCAAATCCATCTCTAGAAGTCACCTGATGTCCAAAAATCAAAAGTGAATTAAAAAAAGTCACCAGGAATGTCCCATTTCCAGTCTCATCCCTCTGGGGTTCTGGTGGTCCCCCATCTCGGCTGCTGGCGATCCCATGGGTCCTGGGGATGCCCCCTCTCCAGGGTCCTGCTTAGGGATTCTGGGGGGCTTTGTGGTCCCAGGGTCCCCTTCTCCAGCCTCACCCCAGACCAGCCACTTGGGGCTCCCCCTTCTCTCCACCACCCTGTCCTAGTTTAGGGCAAATTTGGGAGAAAACCCCCAAAAGGGGTTTCCTCTAGAAAGCAGATTCAAAGCAGATTACCCCAGCTGGTTGAGGAAAATATTTCCTTAGAGAAAAGTGGACAAAACCTGTTTATTTAACAGGCAAAGCATTCACCAGCACAAAAATACCAAGAACAATATGAAACAATAAAACCTCTTGCTCCAAAAGAGATGAAAAACTCACAAAGTCCCTCTATGGGCTGTAGCTTGGCTCACTCAGTCTCTTATCAATCTCTTATCAGTCCCTCCAGTGCTGGAAATGCCGCAGCCCAGGCCTGGCCAGGTGGGCCACAGGTGCGAGCTGCCTGTTCTCTCTGGGTGTTCAGTCCAGAGCAGATTTAAACAGCTCCAAAGAAAAGAAAAATCACAGTCCAGGGAACTTCTCTGCCTCAGAGAGGTAAAAACTAACTAAAAGCAAAGGAGAGCTCTGTCCTGCTGTCTCTCTGTCCAGGAGCTGGAATGTGGAGGAGTGAGTGCAGTGTCTGAAAACAAACTGCAGCTTCTTCCTCCTCCCCTTGGCTCTCAGAACCAGCCTTAAAGGTGCAGAACTCATTCTGGGCTAAACGGACCAATGGGGTACGAGCATCATGAAGTCACCCCAGGACACGCCCCTGTCAGGGTCAGGGGGTCCCGTCCCCGCCTCATCTCCGGGCTGCCGGGGGTCCCCCAGCTCCGGTATCGCCCCTTCCCCTCTCCCCGCCCCGGGGCTCCCCCGTTCCACAGCCCCGGCTCTCACGGGGATCCCCAAAACCAAAGTCCCGCCCCGTCGGTACCGGGCCATCCCCACGTGGACCCCCGGGACCCTCCCGAGGGGCGATCGTGGCTCCTCTCGGCCCGAAAAAGCTCCTCTTGGGGAGCCCAGAGATATCCGGGGCTCGAGTCCAGGATCTGCTGGCTCCGAACACTCTCCAAAAAATCCTCCCAGAGACCCCTTGCTGGAGCCGGGGCGAGCTCGGCCTCCGCCCTCACCTGCTCTCGGGGCTGGGGGCGATGCTCCCGGGGCAGGGGGTGCTGCAGGCTCAGCGTGCGGGCGCTGCGAGCGCCGGGATTCTCCTGCTCCTGCTCCTCATCCTCCCCATCATCATCCTCCTCCTCCTCATCCTCCAGCTCCTCTTAATCAACCCGCTCCTCGTCTACCTCCTCCTCCTCATGCTCCTCCTCCTTGTCCTCCTCCTCATCCTTGTCCTCCTCCTTATCCTCTTCCTCTACTTCATCATCCTCCGCCTCATCCTCAACCTCCTCCTTGTCGTCCTCCTCCTCCTCATTGTCCTCATCCTCCTCAACCTAGTCCTCTGCTGCCTAATCTTCCTGTTCCTCTTCGTTGTCCCGCTACTCGTCTACTTCCTCCTCCTCCTCGTCCTTCTTCAAATCCTTCTCCTCATCATTGTCCTTGTCCTCCTCCTGATAATCCTCCCCATTGTCATCATCCTCCTCATCCACAGCCTCCTCCTCATCTGCATCCTTGTCCTCCTCTTCCTCATCATCCTCCTCAAACTCCTTCCACTCGTCCTCCTCGTCCCCGTCCTCCTCATCCTCCTCCTTGTCATACTCGTCCTCGTCCACAACCTCCTCCTCGTCCTCCTCTTCCTCATCCTGGTCCTCATCCTCCTCCTTCTCCTCGTCCTCCCCCTCCTTCTCCTCTCCTCCTCCTCGTCCTCCTCCTTTTCCTCCTCCTTGTACTCATCCTCCTCCTCATCCTCCTCTTTGTCCTCCTCCTCGTCCTCCACCTTGTCCTCCTCCTCGTCCTCCACTTCGTCCTCCTCCTCCTCCTCATCCTCCTCCTTCTCCTTCTCATTTTCTACCTCGTCCTCCTCGTCCTCACACACCTCCTCCTCTTCCTCCTTATGTTCCACCTTGTACTCCTCCTCCTCACCCTCCTCATTCTTGTCCTCATCCTCCTTCTCATCTTTGTCCTACTCGTGCTCGTTCTCCTCCTCCTCCTCTTCCTTGTCCTCATCCTTGTCCTCTATCTCCCCCTCCTCCTCCTCTTCCTCATCTTCCTTTTCCTTTTCCTTGTCTTCCTCCTTGTCATCCTTCTCCTCCTCCTCATCCTCCCTTTCTTCCTCCTCCTTCTCCTCCTCCTCCTCGTCCTTGTCCCCTTTGTCTTCCTCATCCTTGTCCTCCTCCTCCTCCTCTTCATCCTCCTTGTCCTCCTAGTCCTCCTCCTCCTCATCCTTCTTGTCCTCCTCTTCCTCCTCCTCCTCCTCCTCCTCCTCCTCCTCCTGGCACTCGTCCTCCTCCACAGTGACACTCTGGAACCTCATGGAACCAAGGGAGCATGGGGACACTGTGGTGCCTCATGGAATCAAGGAGACCATTGTGAAACTCGGGGCCCCAAGGAACCAGGGGTCCATGGTGACCTTGTGCAGCCCGTAGTGTCACGGAGGAGCCCCTGTGACACAGCGAGGGCGCAGGGAGCCGAGGGGCCATGGTGACACATCAGGGCTTTGTGGAACCACTGAGCCATTGTGACATTGCAAGGCCTCATGGAAGCACAGGGCCACTGTGACACTGCAGAAGCAAGGGGAACATTGTGGCACTCCAGGGCCTCATGGAACCAAGGAGATCATTGTGACACTCTGGGGGCCCATGAAACCAAGGGAACATGGAACAGGTCTGGCTGGCTGGGCCTCCTGGGGACCACCTGACAGGTCCAGCTGACCTTGGCATGTTGAGAGCTGCTTCTCATCTGCCCCTGAAGCACTGGGGCTCTGGGCTTTCCTTCCTATAAGAAAGAACTTTCCTTCTCCTCCAGGAGCCCATGGCCAGAACTGGGATTCCTCCTCCAAATTTCCTTATATGCAAAGACGGTTTCCAGAAGAAATCTGCCAGGAGAGACAAATCTGGCTGCCTGAGCCACCCAGGGACCACCTCTCATCTGCCTTTGAAATATTGGTACCATATGCTCTTCTTTCTTAGGGGAAAAACCATCCATCTCCACCAGGCACCCGTGGCCAAAACTGGGAGTCCGCCTCCAGAATTCTCTATATTCAAGGATAGCTCCCAGGCAAAAGCTGCCAGGACTGACAAGTCTGGCTGGCCTTGGCTTCCTGAGGGCTGGCCCTCATCTGCCTCTGAAACACTGGGGCTCTGTGCTTTCCTTCCTAATGAAAAGAACTCTTCTTCCTGTCCAGGCACCCATGGCCAAAATTGAGATTCTACCTCGAAAATGCCCAATGTCCAAGGATAACCCCTAGACAAAAGGTGCCAGGAGAGACAGGGCTGGTTGGTTTGGCCTAAGGGTGGCCACATTTCATCTTCTTCCAAAACACTTGGAGATCACACTATTCTTTCCTATGGGAAAAAACCTTCCAGGTGCCCATGGCCAAAACTGGGATTCCACCTCCAAAACTCCATACATCCAAGGATTGCTCCCAAGTGAAAACTGTCAGGACAGACAGGTGTGGCTGCCCTTGGCCCCTTGGGAGCTGCCTCTCTCCTGCTTTCCAAACACTGGGGCTTGGTGCTTTGCTTCCTATGGAAAAGAACCATCCTTCTTCTCAAGGTGTCAGTGGTCAAAATTGAGATTTCTCCTCCCAAATTCCATGTATCCAAGGATTCCTCCATGACAAAAGTTCCCAGGACAAACAGGTCTGCTTGGCTTAGCCTCCCAGGAGCCACCTCTCTCCTCTTCTGCCTTTGAAACATTTGGGCTGGGTCCTTTCTTTCCTATGGAAAATTACTGTCCTTCTTATCTACACAGAAATGGTCAAAACTGAGGTGCCACCTCCAAAATTCCCTATAACCAAGGGTTGCCTTCAGACAAAAGCTACAAGACAGAGAGGTCTGGCTAGCCTAGGCCTCTGGTGGCTGCCTGTCATTAGCCCCTCAAACATCACTGGTGTTCTGTGCTTTCCTTACTATGGAAAAGAACCATCCTTCTCCTCCAGGTGCCATATCTGAAACTAGGCTTCCCCTTCTAAAATTCTGTATATGCAAGGGTTGCTCCCAAGCAAAATCTGCCAGTACCATCAAGTCTGGCTGGCCTTGGCCTCCGGTGGCTGCCCCTGCAACACTGGGGCTGGGTTCTTTCCTTCCTATGGAGATCCCTGGGACACTGTGGGGACCTCATGGAACCAAGGGGATCATTGTGGCACCACTGGAGCCCATGGAACCAAGGGGATCATTGTGGCACCACT
This sequence comes from Calcarius lapponicus, assembly GCA_039654755.1. Lineage (NCBI taxonomy): Eukaryota > Metazoa > Chordata > Aves > Passeriformes > Fringillidae > Calcarius > Calcarius lapponicus. Next base: position 20,752,992 of record CM077467.1, on the reverse strand, counting down.
GGAGCCCATGGAACCAAGGGGCCATGGTGACACAGAGGGGCTTCATGGAACCCAGAGACCATGGTGGCTCTGTGGGGCCTGATGGAACCATGGAGCCCATTGTGACCCTTCAGGGCCTGGGGTCACCCAGGGGGCATTATGACACCTCAGGGCCTCATGGAAGCAAGGGACCATTGGGACACTGTGGGGCCCCACGGAACTGAGGGAACACGGAACAGGCCCGGTTGGCTTGGCCTCCCAGGGGCCACCTGACAGGTCTGGCTGATGTTGGGATGTCAAGAGCTGCCTCTCATCAGCTCCTGGAGCCCTGAGGCTTTGCACTTTCCTTGCTATGGAAAGAACCATTTGACTTTTCAGATTCCCATGGCCAGAATTGGTACTCTCTGTAAAAGTTTTCCTCTATGCAAGGGTGTGGAGAAATGGCTGCATAACAGAAGTCACGTAGACATTCGCTTGTTAGCCGACCAGGGGCTGGGAAAGTACCGAACACAGCTAGTTTGAGCTTTTGCACCTGAAAGATAGCGTGTCCTTGGGCCGAGCTGGGTATGATAACAAGTAGACAGAGAGACGTGGGAAAAGGGAATGTAGGCCTGAAAGAATGAGGAAGAGTTGATGGTATAGCTTAACCAGTGGGTTGCTTGGCTTGCAGAATATTCATGAGCTTATTACTTGGGTGTATAAAAGTGTGATGCTTTTGCTAAATAAACGGAGCTTGCTGATCTCATATTGTGTGTCCAAGTCTTCCTGCACCCGACAAACGGCCGCCCGACCAGGAGACGACGCCCTTCAGCTGATTTGAACTGGCGGGCCACGGTCCGGTGCAGTATTTCGGTGGGTGTCCCGACGCAGCCCGGGAGGCACAAACAGCAGACCCCGTGCCTCAGGTGACCCTACAGAGGAGACCTCACAAAAGGAGAAAGGGCGGGCTGCGGTACCCTGGCGACCTCATAGGAGAGTCCAGCTGACTGAACGCCGCCATCTTGCAAAGGGCTGCAGCAGCGCTGACTATCAGGTTAGAAGGTAATGGAAAGACAAGCTGCTTATCACCTTTTTAAATGCTTTTTAGAAAAGCGAGGGTTAGAGGGTATAGATTTGACGAAGGAACTCCCGGGGTTACTTGAATACGGAGTTGCAAAAGGGTGTTTTATAGATCCTAATCAGGTCTTTGAAGAGGTAGAGTGGTGGAGGTTTGGAGATAAGTTAAGGGAGACGGTGCTAGATGATTGTAAAACTGCCAAGAAGTTATCGAAAACTTGGCGGATAGTTGCTAATGCGCTAAAACAACATCTGGCTGAGCAAGAGATTGCTCAGGCAGCCTCCGCTCGATTGGGAACACCTGTTTCTAGTGAGAAGAGTGGGACTTCAGCGTCCGCATCTCCCTATCCCCTCCCTTCAGCAACTAACACGGTGTATCTACCAGTGCAGACAGCCTCAGCGGCAGCTGCTCCTCCCGCTCCCTCTGCACCTTTGCTGGCAGCGGGGGCTTGGGCTCCCCCCGCTCCCTCTGCTTCTCCGCTGGCTGCAGGGGCTTGCACTCCCCTCGTTCCCTCTGCGCCTTCACTGACTGCGGGGGATCGCGCTCCCCCTGCTCCCTCTGTGCCTTCGCTGGCCACAGGGGACTGCTCTGCCCCTGCTCCCTCTGTACCTTCACTGGCCGCGGGGGATTGGCCCCCCAGCTTCGGCTGGAGGGGACGGCAGGGAGGGAACACAGGGAATGCCTGACCCAGAGGCGGTGCGAATTGCGAATGAAAGGCGTAAGGTTTGGCAAGCGATTACAGCAGGGGTGATAGCCACAGGAGACACAGAGGCTGCTGATGCCCTACTTAAGTGGTCTGTCCCGTAGTTTTTACACCAAATCCTGCCGGAGGGCTGCAAGCAACAATTACTGCCTTAGATTGGAAGTGGCTGGCGCAGCTCTGTGCCACTGTAAGTGAATGTGGTATTCAAGGAGAGCCCACTCACCAGATGCTGAATTGTTTATGGGGAGGAAACATACTGTTGCCATCGGATATTAAAGTCCTCATGAGACTAGTGCTCACCCAGCATCAGCAGTTGTTGTTTAATGCTCCCTGGCAGGCTGCGTGCCAAGAGTCTGTGGCTACCCAGAGACAGCCGGGAGACCTGCTGTATGGAGTCACTTTAGAGGAGATTATGGGGCTTGGGGCATACCTAAGGACAGAGGCGCAACCATTAATCGGACCTGAGAAGCTGAGGGAAGCTATGCGGTTAGCCTGGGTGGGGCTCGATAGGGTGAAATCCCCAGGGGGTATTCCCTCATGCATGGGAATTAAACAAGGGAGAGATGAGCCATTTGGGTTGTTTATTGACAGAGTGGCGAATGCTATTTAGACAGCAGGGGTCCCTGACTATATGCACGGAGCACTGTTCAAGCAATGTGCCCTGCAAAATTGCAATTCTGCCACTCGGAATATACTTGTCACACTCCCTGGTACCTGGACTGTTGAGGAGGCTTTAGAACGAATGGCTCAGGTACCGGTGGGGCCGCAGGCTATGTTAGCGGAGGCAGTAAGGGAATTAGGAAGTGGTTTAAAAGAACAGGTGCAGGCAACACAGACTCAGGTGCTGGCTGCCCTTGCCCCCTTGCAAGCGTCTGTAGTTCAGCCTCAGAGAAAAGGACCATCATGAATCTGGTGCTTCTGCTGCGGAGCTTTTGGCCGTGTGCGACGGAATTGCGCAGTGAGAACTGTCTGGTGCCGGTGCTGCAAGTCCGACACACACCACGAATCAGCCTGTCACACACGCCATGAATCAGCCTGTAATCGCGTGACGGGAAACATGAAGGGGAGCGGGAAGGGTCGCCCCGTGGAGACACAAATGGCTGCCCAGAACCCGAGTGCCTTCCCAGCACAAGTGCCTCCTCCCTCTGCTCCACAACCAGCAGAAGCCTCGGCTTGGACCTGGCAACCTCAATAGACTGTACCTTAACAGACTGTAAACTGCAGCGTATCCCAACGGGGATTAAGGGCCTTGTTACAGCAGGAGGATGACCAGTGGGGGCTTTATTGACTGGACACTCGTCTGCCAGCATGGTGGGACTTATTATTATTACTGGACTAATTGATGCTGACTATACAGGAGAAATACAAATAATGGCACAAACGCTATTCTCACCATTGTTCATTCTAGCTGGATCACTAATTGCTCAATTGATTCCCTTGTCTCAATTAACCGGAGGAACTTTACCACTTGGTGAACAGCAGCGTGGTGAGGGTGGTTTTGGCTCAACAGGAACAATGGCATTGTTAACAGTGGACTTAAAGCATTGTCCTAAAAAGCATATTGACGTTCAGTACCAAGGTCACACCATCACCCTGGTTGTGCTCCTAGACACCGGCGCAGATGTCAGCATCATAGGGACGCAGAAATGACCACCTCAGTGGCCCACCCATGCGGCAAATGCTACAGTGTCAGGAGTGGGAGGACTCACACTTGCATGGAAATCCCCTCTGCTGAAAATTCTTATAGAGGGAAAGACTGTCACTTGTACAGTTTCTGTAATACCACTCCCTGAGGGTGTCCACGCATTGCTGGGTTGTGATGTGTTGGCACAACTGGGAATGGTTCTGACCACAGATCTCCCTTTATAGGGACGGCCATTGCATGGACTTTCCCAATCCCACTACGGTGGAAAACAGAAGAACCAGTATGGGTTGAGCAATGGCCTTTAAAAGGGGAAAGTCTCATTCAGGCACACAAACTGGTACAGGAGCAGTTTGACCAAGGATATCTCCGGCTATCTTGGAATACTCCTATTTTTGTGATCAAAAAGAAATCTGGCAAATATCATGCTCCTGCATGATTTACGTGCCGCCAATGATCAGATGTATAGTATGGGAGCCCTGCAGCCTGGACTGCCTAATCCTGCAATGCTCCCTGAAGGATGGCCCCTCCTCATTATTGATCTAAAAGACTGCTTCTTCACCATTGCCTTGCATGAGGCAGATAAGCAACGCTTTGCTTTTACCCTGCCTGCGTTGAATCGAGAAGGACCTGCCTAGAGATATGAGTGGACATCACTCCCACAGGGAATGCGTTGCTCTCCTACCCTTTGTCAGCTGTATGTTGATGCAACCTTGCAGCCAATTCGTAAGGCATGGCCCGAAGTTATCATTTACCATTATATGGATGACATTCTTCTTGCTTAATCATCACTGTTCTCTCCAGAGCAAAAACAACATTTGGCTCAACAGCTCCAACAGCAAGGCCTGGCCTGGAAATTGCTGCAGAAAAGGTGCAGGAAACGAGTCCTTGGAAATACCTAGGGTGGAAGATTACTGACCAGTATATTCAACCTCAAAAACTCACTATTATGATTGATCTTCAAACACTCCATGATGCTCAGCGACTACTAGGATATCTGCAATGGCTTCGCCCAGTGATTGGCATTCCTAACAAATATCTTGAGGAGCTGCAACCTCTTCTAAAGGGTACGGACCCTGCAGCTAGAATATCCTTAACTCCATGACAAAGAAGAGTACTGCAGGACATTGCCTCCATGGTTGCCCATCACGTCACTCATCGCCGCCAGGAGGGTTTTCCATTAAATCTTACCATCCTGGCAGGAGATAGGCACCTGTTAGGGGCCATCATGCAGCACAAAAAGAAAACAGGGGAGAAGCAGGCAGCCAAACAGATTATGTTAGAGTGGATTGCCCCTCCCCTGCAGCCCCGAAGAACAGTTCAGGAAAAAGTACGGACCTTGGCGGAGCTTATTAAGAGGGGCAGACTCTGAATTCTGCAATTACAGGAGAGCCACCGGCTGAAACTCACGTTCCTATCCAGGAAGAATGCCTAAAGTGGTATTTGCTCAACTCCACAGCCCTTCAGACTGCATTGCTGGAAGATGGAGCTGCAATTCATATTGAGCCTTTAAAGTCACCTGTGTTAGTGTGGATGGCAAATCAAGGCTGGATAAAAATTCTGAAACGGGCTGATCAACCACTGCCAAATGCTGTCACGGTTTTTACGGATGCTTGGAGGCAGTCTCGAACAGGCACCGCCACTTGGAGAGATGTTGATGGATGGTATCATCAAATTCTGCAGGCAGAGCAAAGCGATTCCCTGCAGATCCTTGAGCTGTTGGCAGTAGTATGGGCCCTGTCACACTGGTTGCACAAACCCTTGAACGTTGTCACAGATTAACTATATGTGGCAGGGGCAGCAAGTTGCATTGAGGATGCAAGTATTAGGGACGTGACCAATAAACGGTTAGGAGAGCTCCTGATGCGGCTCCAGCGGGCCACACGGCAAAGGACTTCCGGCTATGCTGTTTTGCACATTCGCAGTCATCAGTGGGACCAAGGACTCGGAGAGGGCAATGCAAGGGCAGATCGTCTAGTGACTCTGACGAAAGAAGCCCCATTGTCGCCTCATTGCCGAGCTAGAGAGGCTCATTCAATATTTCCCCAGAATGCTCGAGGTCTCCACCAAGCATATGGTCTCTCCTTGGAAGAGGCTAGGGCCATTGTGAAGACCTGTCCCATATGCAGCCATCATAATCAGGGTTTGGGGCTTGGGGCAGGAGTAAATCCGAGGGGGCTGAAGGCCAATGAATTGTGGCAGATGGACATCACACATGTGCCTGCATTAGGTCGGTTAAAATACCTGGACGTTACCATTGACACAGCCACATGATTTGGGCCACCCCTCAGCCTGGTGAAAAGTCAAGGGACGTACAACGGCACCTTACGAGTTGCTTTGCAGTTATGGGGGTGCCTCAATGTATTAAGACTGACAATGGGCCTGCCTATAAAAGCAAGACAGTTGTGCAATTCATGCAAACATGGAATATCAAGCACGTGACGGGCATGGCTCATTCCTCTACAGGTCAGGCAATAGTGGAACGAGCTAATGGAACTGTGAAGAAGTATCTTGAGAAATTTCAGAGCATAGCGGACCCACGTGAAAGGGTTAATAAGAGCCTGTTTGTAATGAATCATTTATGTGTGTTTGGTGACCACCAAGAGCCCCCTGTAATTATGCATCATTTCAGCCATACAGAGAAGCAAAACCAGCCACTTATGTGGGTCTCTTACAGAGACCCCAAGACAGCACAGTGGAATGGGCCTGCAGAAGTGGTCTTCATAGGCAGGAGTTATCTTTGTGTGCTTACCCCAACAGGTAACATCTGGGTCCTGAGCCGGTGGACCAAACCTGCAGACGGCCATCCTGGATCCAGCAACCAGTGAGGAGGAAAGGCAGTTGCTCCGGCTCCACCTGGCCATAGACCCGATCATCCAGCCAGTGATACATCTGCTGGGGCATCGCTGGGTGGAATGGCAGACACTTGAAGATCTTACTGGGCTGGTGGCATCATTAGGAAATGTGTATCCAGGGGGTCATAGTCATATACAGTGCCTAAAGTGTTGTAGTAGGCACCGTCATGCTTGGGTTAAGCTCTGGCGTGGGGGCTGTAAAAGAACCCTGTGGGTACAACAAAGGGAACTGCATGGTTTATGGTGCATGAACTGTAGCTTTCAGTGGGACTGGCAGAATATAACTAGGTCATTGCAACAGGTGATGGGGTTACCAGGCTTGGAGGGTCTAGCCTTGTTTGAAAGTGAAGAACAGAAGATCATAGGTGGGAGGCCCAAAAGGAGGTGGATAGGATCCGAAGTCAGCGGCTATCCAAAATAAAGGAAACAAAAATTAAGATTCCGCTGCAGTGGATGGTTCAGCCCCAGGACTGGGATGAGTTGTGTCGTCGCTATGCTCGCATGCCTCCTCCTAGTAGAGGCAGCAGGTCACACAGGAGGGGTAGGAATTCCCCGCATGGCCCCAACTCAACCTAAGACCAATATTTGGGTCACTCTAGCAAAATTACCCAACCAAGAGGCCATTTGTTTGTCATTGTCTTCTCCAGGTAATCCATTTACAACCTGCTTGGTTGGGCTACCAGCGGATCCTTGGCCATGCCCCTCAAGTACACCCACGTGCAGGACTAACAATGCTAGGGCAAGTGCAGACCACTGGGACCACTGGGTTTCCCATTTTCCCATAGCACCACAGGAACCCCAAGAATTAGAACTGTTAGGCTCAGTGAAGGCAGATGCATGCCTTAACTTTAACCATATAAGCCGGCTGCCAATCAAAAATCATTCCACAATTGTAACTTCCAGCATGGCTGTCTACTGTAATGCAACCGCCTGGTGCAATTATACTGCAAAGAAAGTGTCAATCTCATCAAATGACCCTATTCAGTTGCCAGCCGGTTACTTTTTAATATGTGGAGACCGTGCCTGGCCTGGTATCCCATCGATGCTGTGAGGGGGGCCATGTACAATTGGATGGCTGTCTCTACTTGCACCCAACACTTCCATGATACTAAATATGAGCCATCGTCATCATTAAAGTAAAAGAATGGCCCATGCATTTACTGTTGATTGTAAGGATGATGTAAAATTTTGGTTCCCAGGGGCCATAATTGCGGCATCCTTTCTGGCTCCAGGGGTAGCAGCAGCAGGTGCCCATGTGACCCTAAATAAATTGGGATGCTGGCTTGCGAAGCAAACCAATGCCACTTCTCTGGCACTTTCTAGCCTTTTACTTGATGTTGATTCTATTCGCCATGCAACGCTTCAAAATAGAGCTGCCATTGGTTTTCTGTTGCTTGCACAAGGCCATGGCTGTGAAGAATTTGAAGGCATGTGTTGTATGAACCTTTCCGACCATTCGCAATCCGTCCACTCCCAGCTCTCTGAGTTGCAGAGGTTAACTGGAAACTTACAGGTAAAATCGGGCCTTGGTATTGATGGATGGCTCAAATCTTTAGGCCTGGGATCATGGCTATGCTCTATTGTTAAGGCTGGTACTATAGTAGGTATTATAGCTTTGTTAGTAGTGTTAGTGTTGCCTTGCTTTTGTATATGCTTACAAAATATGGTGCAAAGGATGATATCTGCTGCATTTAATCAAACCTTGCTTGTGCAACAAGAAAACACAGGAATTGCGGAGAAATGGCTACATGACAGAGGTCACGTAGACATTCGCTTGTTAGCCAACCAGGTGCTGGGAAAGTACCGAACCCAGCTAGTTTGAGCTTTTGCAGCTGAAAGATAGTGTGTCCTTGGGCATAGCTGGGTATGATAACAAGTAGACAGAGAGACGTGGGAAAAGGGAATGTAGGCCTGAAAGAATGAGGAAGAGTTGATGGTATAGCTTAACCAATGGATTGCTGGGCTTGCAAAATATTCATGAGCTTATTACTTGTGTGTATAAAAGTGTGCTGCCCTTGCTAAATAAACGGAGCATGCTGATGTCATATTGAGTGTCCGAGTCTTCCCTCATGTGACAACCTCCCCTCAAACCTGCCTTTCTCAGACCTTTCATGATGGTCCAAGATGGCAATGGTCATGCGGTTGTCAAGCATCATGCCCTAGAGACTCAAGATGGAAGGAGCCTGAATGTGGCTCGGGAGCCCAACCATCCTCCCTCCATCTTGGCTCCTCCATTTTCTGCTACCACAGCCTTCTCTTCCGCCCTGAATGAACCTCCAGACTCCACCCCCACAACTGCGGGTCATGCCCCCACTGTCAATCATTCCGCCTTTACCCTGGGCCATGCCTCCAGAACTCCACCCCAGAAGGCCGCCATCCTAAATCAAGGCCCTTCCTCCCCAGCACCTGACAAAATGGCAGTGCCCTTTGCCTCACCCTCCGGCAACAATATAATTCCATGATCAAAGATACAAAACCCAACTGTCGCACTGTTTCTAATCTGAATGTTTCTGCTCCAAGATATCCTTCCTCCCCAAAAGACAGTTTGGATTCCCCAGAGCCACCTCACCTCTCAACCCCAGAAGATCCCTAGGAAAGGATCTGGAAAGAAACAGTTAAGGAAGGAGACTGGCAAATAGTCTTGAAACTCCTCATTGCCCCAGGATGTTATGAAAGAAGGGCACAGAATCCCAGGTATCAGGCATTGGTTTATGGGGAAATCAAGGATCTGTGCAGGGCAGCTAAAGACCATAGGAAGGACTTACCTTGTTTTAATGGCCTAATGAGGGCAATGTTTACAGCACATGTCTTAACTCTCTATGATTTAAAATGTATTATGACCATGTTGTTGTCACCTACAGAATACATCCTGTGGGAAGAAGGATGGAAGTGTTTACGAAATCAATTAATAGCAAACTATGCTAATAATGAGGCAAGGGCGCAATTGACAATCAACCATCTAGCTGGAGAAGGACAACACAGCCTACCAGATGATCAAGCAGCAGGTATCCCCAGAGAAGTATTGGATGATATCAAAGAGATGGCTTTGAAAGCTTTAATCCAGGTATCGGATGGTAGCACCCCCAATTTGGACTACCTTGGGTGGCTGCAGCTATAGCTTTAGGCCCATCAGACCATCTTGGGTGCCTGTTCAGTAAGCAAACCAATGCTACCTCCCTCACACTGAGTGGGCTGCTCTCAGACATAGAGACTATCAGACATGCCATCTCGCAGAACAGCAATAAGAGTTTTTACTCTGGGCACATGGGCATGGCTGTGTAGACTCCAAGGGCATGTATTGCATGAACCTCTCCAGCCACAGCGAGTCAATCCACAAGAGCATTCAGGTACTGAAGGAAGGGTTCAAGAAGCTTCAGGTGGAAAACACAGACTGAGTCAATAAACTCTTCCAATCCAAAGGACTAAAGGGTTGGATGATATCTAGCTAAAACAGGACTATTAATTCTCTTAGTGGTTGTTGTTGTATTGTTAATTGTCCCATGTTTGTTTGGATGCTTTTAGAAAGTCTTACAAAATTCTTTCAATTCCATCTCTGTTGGAAAACAGAAAGGGGGAAGATACCCAACACAGGCTCCTCATGGACTCCTTGGAGGGGAGAATTGGAGGCCAGGATGGCACAAAAACCTCTCAGAGACTGAGTTTGGGAAGGAAAATCCTTAAAAGTACCTAAAAGCATTCTGAAATCCATGAAGTACCTTAAAAACCCTGAGTATTTCAAGGCATTAATGTGCCCCACTGAGTGTCAGTACAAAGCTCTCAAGGGACTCATTAAAGCAGATAACTGGGGCCATGATTGAACAAACCTCTCACAGAGTCTGTATCAAAAGGGAAACACCAAGTACCTTCAAATAACTGAAGTACCCTGAAGTATTAATGAGCCCCACTGAGTGTTGTTACGGACAAAGCCTCTCCAGGGACTAATTACAGCAGATAATTGGAGGCCATGATTGCACAAACCTCTCAGAGACTCCAAGGCAAAAGCCAAACCCAAAGTCCTTTGAAAAACCTGCAGTCCCTGCAGGGAGCATTCAGGAGCCCCCAGGGCCATTGCTGAGCAAGGCTCCCCAGGGACTCCTTGCAGCAGATCCTTGAGGCCACTGGGATGTGGGCTAGGGGGGGATGCTGAGGGCAGGACAAGGGGCTGACAGTGCCCAGCCTGGCTGGGGCTGTGCCAGGAGGCCCCAAGGCCTCAGGACAAGGTGTCTCCTCCCAGCCCTTGGTGGCACAGACCCTGCTGTGCCCCAGGGCACCAAGACTTGGCTTCTCTTTGTCCCCACCTGTCATCACTGCCTGCAGTTCTCTGCTCTGCCTGGAGCCTGGGGACACTTTCTAAGTCATGTTCCTCTCTGGGATCCATTAAAAGTCCAAGAAACTTTGGAGTTGGATTCTGCCTTGGAGTTCCTGAGAGGTTTCTTCAGCTCCCTCTCAGGGACTGATGTTCAGGGTCTGAGCACAAAGCTCCAGAGGCTCATTCAAGTCCTTGTGCTGTGTCTGTGCTGCTGAGCTGGGCTGGGCTCCGGGCACAGAGGCAGCTCCTGGTACGCAAGAAGAGCTTCAAAAGCACATTTCTCTTGATGAGCAGCTCTTCTGCCAGCCCAGCAGGGCTGGGGCACTGCCTGCAGCCAGCCTGGGCGCAGCACAGAGGCACAGAGAGCTTCAATCAGTCAGGGCTGGGAAGGTGCTGAGAAGTGCCTGGGGCAGAATCACTGCCAGTCCTTGGAACAGGAACCTCTGGCTGCAGGACAATGCAGCTGCAGCTCCTGGAGCCATCTCCTAAAGCTGGAACATCCCAATGCCTGCAGAGCCTGTGAGTACATTCTCTGATTGTCTCTTGTGCAGAGCAGCCAGGGGTGCCCAGGGCTGTCCTGCAGAGCAGGGTCCTGCAGCCCAGGGCGCTGTGCTGGGGCAGGGACTCTGTTGCCTGCCAGGGACAGCTCTCAGCCAGCCCTGGCAGCTGCTCCCAGCTCTGGGAGACAAGGTCTGGGTGGGAAGAGACAGCTGGTCAGGCTTGGAAGTGTTCTTCTTGTGTGGGGAGGATGCTGCATTGTTCAGGACTGCTCCCAGCATGGCATTTAACTGCAGAACATTTCCAAGTAGATTATACAGGGAGCACAGAGAGTCAGGGTCTGCATAAAAGGGAAAATCCTGCTTTTTAATATACTGCTCTGGGTTGCCTGGGTGGGAAATTGCACATAGATATTCACCTCTCAGTTCAGGTGGAAAAAATAATTGTCTGATTTAAATAATCTGGGCAGTGACCGAAATCAGAACAGGGCCCCTCACAGGCAGCATCAGTGTTGCTTTTCCAGCCTCTTCAGGGTTGCTCTGATGTTGCCATCAGAGCCTGCAGAGCCAGAGCTGCCCCTGGGCAGTGCCTGAGCTGGGAGGGCTCTGCAGGGCAGAGCTGAGCCCCCAGGGCTGGGCTGGGCTCTGGCAGCACTGGCAGGGCCCAGCCCTGGGCACAGGGAAGCAGCTGCTGGCAGGGACAGCTCCAGGCAGCAGAGCCCTGGGCAGGCAGTGGGGGGAAAGTGCCCCCAGGCTGTGCTGGGATATATCAAGTCCTCTACAAACCCAACTATTCCATGATTACTTTTTTACAGATCCCCCTGCCAAGGAACTGCAAATGTCCAACAGCAGCTGCATCAGGCACTTCCTCCTGCTGGCATTGGCAGACACGCGGCAGCTGCAGCTCCTGCACTTCTGCCTCTTGCTGGGCATCTCCCTGGCTGCCCTCCTGGGCAATGGCCTCATCATCAGCGCCGTAGCCTGCGGCCACCACCTGCACACGCCCATGTTCTTCTTCCTGCTCAACCTGGCCCTCAGCGACCTGGGCTCCATCTGCACCACTGTCCCCAAAGCCATGCACAATTCCCTCTGGGACACCAGGAACATCTCCTACAATGGATGTGCTGCTCAGCTCTTTTTCTTTATGTTCTTCATTTCAACAGAGTTTTATCTCCTGACCGTCATGTGCTACGACCGCTACGTGTCCATCTGCAAACCCCTGCACTACGGGACCCTCCTGGGCAGCAGAGCTTGTGCCCACATGGCAGCAGCTGCCTGGGCCAGTGCCTTTCTCAATGCTCTTGTGCACACAGCCAATACATTTTCCCTGCCCCTGTGCCATGGCAATGTCCTGGGCCAGTTCTTCTGTGAAATCCCACAGATCCTCAAGCTCTCCTGCTCCAAATCCTACCTCAGGGAAGTTAAGCTCATTGCTGTTAGTGCCTGTTTAGCATTTGTTTGTTTTGTGTTCATTGTTTTCTCCTATGTGCAGATCTTCAGGGCTGTGCTGAGGATCCCCTCTGAGCAGGGACGGCACAAAGCCATTTCCACCTGCCTCCCTCACCTGGCTGTGGTCTCCCTGTTCATCAGCACTGGCACATTTGCTCACCTGAAGCCCCCCTCCATGTCCTCCCCATCCCTGGATCTGGCCCTGTCAGTTCTGTACTCGGTGGTGCCTCCAGCCCTGAATCCCCTCATCTACAGCCTGAGAAACCAGGAGCTCAAGGCTGCAGTGTGGAGAATGATGACTGGATGGTTTTGGAAACTTTAAACTGCTGGTCAATTTCTGCAAATCACTTGTAATAAAAATCCTCTTTGATACTTCTTGTTGATTTCGTTGTGGTTTTTATCTTTTATTTATTTTTTTCATATTGTCTAACAAAAAAAAAAACCATTCCTTATGCCAATTCTCATTTTTTTTTTCTCTATACCTTCCCTGTGGCCACAGATTCTGTCAATGAGGGGCTGTGCTCTCAGTGACTTTAAAGGAGCTAAAGGATGTCCCCGCAGAGTTTTCTGCAGAGATGTCCTTTTGTTGCCTTCTCTGGAGCTGCAGCAGCAATGTCTGTGTGCAGAGCTGGGGCAGATCAGTGCTGGCCCAGCAGCTGTGCCCAGCAGCAGCAGCAGCACTTGGTGTTGCCAGTGCTGCTGCCGTGGCCCTGCCCCGCTGCCCTGCTGGCCCTGGTGTTGCTGCAGGGCCTGAGTGCTCTCGGGGCCGGGCACAGCCCTGGGGGTGGAAGTGCCGGGGCTGCAGCAGGGACAGGCCATGGGCACTGCTGGGGCAGCACTGACGCCTCAGCCCAGGCCCTGGGGGCTCCAGGCTCCTTGCCCAGGCTCTCTCAAGAACACGGCCAGGCCAATGCTCAGCACAGAAACCCCCGTGAGCAGCCCCAGGCTGGCCGTGGGCAGGCTGGGGGCAAACAGCATGGCTGGGGCTCTGCAAGGGCCCTGGGGCAGACGGGAAGGAGCAGCAGAGCAGGGGCTGATCCATCCCCAGGGCGCTGCACAGCCCAGGGCAGCGTCCCAGAACGTCCTGATGGAGCTGCCAACAACATCCCCCCTCTGCAGCCCTGGCCTCTCCCCCAGCTCACACAGGTGCCCCATCCTTGCAGGCACAGCCACAGCAGTACTGGCTCAGCAGCCCCTGTTTGCAATGCACAGAGCAGGCGGGAGCACCCCCATGCTGTTGCTGTGGGGACATGAACCTGAGGGAGCACAAATGCCATCAGCCCCTGGATCCAGCAAGGGCTGGGGGACACCAGGGAAACCACTCAGCTTTGTCCTGGCCTCTGCAGTCAGCCAGAAAGTTTGTTCCCATCAGCTGGGAGTTTCCTGTGCCACTGCAGACGCTGTTGCTCAGAGCCAGGGCTGCCTGGCAGCCACCCCCAAACTGCCCTCAGCATTTCCTTGGCTTCACCTTTGCTTTCTTTACTCTTTCATGTTACGAATTTCTTTGTATTGCCCACCCCAGGGGGCCCAGAACTGGACACAGCACTCAAGGTGCAGCCCAAGCAGTTCTGAGCACAGGGGAAAAATCACTGTCTTGGTCCTGCTGGCCACACCATTCCTGATCCATAGGAGTGCCAGGCGTTGGGTGAGGGAAATGGTGGGGTGGGGGTAGGGAAAAGTCTGATTGATTGTCAGCCATGAAGGGTCATGATTTTCATATCTGTTCAGACTGCATTAGAAGGTGCTGGGGGTCCATATCAATTGGACATTGCGAATATCTATCTATAAACAGGAAAAGAGGAAAAACAGTTTTCTCTGCATTGTTCTCAATATTGTATATTCATTTGAATACACTTCTGAAATTTTTTCAGTTAACCACAGTAGAACTGAACATTTAGATAACTCCTGGGGGCTCTTCATGTTAGGGTGTTGTAGAACAAATGTTTATGAGGCTTTTTCACTGAATTCCTGAACTGAAGATCTCAAGAAAGAAGAGGCCTCTAGAGTAGGAAAATTCATCAGCAACCTCCAAGTGCCTGGCGATCCATCCCCATCAGAGCAGCAAGGAACAGAAATGGGCACATCTTTGTAGCTGCCCCAGCTTTGCATGGGCCCTGGGCCTGGAGCAGGAGCAGCTCTTGAGGGCCCCAAGGCCGGGGCTCTTGTGCTGCCCTGGGCAGATGGGATGGCAGCAGGGGCTGCAGAGCTCTCAGCACCTCAGCCCGAGGGGAGCAGGGCAGCCAGGGAGCCTCCTTTGGCCTTGGCCCAGCACCTTCCCCCATGGCTGGGGCTGAGTCCTGTGGCAGCTGCAGCTGCTGCTGTGCCCTTGCCAGGGGCTGAGGCCGTGGGGCAGTGCCCAGAGCAGCCTGGCCTGAGCAGAGCTGTGGGGCCAGAGCTGGCTGGGCTGGGCTGGGCTCAGAGAGGCCCTTGGTGCTGCCCAGAGCTCAGGGCAGCTGGCAGAGCTTGCAGGGAGCTGGGCTGGGCTCTGAGAGCCTGGCCCAGAAACCATCAGCGTCCATCTCAGCCTGGCTGAGTGGGCAGGGGCAGGACTCAGGCCAGGCCTTGTGGGGCAGGGCCAGCGCCTGTGCAAGGCATTGCAAACAGGCAAGTGGCCCAGAGAGGAGGCTGCTCTGTGCCCTTGGTGGCACGGACAGAGCAGGGAGGGGGCCCAGGACATTTGTCAGCGCCAGCCTCTGTGCCCATGTGTTGGCAGCCCTGGCTGCTGAGCCCAGCTTGGCCTGGGCTGAGTTTGGCTGTGGCCCAGCTCCATCCTCCTGCGGGGCTCAGGGCCTGTTCCCGGCCATGGCCAGCCCTGGCTGCCTCTCTGCTGGCCCAGAGGCTGGCAGAGCCCAGGGCAGGGTTGTCTGTGCAGCCCCACAGGTGCCAGGGGCTCTGCAGGAGCTGGCAGAGGCTGCCCAGCAGGGAGGCCATGGGGCACAGAGCCCCAAGGCTGCTGTGGGCACCACGGCACAGGGGCCGTTCCCAGCCGCAATGCTCCTGGCCTGGGCTGGGCCTGCCCAGGGGCTGGGCCACCATGGCTGGGCCAGCACAGGGCCACAAAGGGGCCACACAGCCGCTACCGGGGCTGACAGCAAGGCCAGGCACACACAAGCAATTGCTGAGCATGGCCTGCGCTGGCCAGGCCTGACTGTGCCAAAGGCAGAGCTCAGCTGCCCTTGGGGGGCTGCAGCAACAGCCCAGAGCCCAAAGAGCCTCCATGGCTGTGCTGGAGACCAAGGCTGCAGCAGGGAAATGCAGGGCTGCTGCGGGATGGGGAGGCCATTGAATTCCAGCACACACCTCAGCTCTCTGATGATCCCGGCACCATGCTGGGCCCTGTTTCACACTAGAGCAGAGCAGATGTTGATGGCACAGGAGCCCTGTGGGGCTGTCAGGGACCTTCAGCTTGCAAGGTGCTCTGCTCTCCCTCAGGTGCTCTCGGAGAGATCCAATCCCAGCTGGGCACCTCAGGGCAGAAGTGGCACTGCCTGTTCATGGGCACACAGCTGATGCCTGCCTGGAAAGGGGCACCGGTTTTAATACTTGTTTGTTTGATAGTATACAGACAAATCTTTATTATCTGGGTCATCTGAGTACTTTTAAGGAATAGCAAACTTTTCCCATCAGAAACATGGATTTCCTGGAAGCATACTGATGGCAGAAGGAGAAGAAATATTGATCTTCCCCTCTACTTGTGTCAGCAATATTAATTTCTTTCTTTAATCTTTCTTTTCCATCAGATGTTTCCAGCTCTCCTGTTTAACTGGCCATGTCTAAGGACATCCCTACTTTTAGAGCAGGTGGATCTATTTACTTCCTGCTGCTCCCAGATTTGCTTCTCTAGGTCCTCTCTGATCATTCAAGTTCCTCTCAACTGACTAATTTCATGCTTTGAGCTGAAAGAAGTTGCCCAATATTTCTGAATATTGGGCAGCTTCTGAATATAAGTATATAATTAAACATCATCTCAATTGTGTTTATATTTATATTGTGTTTTCTTATGTCTTTGTCTACAACTGTTCCTGTACAGAAATCCATTGGGCACAGGGGACATGTCAGAAGCCGCTGGGACATCCCAGAGAGCTGAGGGAAGAGCTGTGATTGTGATTAAACTGTTCAAATGTTCAACTTGTGTTTGTTGGCAAGAAACCTTTCTGTGCCTCTGAGTGTCACCAGTCCCTGACCCCAAAGGACACAAACCTGATGAGTTGTGGTTCCCGCTGCAGGGGCTGCACTTGGACCTTGGCTCTGCACAGGAGAGCTCTTCATCCCCTTTCTCTCTTTTCCTCCCTCTGGCCATGGAGGGAGCTCCTGACTTCAGCCTGTGACTCGTGTGTGCAAAGAGCAAATCTGGGCAGAATCGGGGCAGGGAGGGTTTGGGGGCACCTTGGGATCTGTGCTGGGCACAGAAGGTGTTTTCCATTGCTCTGAGACTGTCTGCTGTGGAAAGTGGATTTAATATCCAGCAGAGGAATGACTTTTGCATTTGATGGAGCTGTGCCTTCCCTTGGCTTTGTTGGCTGACAAGAAATGAACGTCCCTCTGTGTCTCGGGCAGCTCCTTCTCCAAGGAAAGCAGGTGGGAGTTGGAGCCAAGGAGCTGAAAGCTGCAGGTGCAGCCTGGGCTGGAGGGAGCTCAGATTTGCACAAGGCTGCTCTGAGTGCCAGGCCTTGGATGGGGGAAATGGTGGGGTGGGGGTAGGGACAGAGTCTGATTGATTGTCAGCCATGAAGGGTCTTGATTTTCATATCTATTCAGACTGCATGAGGAGGTACTTGGATTCAGTGCCAATTGGAGATTGCCCATAGCAGTGAATTAACAGGAAAACAAAACTAAACAGGACCTCAGAAATCTTTCCTCACTGTCTTTTTAAAAGTCATGTATTCACTTTGAATAAACTACTGAGATCTACTTAACCACAAAGGATTTCAAAATTATAATCAAATTACCCCCAGAGGCTTGGTTTGTTAAGGTGTTCTGAATGTTAATGAGCCCTGGGACACCGAATTCCTGCACTGAAGAGCTGAAGGCTGAACAAGCCTCTGCAGCAGTGAAATTCAGCAGCAGCCTCCAAGTTGCTGAGGATGTCAGCAGCCCCCCAGTGAGGCCATCCCTGCCCAGAGACCGTGGGGGAATGGGCAGACAAGGAGAGCGTCCCTGGGGCTGGGGCAGCACAACTCAGAGGCAGCAGTGGCTCCAGCTGGGCAATGGAGTGTGGAATGTGGCTGGGAAAGCCCTGCCTGGGCTGTGCCAAGCAGGACACCTAAGCCCTGACCCCCATCCCCCCAACAATTATCTTAAACAAGAAGATATTTTAAAAGAATTGAAGTTGATTATGTTCCCTGAGTTGCACACAGTGGAGAAATACTGACAAGAGATCCTCAAGAGGTCAAAACAACAAAACAGCCTTTATTGGTAATTTTAGAAAATTAGGGAAACTTGGGAAATGGTTCATTATGACATTCAATAAAAAACCCCCACACGTATCAAAGCTTTAAAGTGGCCCATTAAACTTATCAAATTTTAAGCCTTTTCAGTTTTAACTTACTCAGAATTTGTGAGAGAATAGAAATGGAAGAAATTGACACCGAGAAAAAAATAACAAAAAATATACAGAGAAGCACACACACAGCTACCTATTCCTGGATTCCAGTGGTGTTCAGATGGAAATTCCAAGAGGCGGTAGGGTCAAGATGTGTGCTTGCCTTGTGGTCAGCCGTCAATACCCCTTGGTCTTCTTGGGCCCTTCCCCCAGGTGGGGCTTGGGCTCATTTGGTCCCTCAGGAGCTGGGCTGGGGGCTGCAGAGGTGGCTGTGGAGCATTGCCTGTGCTGTGCCAGGGACTGGCAGCCACTGCTGGGCTGGGATAGAGGCTCTGGGGGGATTGGGGTTCCAGGGCAGGGCAAGGCTGGATCTCCTCCTTCCTCCCCCACACATGAAATGTTTTGCGCCAAGAAGCTCCTGAAGTCTTTCACAACAGGGAATGCTGGACATGGAACTCCCATTTCTGGCCATTGGTGCTTGGATGAGAAGGACAGTTCTTTTCCATAGGAAGGAAAGAAAGGACCCCAGTGTTTCAGTAGCAGATGAGAAGAGACCCTCAACATGCCAAGGTCAGCTGGACCAGTCAGGTGGCCCCTCTGATGCAAAACAAGACAGACCTGTTCTGTGTTCTCCTGGTTCCATTGGGCCCTGCAGTGTCACAATGGTCTCTGTGGTTCCACAGGCCCCACAATGTCACAATGATCCTCTTGGTCCTATGGATGCCCCCAGTGTCACTATGGTGACACAGTTCTATGAGGTCCTGTAGTGTCACAGTAGATCCTCGGTTCCATGGTGCCACACAATGTCAGAATGCTCTCCTTGGTTCCATGGGACCTCACTGTTTCACAATGGTCTCACTGGTTCTATGTGGCCCTGCAGTGTCAGAACATGCTCCTGGTTTCCCGAGGCCCCAAAGGCTCACAATGGTCTCCATGATTCCATGAGCCTCTTCAGTGTCAAAATGGTCTCCTTGCTGCCATGGAGCCCCACAGTGTCACAACGTCACAATGGCCCCTTGGTTCCATGAGGCTGTGAAGACTCCTAATGGTCTCTCCATGGTTCCATGACACCCTGCAATGCCACAATGGACCTTTGGCTCCATTGTGAGACCATGGTATCTCGCAGTGTCACAATGGCCCCATGGTTCCATGATACCCCAAAGTGTCCCAATGGTCTTGACGGTTCCATGAGGCCCCCACGGTTTCACAATGGACCCTTGGTTTGATGGAGCTGCTCCATGTCCCAATGATCGCTACATTCCATGGAGCCACAGTCAGCACAGTCCCCTTGGTTCCATGAGGCCCAGCAATGTCACAGTGCTCTCCATGATTCCATGAGGCCCCACCGTGGTCACAATGGTCTCTTGGTCTCACAGGGCCCCACAGTGCCACAATGGTCCCTTGGTTCCATGGGCCCTGTGCTGCTGCATTCCCCCCTCCCCTTCTCAGGCCGCCCTGCCAGCTGAGAAATGCTCCTTGGGGTTTGGCCTTGGCCAACAGCCCCTGGGCTCAGCTCCTCTGCAGCTCATCACAAACACTGTCTGCTCCAGGCACTGCTGCTGCCCAACCAGCTCCTGCTTTCTGGAGCAGCAGCCCTGGGAACTGTTTTTGTTCCCTCAGTGGCACAACATCCCTGTTCTCACACTGCCAAAGAAAGCTGCTGGTGCCAAGTGCGGCCAGGATGAACCATTGCTGGGGACTGAAGCCCCTCTCTTGGGGCCCTACAAACAGCGCTCCAAAAGGAGCCCTTGAAGCTCTCCTGGGCCAGCGACTCCCTCTGAGTGGGGCCTCTCCCAGCCGGGAACTCTCCCGTTTGCTGCACTCGGGGATCCCCAACAATGACGGAGCCTGGGCCGATCCCCCCACTCCTCCAGGCTGAACCCTTCACCCACTGGGGAGATGCCAAAGGATCCACAGGGAGCATTTCCTGTCCTCAGGGGAATTTCTCCCAGGTGCCTTGCACTGACTCTTTGTGTCTGTGTGCACACAGGAGTGCCTGTGCTGGGGCAGAAATGCTGCTCTCTGAGGGGTTGGAGTGCCTTGGATAGAAGAGTCAGTCCGGCCTCTAAGTGAGGTTAAGTCATGAAGTCTCAGCTAAATTAAATGTTTTTAAAGGTTGTTCTTTTGCTAAGTTGTTAAGATGAATTAAAGTTATTAGCTAAGATGTCTACTGTTAAGTGTTATTCCTCTGTTAAATTGCAAAGTCATACGTTTTAAGTTAGATTAAATACTTTTAAGTGCTGTTCTGCTAAATTGTGAGGTTGACAGTATCAGTTAAGGTGTAATTTAAGTCCTGTTAAATTTGAGCTCTGTTAAGCTTCTACGCCGTATTCCTTTTATCCTTGCCCTCACTGTCCTTGTGTCACACACACACAGGGACAGTTCTTGGTTCATTTCTGGTTTGACTGCCTGGATTTTGTTTGGTTTTGTTGTTGCTTTGTTTCCTTGGAGTGCCTGAAGTGTCCAGTCAGGAGCAGAGTGACTCTTGCCAAGGAACTTTGTGCTGCTGTCCCTTAATATTAAATCTGGTTTTTGCTGGTCCCTTGCTGGGGATTTTTTCAGCGCTCTCAAGGCCTCGTAGGTACCAGGGTGAAGGAGCCCTGGCCCAGGCTCTGGCCCTGGGGGACACGGGGACGCTGCCGGGGGGTCCCTGTCCCCCTGTGCCACCCCCAGGGCCCCGGCCCCCCGTGCCCGTGTCAGGCTCTGGGGTCGATCTCGTGGAACATCCTCTGGGGAGGCTGCGGGGCCGGGGCGGGGGGACCCGGGGGGGACAGGGGACCCCGCTGTGCACGAGCAGCATTGGACTGCTCTGGGGGGAGCTGTGAGGGAGGCCGGAGCAGAGTGACCTCCCCAGGGACCTCACACAGCCCCTGTGATGGCACAAAAACTCTGTGATGTCACACATCCTTCCTGTGATGTCACACAGTCCCTGTGATGTCACACAGCAACCTGTGATGTCACACAGCCCCACTGATGTCACAATACCACATCTGGGGAATCACTTTGTGATGTCATTAAACTGTGTTTTGATTTCACAGATGACTCTGTGATGTCACAAAGTCACACTGTGATGTCACTGTCTTCTCAGTGATGTCACAGCCTGCTCTATGATTTTACACACCGAAAGACGTCACAATCCACTCACTGATGTAACAGAGCCAACCTATATGATGGCAGTCTTCTCTATGGCCTCACACCTGCCACTCTAATGGCACAGCACACACTTTGAACTCACAGCCTGCTCTATGATGCCATACAGTCATGCCATGTTGACACAGCCTGCTCTGGGATGTCACAGAATCCCCTCTATGATTGTGTAGCTGCTCGATGACCTCACACAGCAAACTCTGTGATGTCATAGCCCAATCTGTGAACCCGCACAACTTACTCTGTGTTGGCCTTGGCCTCCTGGGGGCCACCTTTCATCTGCTTTCAAAACACGGGGGGCCTGTGCTTTTCTTCCCATGGAAAAAAAAAAAAATCTTTCAAGTCCAGGCATCCATGGCCTAAAATTAAGAATCTGCCTCCAAAATTCCTTATATCCAAGGATAGCTCCCAGACAAAAGCTGCCAGGACTGCCCAGGTTCTCTTGGTTTCCTGAGGCCAAGCTCTCATCTGCCTTTGAAACACTGGAGCTCTCTACTTTTCTTCCTGTGGAAAAGAACTGTCTTTCTCGTCCAGATGTCCATAGACAAAAGTGGGGTTTGGCCTCCCAAATTCTGTCTCTTCAAGGATTCTTCCCTGACAACAGGTCTGGCTGGCCTTGGCCTCCTTGGGGCTGCCTCTAATCAGCCATTGAAGCACTGGGGCTCCACCCTTTCCTTTCTATGGAGAACTGTCATTCCAGTCCAGGATCCCATTCCACCTCCAAAACTCTCCAAATATCCAAGGTTTGCTTTCAGTCAAAAACTGCAAGGACAGACAGGTCTGGCTTGCCTTGGCCTCTGGTGGCTGCTTCTCATCTGCCTTCAAAACCCTGGGGTTCTGTGGTTTCCTTCCTATAGCAAAGAACTGTTCCTCTTGTCCAGGCACTCTTGGCCTCAAGCACTTGACCACTATACAGGGATGTTGGGAAGGATGAAAGTTTGACAAGAAAGTCTCACAGATATGTATGCTTGGCAGAAAGATTTATGAATGTAGAATCTAAAGAAGAATAGAAATGAAAGCAAGTTTTAATATAGAAGAAAAGAATTGCTGGAGCAGTCTTACTGGATAGCTAAGAAGGCAAAGGGTAAGTTAGTTAGAAGGGGTATTTATGACTTAGAGCAAAGGATAATTCCACCTCAAACAAGAAGGTATTTTTACCAAGCAGAAAGATACCACTGGCAAACAAGACTGACAATGTTGCAAGTAGAAGAAAGGTCTCAGAATTTTCCACTGCAAGAAAACTGAAAACCAACTTCTAGCTTGTTAAACTAAACAAGCTTAACTGTAACGTAATAACTTTAATGATTGAAGAATACTAACATGAATATGGTAATTATAATAGTTATGATAGGCTATGGGTAAAAGTTAAGGTATAGATTGGTTCTTCTGTATTACGATGCTCAGCAAATGAAAGTACATTATGCATTTCTAACCTAAATTAAAGGGTCTCTAGGCGTGTCTGAAGCTGGAGCTGACAGCTGTAGTCACAGGCTTTGTCACCCGTGACCCTGGACTGCTGTAACATCTTGGATGTAATAAACTGCATGTTGAAGAGCCGCCTGGTGTCCGGCATCTCTCATTCAGGCTCTTACTCTACAGAACCTCATGGAACCAAGGGGCCATGGTGACCTTGTGCAGCCCAGAGTGTCATGGAGGAGCCCCTGTGACACAGCGAGGGCGCGTGGAGCCGAGGGGCCATGGTGACACATCAGGGCTTTGTGGAACCACGAAGCCACTGTGACATTGCAAGGCCCCATGGAAGCACAGGGCCATTGTGACACTGCAGAAGCAAGGGGAGCATTGTGACATTCAAGAGCCTCATGGAACCAAGGAGACCCTTGTGACAATGTGGGGTCCCATGAAACCAAGGGAACACGGAACAGGTCTGGGTGGCTGGGCCTCCTGGGGACCCCCTGACAGGTCCAGCTGACCTTGGCATGTCGAGGGCTGCTTCTCATCTGCCCCTGAGCACTGGGGCTCTGGGCTTCCCTTACTAATGAAAGGAAATCTTCTTCCTGTCCAGGTACCCAGGGCCAAAATTTGAGATTCCATCTCTAAAATGCCCTATGTTCAAGGATAGCCCTAGAAAAAGTGCCTGGAGAGACAGGTCTGGCTGGTTTGGCCTAAGGGTGGCAATCTCTCATCTTCTTTCAGAACACTTGGACTTCATGCTTTTCTTTCTTATACAAAAAAGCATCCATCTTGACCAAGTGCCCATGACCAAAACTGGGATTCCACCTCCAAAATTTCGTACATCTAAGGATTGCTCCCAAGTGAAAGCAACCAGGACAGAGAGGTCTGGCTGTCTTGGCCTCTTGGGGGCTGCCTCTCACCTGCTTTCCAGGCACTGCAGCTCGGTGCTTTCTTTCCAATGGAAAAGAACCATCCTTCTTCTCAACATGCTGTGGTCAAAATGGAGATTCCTCCTCCCAAATTCCATGTATCCAAGGACTCCTCCATGACAAAAGTTGCCAGGACAAACAGGTCTGGCTGGCTTGGCCTCCCAGGATTCACCTCTCTCCTCTTCTGCCTTCGAGACACTTGAGCTTGGTGCTTTCCTTCCTCTGGGAAAGAACTGTCCCTTATCTATGCAGAAATGGCCAAAATTGAGATTCCACCTCCCAAATTCCCTATACCAAGAGTTGCTTTCAGAAAAAAGCTACCAGGACAGAGAGATCTGGCTGGCCTAGGCCTCTGATGGCAGCCTTTCATCTGCCCTGGGAACAATGGTGTTCTCTGCTGTCTTTCCTATGGAAAAGAACCATCCTTCTCCTCTAGGTGTCCATGTCTGAAATTGGGATTCTGTAGGAATCCATAAAATTAGAAGATTTTAGGAAGGCTGTAAAAGGCAGGCCTCAGATACAGCAGAATTGTGAACAGTGCTAAAGCAGCAGTTTTGAAATATGTCACCAGAAAAAATTATTTGAAGTGTAGAAAAGGGCAAATATAACAATAAACCTTTGTATTAGTGCTTGTCTGAATGGCTTTCTAAGTTGCCGAAAGTTTATCTAGCATGATATTAGGAAGGTTAAGCTATGAATGGAGCTCTGTGTGTTGTCTCTTATAAACGGGTATTGTATTTGAAATAAGCAAGCATTGTTTTAACCAAAGCTACGTGTGCTTATGCTGATTGGGTAGAACTACTGTCAATATGCTTTTGCTTTGTGCCATTGGTCGAGAAGCCTAAAAAGTATATTGAAATAGCAAGTTTTCTGGCCTGCTGCCTGGACTGTGAGTTGTTACCATCGTTCCTTTGTCATAACCATGCAATGAGACTGATGCTGAAAAATAAATAGCTCTAGGCACTTTCTATAGCAGCCCCGTCCTGTTTGTGTCTGTAAATAAATTGCCGAAGTCAGGATTCCACCTCCAAAATTCTGTATTTCCAAGGGTTGCTCCCAGGCAAAATCTGCCAGTACCATCAAGTCTGGCTGGCCTTGGCCTCTGGTGGTCACCTCTCATCTACCCCTGAAACACTGGGGCTCTGTTCCTTCCTTCCTATGGAAAAGAACCAGCCTTCATGTCCAGGGGCCATGGCCAAAGTTAGAATTTGGCCTCCCAAATTTCGCATATCCAAGGATTGCTCCCAGACAAAAGGAGCCAGGACAGACAGGTCAGGCTGGCCCTGTCCTCTGGTGATTTTCTTAGACTCTGAGCTAAATGTTTTCATTTGAAAACACCTTGGAGGGGGCCCAGAGATCTCCCAAGGAGGGATTTTGAGGCCTCGGGCACATGACCACTACATGTGGACAAAGGAGCTCTGTGCTGTTGTGGTGGATTTCCATCACAGAAGTGATGTTCTAAGAAAAGTTGCTGGCAGTTTCCTCCGTGTCTGACAAAAAACCACAATCAGTAATTAGCTGTGAGAACTGACAATCTGTTAAACCACTAAGGAAACTGCACACGCCTCTGTGTGAAATACAAAGCTGTGTTTCGCGTCAGGTACAAACTGGCAACGTGTGTATTTGCAAATGCGAAATGTGTGGAGGCAAACAATGGGAGAGCTGTGAATTCAAATAATAACTGAGGAAAATAAAGCCTGGAAAAAGGCCTTTGAACCTAGCTATTGCTTGCAATAACCCTGGTTGATTTAGTAGTATTGGAATGAAACTGTTAAGGATGTTGCTTTTTGCCTGTAGTTAATACATAAAGAGGTCTGCAATAAAAATGTTTGAAGAATAATTTTAGAATATTACTGCTATCCTTAAAACCATAGCTTTGGAATATATATAAAGGAAATATGCTTATCTCACGCCTTATTGAAGTAGAGAAAAACAGCCTGAGAAAGGAAGATGGACATCACCTCAAGGATTTATGGTTTTGACCAAGGGAAGCTGGACATCACTGTTATGAGATTTATAGCCTATGCAATTAAGAAGGTGGACCCACATCTGGGGAGCTGGACTCCACCAGATGGGATTCATCTTTCTTCTTTTGGAAACCAGACCGCCACCATCTGGGGATACTCCTTTGAGATACATCCTGAAATCACAAGAGTGTATAGAATTGTGATGTAATAATTTGGAATAAAAACTGCTGATGAGTAAAAATATGGAAATAGAATCTGCTGAAAAAACTGATGAGTACCCCTATAAATACCTGTAACCATCAATTATCAGTGTGCAGTTGCAGGGAAAACTTCCCCCACTGTACCCAGCGCTGTAATTGCTCATACTTTACCATATTAAATAATAAATTGATTGCTGCTTGAATATTGGCCTAGTCAAGCTTTGTATTCAGAACAGTGCACGTCATGATTTTTGCTTTCACTCAAGGGAATACATTTCTACTTTTCAGATCATTGAAGAGGTGGCAGAACCATTCCCCAGGTGATCTTGATGCTGAATGTCTCCTTAGGAGGTCTGGGCACAGAGAAGAATGAGCCCCTTGCAGGCTGAGCCTGTTTGGACAAGCTGCTCCTCACCCCCAGCCTCAGCATGTCTGACATAGCCCACCTGGGACTGACATCCCAAAACGTAAAAAATATTATGCATTTTACTTTAAAATTCAAATATAATAATTACTAAAATTGTAATTTTATTTTTCTTATTTATAATAGTATTATTTAATATTTTTATTACCCAATTTCTAAATTGATATGAAAAATAAATACATTTTTAGCAACCAGAAGATTTCTTCATCATTGGTTTCAAGTAACATAATTCCCTTAATCAGTTAATTGACAGCTATTTGCTATTGATTTCTCGTTCTTTATGCAAATAATTTAGCACTTCTGTCATCTTTTTTATTATTTTTTCACACAGGGTCAAGGGGGGAAGTTTGGGGTCCCTGGAGACATTTCTGTGGCCAATTTGGGGCAGTTTTGGGTGTGGGGAGGGAATTCTGAGAGAACTTAAGGGTCTGCAGGACACTTGTTGGCACTTGGAGGGGCACTCAGGGATTCCGAGGGACAGATCGGGGTCCGGGGCAGCACTCGGGGGTCCAGGGGGGCCCTTGGAGGTCAGGGAGGGGAATTTGGGGCCCTTCGGGGTCCGGGCGGGCCCTTGGGGGGCTCTGACGGGGCTCTCTGGGCCGCGGGGGGTGATGGGAGTTGGAGGCGCGGGTCTGATACTGTTTAACGGCGCCGCGGAGCATCACGGGAGTTCGAGGCGAAGCTGCAATGGCTCTCGGTGGGGCGCGAGGCATGGCGGGAGATGAAGTCCCAGCTGAAATACCGCGGGACGGGCGCCGCGGAGCATGATGGGAGCCGTAGTCCCGGAAGTGGCTCGAACGCAGCGTTTGGGGGTCCGGGAAGGCGCTTGGGGGACACTTCTGCGTCTGAGCCGCGACTTCAGATCCTCGAGGGAACGTAAAAGGTTCGAGAAAACTTGCGGGAAGCTCGGGGAGCTGTCACCGGGCTCTTTAGGGCGTAGGGCACGGCAGGACTTTTAGGCGAGGGACTGTTCTGAGGGGCTCTGGGGCCGCGGGGGAGGAGAGGAGATGAATTCCCAGAAGTGGCTGTACCGGGCATCTGTGGGGTCGGGAGCACTCACGGGGTCCGGGGACGCTTTTGGGGGGTCCCGAATGGGCACTGAGGGGGCACTGAGGGATCCTGGAGGGTCTGGGGGGCACTAAAGGGGACAAAGGGGGGGGCGGATCCCGGGGTTCTGTGGAGCGCGGGGCATGACGGGCGTTGCAGTCCCGGCTCCAATAGGGATCAATCACGCCGCGGGGCATGACGGGAGTTGAAGGCAAAGAGAAAAGATGTTTCCCAGCCTAGGCACCGCCCCCGAGGCCCCGATCTCGGCGCTGATTGGCTTTGAGCGGTGATGGGCGGGAGCCTCGGCAAATGGGATGCGGCAGAGGCGGGACCAGCCCATTCACCCCCCTCCTGTCCCTCCCAGTACAGCCCAGTCCCTCCCAATACACCTCAGTTCATTCCCAGTCCCTTTCTGCTTCCCCCCACCATTGTCATCCACAGGATGCCCCAGTGTCCCAGTCTTCCCCACAATGTTCCCAGTGTCCCCAGTTTGCACCAGTATCCCCCACTGTCACTCCCAATATGTCCCAGTATCCCCCAGTATCACTCCCAGTATGTCCCAGTGTCTCCCACAGCGTTCCCAGTGCTGCCCAGTATGTCCCAGTGCTCCCCAGTGTTTCCAAGGACAGTTTCATTTCTCTCTGTGGCCGTGGCAGCCAAACCCAGCAGTGGGGTCAGTGCAGGGCCCATGGCCACAGCCCCTTGCAGGGCCCAGGGCAGCTGGGGCTGATGATCCACCCTCACAGCTGGCCCAGGGCAGCTCTGCAGTGGCTTTGGTGGCACCTGGGGCTGGCACACACCTGAGCACTGTGTCTGTTTGCAGGGGGGAAACTCAGCACTTTGAGATTGATGCAAAAAACCCAAAAAGGGAAAACCCCTCTCAGGCTGGGTGCAGCCAGCTCTGCAAGCACAGCAGGGCCCAGGGAGTGAGGACAGACAGGATGGGGCTGGGCAATGTGGAGCAAGGTTGTCCACACTGGGTCAGAGCTCAAGGCACAGCTTCTGTGAGCAGGGCAGAGCTGCTGAGGAGAGACCCTGGGTCAGTGTCAATCACAGAATGCTGCAATCACCTCTGCTCTAAAGAGAAATTTAATAAAAGAACACCCTTTAAAATAGGAATGTTATATTTTATTACTACTCTTTGAAATCTTTCTCCATAACTCGACTAGGAAAACTTTAATGATCCTCTCAGGGGTTTGCTGTTGTTTACATCAGACTCAGTCCCTGAGAGCGTCTTCAAAAATCTCAACAACTCAGAGTTAAGATGAAACACTGAAATTTCTTGAAGTTTTAATGGTTCCCACTGTGCAACTTCTCTTCCAACCATCCTTGGTGGGAAAGCAGCCCCTGCATGCCTTGTTCCTTTGCTAGAAAATCACAGGCAAAGTAAAAATTGAATTGACCCTTTTCGTATCAGCCCAAGGCTTTGTGTGGGCAGGCAGAGGCAGGCAGGAGGCAGAGCTGTCAGCAAAGGAAGGGCCCAGCCAGGTGGGGCAGCCGGGGGATGCCGACAGCCTGCAGGGACAGAGGCGCAGGGCAGGGACACCGTGGGACAGCCTGGGCTGCACAGGGCACAGGGATGGGCAGCAGCTGCAAGACAGCCCTGACAGAGCCAACCTGGGCAGCACTTTGGCCATGGCTGCTGGGCCTGGGCCTGAGGCCACGAGGGGACAAGTGACCCTGGCAGGCCTGGGGCCTCATTGCCTCCTTGTCCCTGCTCAGCAGCCTGGCAGGGGCCGCCCCATGCTCCTGCCCTTGGCATTGCACATCCCCACATGCCAGTGCCCATCCCGGGAAGAGCCCTGAGCAATGAGGGAGGGACAGGATCTGCCTGGCCAGGGGCTGGGGCTCAGGCCTTGGCCCTTTGCATTCCTGAAACACATCCAGGTGTGCTCAGCACCAGAGACACCTTTTCCTTGCTTGTCCCCAGCTGTCATTACTATTTCCAGTGTTCTGCTCTGAATGGAACCTGGGGACACTGAGTGGTGTCCCTCAGTGGGACCCATTGAGACTTTAAGAAAATTTGGAGTTTAAATTTAACTTTGAGTTGTTGAGATTTTTGAAGATGCTCTCAGGGACTGAGACTGATGTAAACAACAGCAAACCCCTGAGAGGATCATTAAAGTTTTCCTAGACCAGTTATAGAGAAAGATTTCAAACACCTTGTAAGAAATACACATTCCTATTTTAAAAAGTGTCTTTTATTTTATTTCTCTTTAGAGCAGAGGTGATTGCAGCATTCTGTGATTGACACTGACCCAGGGTCTCTCCTCAGCAGCTCTGGCCTGCTCACAGCAGCTGTGCCTTGAGCTCTGACCCAGTGTGGACAACCTTGCTCCACATTGCCCAGCCCCATCCTGTCTGTCCTCACTCCCTGGGCCCTGCTGTGCTTGCAGAGCTGGCTGCACCCAGCCTGAGAGGGGTTTTCCCTTTTTGTATTTTTTGCAGCAATCTCAAACTGCTGAGTTTCCCCCCTGCAAACAGACACAGTGCTCAGGTGTGTGCCAGCCCCAGGTGCCACCAAAGCCACTGCAGAGCTGCCCTGGGCCAGCTGTGAGGGTGGATCATCAGCCCCAGCTGCCCTGGGCCCTGCAAGGGGCTGTGGCCATGGGCCCTGCACTGACCCCACTGCTGGGTTTGGCTGCCACGGCCACCGAGAGAAATGAAACTGTCCTTGGAAACACTGGGGAGGACTGGGACATACTGGGGAACCCTGTGAACGCTGTGGGAGACACTGGGACATACTGGGAGTGACACTGGGGGATACTGGGACATACTGGGAGTGACAGTGGGGGATACGGGTGCAAACTGGGGACACTGGGAACATTGTGGAGAAGACTGGGAGTGACACTGGGGCATCTTGTGGATGACATTGGGGGGGAACTGGAAGGGACTGGGAATGAACTGAGGTGTATTGGGAGGGACTGGGCTGTACTGGGAGGGACTGGAGGGGCACTGGGGTTG
Organism: Calcarius lapponicus; assembly: GCA_039654755.1. NCBI lineage: Eukaryota > Metazoa > Chordata > Aves > Passeriformes > Fringillidae > Calcarius > Calcarius lapponicus. The sequence continues at coordinate 20,722,868 of CM077467.1, read as the reverse complement.
TACTGGGTTCTACTTGGGATGAACTGGGGTGTACTGGGGTTGTACGGGGCTGTACTGGGGATGAACTGGGCTGTACTACGAGGGACTGGAGACGGTGAATTGGCTGTTCCCCGCCTCTGCCGCAGCCCATTTGCCGAGGCTCCCGCTCATCACCGCCCGCAGCCAATCAGCGCAAGGGGTCGGGGCCTGGGGGCAGTGGCTAGGCTGGGCGACATCTTTCCTTATTGCATACAACTCCCGTCATGCCCCGCGGCCCGATTGATCCCAATTGGAGCCGGGACTACAACTCCCCGTCATGCCCCGCGCTCCACAGTCCCCCCGCCCCCCCCCCCGTCTCTGTAGTGTCCGCCAGACCCTCCAGGATTCCTCAGTGCCCCCTCAGCGCCCATTCGGGACCCCCTAAAAGCGTCCTCGGACCCTCTGAGTGCTCCCGACCTCACAGATGACCGGCACAGCCACTTCTGGGAATTCATCTCCTCTCATCCCCCGCGGCCCCAGAGACCCTCAGAACAGTCCCGCGCCTAAAACTCCTGCCGTGCCCCGCGCCCTTAACAGCCCGGGTAGAGGTCCCCGAACTCCCCGCAAAGGCTCTCGAACTGTTTCTGATTCCCCGAGGATCTGAAGTCGCGGCTCGGACGCAGAAGTGTCCCCCAAGCGCCTTCCTGGACCCCGAAACACAGCGTTCAAACCACTTCCGGGACTACGGCTCCCATCATGCTCCGCGGCGCAGGTCCAGCACTCTTCTACCTGGGACTTTATCTCCCGTCATGCCCCGCGCCCCCACCGAGAGCCATTGCAGCTGCGCCTCCAACTCCCGTGATGCTCCGCGGCGCCGTTAAACTGTATCACACGCGCGCCTCCAACTCCCATCACCCCCTGCGCCCCAGAGGCCCCCCCCCCCCCCCCCCCCCCCGTCCGAGCGCCCCAAGGGCCCGCCCGGACCCCGAAGGGCCCCAAATTCCCCTCCCTGACCTCCAAGGGCCCCCCTGGACGCCCAAGTGCTGCCCCGGACCCCGAACTGTCCCTCGGAATCCCTGAGTGCCCCTCCAAGTGCCCACTCGGCTCCCCCAAGTGTCCTCCAGACCCTCAAGTTCTCTCTGAATTCTCTCCCCAGACCCTGAAGTTCCCCAAATGTGCCCTAGAAATGTCTCCGGGGACCCCAAAGTGCCCCCCTTGACCCTGTGTGAGAAAATAATAAAAAAGATGTCAGAAGTGCTAAATTACTAGCATAAAGAAGGAGAAATCAATAGCTGATCGTTGTCAATTAATTAATGAGTGGAATTATGTTACTTGAAACCAATGATGAAGAATTCTTCTAGTTGCTAAAAGTGTATTTTTTTTCATATCAATTTAGAAAGTGGGTAATAAAAAAATTAAATAGTACTATTATAAATAAGAAAAATAGAACTATAATTATAGTAATTATTATATTTTAATTTTAAAGTAAAATGCATAATATTTTTTATGTTTTGGGATGTCAGTCCCAGGTGGGCCATGTCAGACATGGTGAGGCTGGGGCTGAGGAGCAGCTTGTCCAAACAGGCTCAGCCTGCAAGGGGCTCATTCTTCTCGATGCCCAGACATCCTAAGGAGACATTCAGCATCAAGATCACCTGGGGAATGGTTCTGCCACCTCTTCAATGAACTGAAAAGTAGAAATATATTCCCTTGAGTGAAAGCAAAAATCATGATATACAGTGGTATGAATACGAAGCTTGACTAGGCCAATATTCAAGCAGCAATCAATTTATTATTTAATATGGTAAAGTATGAGCAATTACTGTGCTGGGTACAGTGGGGAAGTTTTCCCTCCAACTGCACACCGATAATTGATGGTTACAGGTATTTATAGGGGTACTCATCAGTTTTTTCAGCAGATTCTATTTCCAATTTTTTACTCAGCAGTTTTTATTCCAAATTATTACATCACAGTTCTATACACTCTTGTGATTTCAGGATGTATCTCAAAGGAGTATCCCCAGATGGTGGCGGTCTGGTTTCCAAAAGAAGAAAGATGAATCCCATCTGGTGGAGTCCAGCTCCCCAGATGTGGGTCCACCTTCTTAATTGCAGAGACTATAAATCTCACAACAGTGATGTCCAGCTTCCCTTGGTCAAAACCATAAATCCTTGAGGTGATGTCCATCTTCCTTTCTCAGGCTGTTTTTCTCTACTTCAATAAGGCATGAGATAAGCATATTTCCTTTATATATATTCCAAAGCTATAGTTTCAAGGATACCAGTAATATTCTAAAATTATTCTTCAAAAGATTATTATTGCAGAGCTCTTTATAGATTAACTATAGGCAAAAAGCAACATCCTTAATGGTTTAATTCTAATACTCCTAAATCAACCAGGGTTAATTGCAAACAATATCTAGGTTCAAAGGCCTTTTCCCATGCTTTATTTTCCTCAGTTATTATTAGAATTCACAGCTCTCCCATTGTTGGTGTCCACACATTTCGCATTCACAAATACACACGTCACCAGTTTGTACCTGACACGAAACACAGCTTTGTATTTCACACAGAGGCGTGTGCAGTTTCCTTAGTGGTTTAACACATTGTCAGTTCTCACAGCTAATTACTGATTGTGGTTTTTTGTCAGACACGGAGGAAACTGCTAGCAGCTTTTCTTAGAACATCACTTCTGTGATGGAAAACCACCACAACAGCACAGAGCACAGAGCTCCTTTGTCCATATGTAGTGGTCTTGTGCCCGAGGCCTCAAACTCCCTCCTTGGGAGATCTCTGGGCCCCCTGCAAGGTGTTTTCAAATGAAAACATTCAGCTCATAGTCTAAGAAAATCACCAGAGGACAGGGCCAGCCTGACCTCTCTGTCCTGGCTTCTTTTGTCTGGGAGCAATCCTTGGATATACGGAATTTGGGAGGTGAAATTCTAACTTTGGCCATGGCCCCTGGACATGAAGGCTGGTTCTTTTCCATAGGAAGGAAGGAACAGAGTCCCAGTGTTTCAGGGGTAGATGAGAGGTGACCGCCAGAGGCCAAGGCCAGCCAGACTTGATGGTACTGGCAGATTTTGCCTGGGAGCAACCCTTGGAAATACAGAATTTTGGAGGTGGAATCCTGACTTCGGCAATTTATTTACAGACAAACAGGACGGGGCTGCTATGGAAAGTGCCTTGAGCTATTTATTTTTCAGCATCAGTCTCATTACATGGTTATGACAAAGGAATGATGCTAACAGCTCATAGTCCAGGCAGCAGGCCCGAAAACTTACTATTACAATATCCTTTATAGGCTTCTCAACCAATGGCACAAAGCAAAAGCATATTGACAGTAGTTCTATCCAATCAGCATAAGCACACGTAGCTTTGGTTAAAACAATGCTTGCTTATTTCAAATACAATACCCGTTTATAAGAGACAACACACAGCGCTCCATTCATAGCTTAACCTTCCTAATATCATGCTAGATAAACTTTCTGCAACTTAGAAAGCCATTCAGAGAAGCACTAATACATAGGTTTATTGTTATATTTGCCCTTGTCTTTTCTACACTTCAAATAATTTTTTCTGCTGACGTATTTCAAAACTGCTGCTTTAGCACTGTTCACAGTTCTGCTGTGTCTGAGGCCTGCCTTTTACAGCCTTCCTAAAATCTTCTAATTTTATGGATTCCCACAGAATCCCAATTTCAGACATGGACACCTAGAGGAGAAGGATGGTTCTTTTCCATAGGAAAGACAGCAGAGAACACCATTGTTCCCAGGGCAGATGAAAGATGGCCATCAGAGGCCTAGGCCAGCCAGATCTCTCTGTCCTGGTAGCTTTTTTCTGAAAGCAACTCTTGGTATAGGGAATTTGGGAGGTGGAATCTCAATTTTGGCCATTTCTGCATAGATAAGGACAGTTCTTTCCCAGAGGAAGGAAAGCACCAAGCTCAAGTGTCTCGAAGGCAGAAGAGGAGAGAGGTGGTTCCTGGGAGGCCAAGCCAGCCAGACCTGTTTGTCCTGGCAACTTTTGTCATGGAGGAGTCCTTGGATAAATGGAATTTGGGATGAGGAATCTCCATTTTGACCACAGACATGTTGAGAAGAAGGATGGTTCTTTTCCATTGGAAAGAAAGCACCGAGCTGCAGTGCCTGGAAAGCAGGTGAGAGGCAGCCCCCAAGAGGCCAAGACAACCAGACCTCTCTGTCCTGGTTGCTTTCACTAGGAAGCAATCCTTGGATGTACGGAGTTTTGGAGGTGGAATCCCAGTTTTGGTCATGGGCTCCTGGTCAAGATGCATGTTTTTTGTATAGGAAAGAAAAGCATGAAGTCCAAGTGTTCTGGAAGAAGATGAGAGGTTGTCACCCTTAGGCCAAGCCAGCCAGACCTGTCTCTCCAGGCACTTTTTGTCTAGGGGCTATCCTTGGACAAAGGGCATTTTGGAGGTGGAATCTCAATTTTGGCCATGGGTACCTGGACAGGAAGAAGAGTTCTTTTCATTAGGAAGGAAAGCCCAGAGCCCTAGTGCTCAGGGGCAGATGAGAAGCAGCCCTGAACATGCCAAGGTCAGCTGGACCTGTCAGGGGGTCCCCAGGAGGCCCAGCCACCCAGACCTCTTCCGTGTTCCCTTGTTTTCATGGGACCCCACATTGTCACAATGGTCTCCTTGGTTCCATGCGGCCCTGGAGTGTCACAATGTTCCCCTTGCTTCTGCAGTGTCACAATGGCCCTGTGCTTCCATGGGGCCTTGCAATGTCCCAATGGCTTCGTGGTTCCACAAAGCCCTGATGTGTCACCATGGCCCCTCGGCTCCATGTGCCCTCGCTGTGTCACAGGGGCTCCTGCTTGACACTCTGGGCTGCACAAGGTCACCATGGACCCTTGGTCCTTGGGGCCCCTGAGTTTCACAATGGTCTCCTTGATTCCATGAGGCACCACAGTTTCCCCATGGCCCCTTGGTTCCATGAGGTTCTGTAGTGTCACCGTGGTGTTCTTGGACCCTCATTGTCACAACTGACCCATGGCTCCATGAGGTTCCATAGAGTAAGAGCCAAAATGAGGGATGCTGGACTCCAGGTGTTCTTCAAAATGAAGTTTATTGTATCCAAGATGTTACATCAGTCCAGGGTCAGAGTGACAGAACCTGTCCCTACAGCTGCCATCTCCAGCTTCAGACAAGCCTGAAGACCCTTTAGCTTTGGTTACAATGCATTATATACTTTCCTTGCTGAGCATCCTAACACAGCAGAACAAGTCTATACCTTAACTTTTATCTATAGCCTATCATAACTACTATAATTATTATATTCATGTTACCATTCTCCAATCACTAAAAGTTAGTACCTTACAGTTTAAGTTAGAAGTTTTTCAGTTTTCTTGCCGTGGAAAATTCTGAGACCTTTTTTCTACTTGCAACAATGTCAGTCTTGTTTGCCAGTGGTATCTTTCTGCTTGGTAAAAACATCTTGTTTGAGGTGGGTTTATCCTTTCCTCTAAGTAATAAAAAACCCTTCTAACTAACTTAATCTTTGCCTTCTTAGCTATCCAGTATGACTGGCTCATCAATTCTTTTCTTCTATATCAAAACTTGCTTTCATTTCTATTCTTCTTTAGATTCTACATTCAAAAATCCTTCTGCCAAGCATACATATCGGTGAGACTTTCTTGTCAAACTTTCATCCTTTCCAACATCCCTTTAGAGTGGTCAAGTGCTTGAGGCCAAGAGCACCTGGACAGGAGGAACAGTTCTTTTCTATAGGAAAGTAACCACAGAGCCCCAGGGTTTTGAAGGCAGACGAGAAGCAGTCACCAGAGGCCAAGGCAAGCCAGACCTGTCTGTCCTTGCAGCTTTTGACTGAAAGCAAACCTTGGATATTTGGGGAGTTTTGGAGGTGGAATTCCATTTCGGCCATGAGTTCCTGAACTGGAATGACATTTCTCCATAGAAAGGAAAGGGTGGAGCCCCAGTGTTTCAATGGCTGATTAGAGGCAGCCCCAAGGAGGCCAAGGCCAGCCAGACCTGTTGTCAGGGACGAATCCTTGGAGAGACAGAATTTGGGAGGCCAAACCCCACTTTTGTCTATGGGCATCTGGACGAGAAGGACGGTTCTTTTCCATAGGAAGAAAAGTAGAGAGCTCCAGTGTTTCAAAGGCAGATGAGAGCTTGGCCTCAGGAAGCCAAGGGAACCTGGACAGTCCTGGCAGCTTTTGTCTGGGAGCTATCCTTGGATATAAGGAATTTTGGAGGCAGATTCTTAATTTTAGGCCATGGATGCCTGGACTTGAAAGATTTTTTTTTTTTTTTGCATGGGAAGAAAAGCACAGGCCCCCGTGTTTTCAAAGCAGATGAAAGGTGGCCCCCAGGAGGCCAAGGCCAGCACAGAGTAAATTGTGTGAGTTCACAGATTGGGCTATGACATCACAGAGTTTGCTGTGTGAGGTCATCGAGCAGCTACACGATCATAGAGGGGATTCTGTGACATCACAGAACAGGCTGTGTCATCATGGCATGACTGTATGGCATCATAGAGCAGGCTGTGAGTTCAAAGTGTGTGCTGTGCCTTTAGAGTGGCAGGTGTGAGGCCATAGAGAAGACTGGCATCATATAGGTTGGCTCTGTTACATCAGTGAGTGGATTGTGACGCCTTTCGGTGTGTAAAATCATAGAGCAGGCTGTGACATCACAGAAAAGACAGTGACATCACAGTGTGACTTTGTGGCATCACAGAGTCATCTGTGAAATCAAAACACGGTTTAATGACATCAGAAAGTGATTCCCCAGATGTGGTACTGTGACATCACATGGGTGCTATGTGACATCACAGGGGCTGTGTGACATCAGTGGGGCTGTGTGACATCACAGGTTGCTGTGTGACATCACAGGGGTGCTGTGTGACATCACAGGAAGGCTGTGTGACATCCCAGGGGCTGTGTGAGGTCCCTGGGGAGGTCACTCTTCCCCGGCCCCCTCACAGTTCCCCCAGAGCAGTCCAACCCTGCTCGTGCACAGCGGGGTCCCCTGTCCCCCCGGGTCCCCCCGCCCCCGGCCCCGCAGCCTCCCCTAGAGGATGTTCCACGAGATCGACCCCAGAGCCTGACACGGGCACGGGGGGCCGGGGCCCTGGGGGTGGCACAGGGGGACAGGGAACCCCCGGCAGCGTCCCCGTGTCCCCCAGGGCCAGAGCTCCTTCACCCTGGTACCAATGAGGGCTTGAGAGCGCTGAAAAAATCCCCAGCAAGGGATCAGCAAAAACCAGATTGAATATTAAGGGACAGCAGCACAAAGTTTCTGGGCAAGAGTCACTCTGCTCCTGACTGGACACTTCAGGCACACCAAGGAAACAAAGCAACAACAAAACCAAACAAAATCCAGGTAATCAAACCAGAAATGAACTGAGAACTGTCCCTGTGTGTGTGTGACACAAGGACAGTGAGGGCAAGCATAAAAGGAATACAGCCCAAAAGCTTAACAGAGCTCAAACTTAACAGGACTGAACTTAAACTTAACCTTAACTGATACCTTCAACTTCACAATTTCACAAAAGAACAGCACTTAACAGGATTTAACCTAACTTAAAACCTATGATGTAGCAATGTAAAAGAGGAATAATAACACTTAACAATGTTTAACTTAGCTTATAACTTTTATTAAACATAACAACTTTGCAAAATACCAACTCTTAGCAGGATTTAACTTCACTTAGATCTTTTGAGTTAACCTCACTTACAGGCCTGAATGACACAGATATCCGAGGCACTCCAACCCCTCAGAGAGCAGCATTTCTGCCACATTTCCCCAGCACAGGCACTCCTGTGTGCACACAGACACAAAGAGTCAGTGCAAGGCACCTGGGAGAAATTCCCCTGAGGGCAGGAAATGCTCCCTGTGGATCCTTTGGCATCTCCCCAGTGGGTGAAGGGCTGAGCCTGGAGGAGTAGGGGAATCGGCCCAGGCTCCGTCGTTGTTGGGGATCCCCGAGTGCAGCAAACGGGAGAGTTCCCGGCTGGGAGAGGCCCCACTCAGAGGGAGTCGCTGGCCCAGGAGAGCTCCAAGGGCTCCTTTTGGAGCGCTGTTTGCAGGGCCCCAAGAGAGGGGCTTCAGTCCCAGCAATGGTTCATCCTGGCCGCACTTGGCATCAACAGCTTTCTTTGGCAGTGTGAGAACAGGGATCTTGTGCCACTGAGGGAACAAAAACAGTTCCCAGGGCTGCTCCTCCAGAAAGCAGGAGCTGGTTGGGCAGCAGCAGTGCCTGGAGCAGACAGTGTTTGTGATGAGCTGCAGAGGAGCTGAGCCCAGGGGCTGTTGGCCAAGGCCCAGGCCCAAGGAGCATTTCTCAGCTGGCAGGGTGGCCTGAGAAGGGGAGGGGGGAATGCAGCAGCACAGGGCCCATGGAACCAAGGGACCGATGTGACACTGTGGGGCCCTGTGAGACCAAGGGACCATTGTGACACTGTGGGGCCCTGTGAGACCAAGGGACCGATGTGACACTGTGGGGCCCTGTGAGACCAAGGGACCATTGTGACACTGTGGGGCCCTGTGAGACCAAGGGACCATTGTGACACTGTGGGGCCTCATGGAATCATGGAGAGCACTGTGACATTGCTGGGCCTCATGGAACCAAGGGGAGTGTAGTGATGCTGTGTGGCTCCATGGAATGTAGGGATCATTGTGACACTGTAAGACCCCATCAAACCAAGGGTCCATTGTGACACCGCAGGGCCTCATGGAACCGTGGAGACCATTGTGACACTTTGGGGCATCATGGAACCAAGGGGCCATTGTGACAATGTGAGACCCCATGGAGCCAAATGTCCATTGTGACATTGCAAGACCTCATGGAGCCATGGAGAGGCCTTTAAGACACTTGACAGCCTCATGGAACCAAGGGGTCATTGTAACACTGTGGGGCACCATGGAACCAAGGAGACCATTGTGACACTGAGGGGACTCATGGGATCATGGAGACCATTGTGACACTATGAGGGCCCATGAAATAAGCAAAGCATTGTGACACTGTCAGGCCTCATGAACCTGTGAGAACATTGTGACCCTGGGGGTTCCCACAGAACCAAGAGGACTATTGTGATACTGTAGGGTCTTGAGAAACCAAGAGGCCTCTGTGACACTGCAGGGCTGCATGGAACCAAAGGGCCATTGTGACATTACAGGGCCTCATATCATTAGTGGTCCATTGTGACACTGGGCAAGCAAAGGAGACCATTGTGACACTGCAGGGCTGCATGGAACCAAAGCTCCAGGGTGACACAGATGGGCCTCCTGTCATCAAAGGTCCATTGGGACACCATGGAGCCAGACGAGCCCATTGTGACACTGCAAATCCCCGTGGTCCAAATGTCCATTGTGACATTGCAGGGCTCATGGAATAAAGGAGTCAGGTGACATTGTGGGGCCTGTGGAACCACAGAGACCATTGTGGCACTGCAAGGACTTCTGGAACCTAGGGACCATTGTGACATTGTGGGACCCCATCGAATCAAGGGAGCAATGTGACATTGCAAGTCTTCTTGTAATCAGGGACCATTGTGGCATTATGGGGCACCAAAAAACCAAGGGGACACAGAAAAGGTTTGGCTGGTTTGGCCTCCTGTGGGCCGCCTGACTGGTCCAACTGACCTTGGCATGTTGAGGGTCTCTTCTCATCTACTGCTGAAACACTGGGGCTCTGTACTTTCTTTCATATGAAAAAGATCTTTCCTTCTCCTCCAGGCACCAGTGGGCAGAACTGGGATTTCTCCTCCAAATTTCCTTATATCCAGGGATTGTTCTCATAGGAATATTGCCAAGACAAGTCTGGCTGGCAATGGTTTCACAAGGGTCACCTCTCATCTGTCCGGAAAAGCCCGGGGAAGGCTCCGTGATTTCCTTCCTATGGGAAAGAACTGTCCTGCTTCTCCAGGTGCCCATGGCCGAGATTGGGCTTCCACCTCCAAAGTTCCCTATATTCATAGGCTGCTCCCAGACAAAATCTACCATTACTGACAAATCTGACTGGCTTTGAAAAAGTGAGGCTTTCACCTGCCTTCCAAACACTGGGGGTCTGTACTTCCTTTTCTATGGAAAAGAACTGTTCTGCTCATCCAGGTTCCCATGGCCAGAATTGGGATTTCACCTCCAACATTCCCTATTGTGACAGTCTCAAGGAGATTGTTGGCTCAAAACATTTCATGTGTGGGGGAGGAAGGGGCAGGTCCAGCCTTGTCCTGCCCTGGAACCCCAGCCCTGCCCTGCCCTGGAACCCCAATCCCCCCAGAGCCTCTATCCCAGCCCAGCAGTGGCTGCCAGTCCCTGGCACAGTACAGGCAATGCTCCACAGCCACCTCTGCAGCCCCCAGCCCAGCTCCTGAGGGACCAAATGAGCCCAAGGCCCACCTGGGGGAAGGGCCCAACAAGACCAAGGCATATTGAAGGCTGACCACAAGGCAAGCACACATCTTGACCCTACCTCCTCTTGGAATTTCCATCTGAACAGTGCTGGAATCAAGGAGTTGGCAGCTGTGTGTGTGCTTCTCTGTTCTTTATTGTCTTTCTGTCTTTCTGTGTTGTCTTCTCTTTCTGTCCTCATGCAAATTTTGATTAACATTACATTGAACAGGCTTAGAGTTTGTGAAGTTGAATGGGCCAAGTGAATACTGTGAGAAGTGTTTTTTGTTGATTGAATGTTGTAGTTTGACATGAGAAGAATTTTAATAAGTAATACAAAACTTTTTGTGTAACTGGCAATCTGTTAAACCATTAAGATACTGAACACGCCTCTGTTAAACACAAATGTTAAAGATGAAAAAAACCAGGAACCTCCTCTTTCTTTTCCAGTTAACAAAGAAACAGTGGCCCCAGCCCTGGCCCCATCTCAACCAAACCAAACCAAACCAAACCAAACCAAACCAAACTAAACCAAACCAAGCAACCCTGCTGCGGGCTGAGCCCCTTCCCCCCTCCCCAGGCATCACCCCCATCAGCCCCATTCTAACCAAACCAAACCCCAACAACTGCCAAACAGGAAAACAAAAGAGGCTACAAAACCCCAATCAGAACAAAGCCAGACACAGCTATTAAAATCTTACCATCAAGTACCTGCACCCTAACACAACTAAAACCAAAAACCCCTACACCCTACAATGTATACAAAATAACCCTACAACTAAAATTAAACATAAAAACCCACAAAAATGAACCACAAAACCAATCCTAACACACCCCAAACACAAGTTCCAAATCAAGTTACTGGCAGGTCAGGTGTTAATCCTTTCAATACTTCAATCCTTCCTCAAGTAAAAGGAAAAAACAAAATATAAGCATATAAAAAAACAACATAAAACCATCAAAGTCAGTAAAGAAGAAATTAAATCACAAGAAAAAGAAGAGAAAATACCTAAATCTTAAAACTAAAATCCTCTTATAAACTATAAAGAGAAAACTATTTTTCTTTATAACACATTAAACTATTTTAAACATTAAAATTAATATTAAAAAATCTGCATACAAAAATAAACAAATATTAAAAAACCCTGAAAAATAACTATAATTTCATAAAAAGTTTAAACAGGGGAAAAAAAAAGTAATCCAGTATCCACAAGAGAAGATTTCTACTCCCAGAGATAAAAATAATTTTAAAAGAAAATAATAAAAACTTATACCTTTAACCTATTTTTTCCTCTTGTAAAAAAATCTCCATAACCTTAACAAGAAAATCTTCTCTTCCAAAGTAAACTAAAAAAAGACTATTCTAGAAATAGTAGAGTAACTAAAAAACTTTAAATTTAATTTCTTTACATTGTTAGTAAAAAGAAAAAATTGTAAAGAAAAAAGAGTTTATTTTAATTCTTATGACTATTTTTAAATTTACTTCTAATAAAATTTTCTTAACACCATTTTAAAATTTTAAGCCTACTTTACCTTCCTCCTAATCCTATTTCACAACAAAATAAATACATAAACAATTAATCAACACTAAAACCCACCACACTCATCAGTACAATAATTAAGACATCTCAAGATTAGAAAAATCATAAATTAACAAACCAAAACCACTACCATGTCATAATAAACCTTTTGCCAAGGTTTCTCTGATTTTCCAGTTCCCAGTAAAGGCAGTTTAGTTGTTTTCAGCTCCTGAGAATCTCTTGTTGGTATTTCTCCAGTGCATCCAACTCATAGGACACAAACAATTGAATTTCCTTTTAAATGTCTCCTTGAGAGAATTATCTGGGGGGTGGGAGTCAGGGCTTGTCTGTCCTGCTTGGCCCAGCCCAGGCAGGGCTTTCCCAGCCACATTCCACACTCCATTGCCCAGCTGGAGCCGCTGCTGCCTCTGAGTTGTGCTGCCCCAGCCCCAGGGACGCTCTCCTTGTCTGCCCATTCCCCCACGGTCTCTGGGCAGGGATGGCCTCACTGGGGGCTGCTGACATCCTCAGCACCTTGGAGGCTGCTGCTGAATTTCACTGCTGCAGAGGCTTGTTTGGCCTTCAGCTCTTCAGTGCAGGAATTCAGTGTCCCAGGGCTCATTAACATTCAGAACACCTTAACAAACCAAACCTCTGGGAATAATTTGATTTTAGTTTTCCAGTCTTTTGTGGTTACTTCAACAGATCTCAGTAGTATATCTGCTGTGAATGCAATATATTTAAAAAGACAGTCACAAAACATATTTTAAGTCCTGTTTAGGTTTTTTTTTTTCCTGTTAATTCATTGATGCGTGCAATCTCCAATTGACACTGAATCCAACTACTGCTCCAGAGGCTTGTTCAGCCTTCAGCTCTTCAGTGCAGGAATTCAGTGTCCCAGGGCTCATTAACATTCAGAAAACCTTAACAAGCCAAGCCTCTGGGAATCATTTGATTTCAGTTTCCAAATCTTGTGAGGTTAATAAGAAAGATTTCAGAAGGGCATTCAACTGAATATGTTATCTTTAAAAAGACAGTGAGAAAATATTTTTTAGGTCCTGTTTAGGTTTTTAATTTTTTTTCCCGTGTTAATAGCAATCTCCAATTGAAACTGAATTTAAGTACCTCCTCATGCAGTTTGAATAGAGATGGAAATCGAGACCCTTAATGGCTGACAATCAATCAGACTCTGTCCCTACCCCCACCCCACCATTTCCCCCATGCAAGCCCTGGCACTCAGAGCAGCCTTGTGCAAATCTGAGCTCCCTCCAGCCCAGGCTGCACCTGCAGCTTTCAGCTCCTTGGCTCCAACTCCCACCTGCTTTCCTTGCAGAAGGAGCTGCCCAAAGACACAGAGGGATGTTCATTTCTTGTCAGCCAGCAAAGCCAAGGCAAGGCACAGCTCCATCCAATGCAAAAGTCATTCCTCTGCTGGATATTAAATCCACTTTCCACAGCAGACAGCCTCAGAGCAATGGAAAACATCTTCTGTGTCCAGCACAGATCCCAAGGCCCCCCAAACCCTCCCTGCCCCAATTCTGCCCAGATTTGCTCTTTGCACACACGAGTCACAGACTGAAGTCAGGAGCTCCCTCCATGCCCAGAGGGAGGAAAAGACAGAAAGGGGATGAAGAGCTCCTCTGTGCAGAGCCAAGGTCCAAGTGCAGCCCCTGCAGTGGGAACCACAGCTCATCAGGTTTGTGTCCTTTGGTCTCAGGGACTGGTGACACTCAGAAGCACGGAAAATTTCTTGTCAACAAACAGAAGTGGAACATTTGAACATATTAATAACCATCACTGCTCTTCCCTCAGCTCTCTGGGATGTCCCAGCAGCATCTGACCTGTCCCCCATCCCCCAGGGATTTCTGTACAGGAGCAGTTTTAGACAGAGACATATGAAAAGGTAATACTGTGATGGATACAACTACAATTAAGATGTTGACTAATGTGATATTTATTTGAACTTCAGAAAGATTGGGCAAATCCCTGAAGCTCATAGCATGAAACCAGTCAGTTGGGAGGCACTTGAATGACCAGAGAGCATCTGGAGGAGGAAATCTGGGAGGAATTGGAAGAATATTGATCCATCTGGTCTAGTGAAGAGATGTCCTTAGACATGGGCATTTAACAAGGAGAGCTGGAAACACCTGATAGAAAAGGGAGATTAAATAATAGACTGAATTTTCTGACACAAGTAGACAGGAAGATCAGTATTTCTTCTCCTGCCATGAGTACACTGCCAGGAAATCCTCGTTACTGGTGAAAAAACATTGCCATTAGTTAAAAGTACTCAAATGACCCAGATAATAAAGATTTTATTGTATATTATGAAACTATTAGGCATTAAAACCTGTGCCCCTTTCTAGGCAGACATCAGCTGTGTGCCCATGGACAGGCAGTGCCACTTGTGCCCTGAGGTGCCCAGCTGGGATTGGATCTCTCCGAGAGCACCTGAGGGAGAGCAGAGCACCTTGCAAGCTGCACCTCCCTGACAGCCCCGCAGGGCTCCTGTCCCATCAACATCTGCTCTGCTGCAGTGTGAAACAGGGCCCAGCATGGTGCCGGGATCATCAGAGAGCTGAGGTGTGTGCTGGAATTCAATGGCCTCCCCATCCCGCAGCAGCCCTGCATTTCCCTGCTACAGCCTTGGTCTCCAGCACGGCCATGGAGGCTCTTTGGGCTCTGGGCTGTTGCTGCAGCCGCCAAGGGCAGTTGAGCTCTGCCTTTGGCACAGTCAGGCCTGGCCAGCGCAGGCCATGCTCAGCAATTGCTTGTGTTCGCCTGGCCTTGATGTCAGCCCTGGCCACAGCCAAACTCATCCCAGGCCAAAGCTGGGCTCAGCAGCCAGGGCTGCCAACACATGGGCACAGAGGCTGGCACTGACAATTTCCTGGGCCCCCTCCCTGCTCTGTCCGTGCCACCAAGGGCACAGAGCAGCCTCCTCTCTGGGCCACTTGCCTGTTTGCAATGCCTTGCACAGGCGCTGGCCCTGCCCCACAAGGCCTGGCCTGAGTCCTGCCCCTGCCCGCTCAGCCAGGCTGAGATGGACACTGATGGTTTCTGGGCCAGGCTCTCGCAGCCCAGCCCAGCTCCCTGCAAGCTCTGCCAGCTGCCCTGAGCTCTGGGCAGCACCAAGGGCCTCTCTGAGCCCAGCCCAGCCCAGCCGGCTCTGGCCCCACAGCTCTGCTCAGGCCAGGCTGCTCTGGGCACTGCCCCACGGCCTCAGCCCCTGGCAAGGGCACAGCAGCAGCTGCAGCTGCCACAGGACTCAGCCCCAGCCATGGGGGAAGGTGCTGGGCCAAGGCCAAAGGAGGCTCCCTGGCTGCCCTGCTCCCCTCGGGCTGAGGTGCTGAGGGCTCTGCAGCCCCTGCTGCCATCCCATCTGCCCAGGGCAGCACAAGAGCCGTGGCCTTGTGGCCCTCAAGAGCTGCTCCTGCTCCAGGCCCAGGGCCCATGCCAAAGCTGGGGCAGCCACAAAGCTGTGCCCATTTCTGTTCATTGCTGCTCTGATGGGGATGGATCCTCTGCCACTTGGAGGTTGCTGATGAATTTTATTCCTCCAGAGGCCTCTTCATTCTTGAGCTCTTCAGTTCAGGAATTCAGCCAGAAAAGCTCATAAACATTTTCTCAAAATGCCTGAACAAGACAAGCTTAGGGGAATAATTGAAGTTTTCATATCTTCTGTGGTTAATTAGACATATTTCAGAAGGGTATTCAAAGTGAATATACTATATGGAAGACAATGCAGAGAGAACTGTTTTGTCCTGTTTACTTTTTTTTTCTGTTTGTAGATTGATGTCAGCAATTTCCAATTGACCTTGACCCCCAGCACCTCCTCATGCAGTTTGAACAGATAAGAAATTCAAGGCCCTTCATGGCTGACTATCAATAACACTTTGTCCCCACCCCCTCCCCACCATTTCCCTCACCCAGCCCCTGGCACTCAGAGCAGCTGAGGAATGGAGTCACATCCAGGGGTGTCCCCAGGGCTCAGGATTGGGGCCAGGACAGTTCAATCTCTTTATTGCTGATCTGGATGAGGCCATCGGGGGCACTCTCAGTCAGTTCCCAGGTGAGCCCATAGTGGGTGGCAGTGTGCCTGTGCTACGGGGCAGGAAGCTCTGCAGAGGGATCTGAACAGGCTGGAGCCATGGGCCCAGGACAATGGGATGAGGTTCACCAAGGCCAAGGGCTGGGTCCTGCCCTGGGCTCACAACCACCCCAAATCCCTGGCCATGCCCTGCCCATGATCCCCACAGCCTGTCCTGTTTCCTTCATCCCTGCATTGCCAGGGACTCTGTGGGACAAGGGAGCTCTTCTGTGAGTATAGAGGGAGGTGCAAATGACACCACTGGAGTGGGAACCACAACTCATCAGGTTTGTGTCCTTTGGGGGTAAGGAACTTGTGACACTCAGAGGCACAAAAAGATTCTCTTCATGGCTCATGGACCACAGTTGAACAGGACACAATTTAATAACAATCACACTCTTCCCTGAGCCATGTGCAACGTCCCAGCAGCATCTGATGAGTCCACCACCCACAAGTGATTTCCATACTAAAATTAATTTCAGACAAACATGGTTCTGTGATAGATATAAACACAATTAGGTCCTTGTATCAGGATGTTTGTCCTGGAGTAGGGGCAAAACATCTCAAACAATTCCTGATTTTCAAAGCTGTCAGTGGTTGATGGGGAAGGGAGGTCAGGCTGCTCATGGTGTTGAGGAAATGCTGAAACCAGCCTGACTCATTTCATCTCCTCCTGTCCTGGCTGATCTCCCCTCTTTCCCCTTCCACCCATTGGCTTTTGTCTCCCACCAGGCCCCCGGTGCAGAGCCTGGCTCTGTGTTCTCCATCCCCTCCTGGCTGGCACTGCCAGGCTGGGATGAGGAGCCCCTCAGCCTTCCCTGCTCCAGGCTGGACCAGCCCAGCTCCCTCAGCCTCTGCTTACAGCCCAAGGGCTCCAGCCCCACCTTGGAGGCCCTTCCCAGACCCTGCTCCAGCTGCCAGACATCTTTCCTGCCCTGGGCAACCCAACCCAGGCCACAGTGACCTGGATAATCCCCGTTCTTGATGTCCTGGTCACACAGCCCTGGCCCCTTGTCCCCATGTCAGGCTCTGGGGTGGATCCTGTGGAACATCCTTTGGTGGAGGCTGTGGCTCCAGGTGGGCCGGGGGGATCCCAGGGGACAGGGACCCCGCTGGGCATGAACAGCATTGGACTTGTTGGGAGAAACTGTGAGGGGAGCTGGGGCAGAGTGACCAACCCAGTGACCTGACACAGCCCTGCTGGGATGTCACACAGCCCCTCTGGGATGTCACAGCCTGCTCTGTGAGGTCACAGAGGCAGTCTATGATGTCACACAGCTGGTCTCTATTGTCCCAGCCAACTCTGTGATGTCATAGTCCACTCTATGATGTCAGACCTCTGCGATATGATGTCACATCTGGCTCTGTGATGTCACAGAGGCAGTCTATGATGTCATCGCTGCTCAATGACCTCACATCCCACACTCTGTGATGTCATAGCCCACTCTGTGACCTCATCTCACCAGATGATAAATTGTCTCCACCAGGTGAGCTGATACCTGGAGCTTGTTCTCCAAAACCCCAGGCCTATGGAAACCACACAGTGCCCATTGTGTGAGAAGGGAACTGGAAGTTCACCAGCCTCAGTGTCCTGCCAGCTCAGCCAGGCCCACTGGAACATTGGGGTCCACGAGCACCAGGGACCACCAGAGAGACCCCAGGACAGAAGAATACATGGGTAAAGGGGAGGGGAAACATGGTAATGATTTGGGGGAAATGATTATCATATGTCTGTTTAGTCCAGGACAATCAATGAATATGTGCGCAAAATACAGAAAATAAACAGAAACTTTCCTGTACTCACCATGCAGGGCTTTGGGAGGAGCTCTCCCCCGTGCATCCAGCTGAATAAAGAATGCTGCTCCTTAATGCTACTTTGGGGTTAAGGAGTTTTCTGTTTTACCCAAGTTTTGGTGACACTCCCACTGCCAAGGAAAGCTCTGTCTGCTGCTGTTCACAAACAGAGAAGGGCTGGTGGCAGATGTGGGGCTTGGGGGCTGCCTGGGGCACAGTGACCATGAAATAATCAAGTTTTCAATGTTCTGTGAAAGAACAGGGGCAGCAACAGAACTTCTGCTCTGGAATTAGGAAGGGGACTTTGGCCTATTTAGGATGCAGATTTGGGGAGCACCGAATCAGGTACCGATTTTTTTAAGGGAAACAGCCCTTAAAAACAAAGGGGTCCAGGAAAGATGGACACATTTCATGAAAGAAATCTTAAGGAGAAAGGAGCAGCCTGTCCCAGTGTGGGAAAAGATGAGCTAGCAAGGAAAATGACTGGCCTGGCTGGGCTGGCTGCCTGTGGAACTTTTATGGGAACTCAGGGGAAAAAAGAGGGTTCATCACCTCTGGAATGAAGGTCAGGCAACTTAGGAGGTGTTTAAGGATGTCTTTATGTTATGCAGAAAGAAAAGTTGAGAGGTGAAATCTCAATTAGAGCTTAATGTGGCCACTTTTGTGAAAAATAATAGAAAATGTTTCTATAAATAAAATAGTAGCAAATCATGAGATAAGGAGAAACTCTACTTTTTATCACATGCAGTGGAGAATATAGTAACTAAAGATAAAGAAGAGGGTGACTTACTTAACACCTTGTTTAGCTCAATTTTCAATATTAGGACAGGTCATCCTCATGGAAAGTGTTCTCCTGAGCTCGTAGATGGGCACAGGGAGCAAAACAGCCCCCTGGAATCCAGGAGGAAACAGCTGGTGACCTGCTGAGCCACTCAGATGCTCACAGGTGTATGGGATCAGATGGGATCCATACCAGGGGGATGAGGGAGCTGGTGGATGAGCTCTCCAGGCTGCTCTCCATCATTTACCATCAGTCCTGGCTCAGCAGGGAGGGCCCAGAGCACTGGAGGTGCCAGTGTGAGCCCATCCCCAAGCAGGGCTGGAAGGAGGAGCTGGGGAACTCCAGGCCTGTCAGCCTGACCTGGGTGCCCGGCAAGGTTATGGAACAGATCACTTTGAGCGCCATCCCAGGGCACCCACAGGATGGCCGAGGGATCAGAGCCAGCCAGCGTGGATTTAGGGGTGGCAGGTCCTGCCTGACCAACCTGGTCTCTTTCTATGACCAGGTGACAACCTGTGGATGTGGGAAAGGCTGTGGATGTTGTGTGCCTGGACTCCAGCAAAGCCTTTGCCATTGTCTCTGGCAGCATTCCCTGGAAAAGCTGCAGCCCACGGCTTGGGCAGGTTCCCTCCTCGCTGGGAGATTGAAGAGCTGGCTGGAGGCTGGGCCCAGAGAGTGGTGGGGATGGTGCTGCAGCCAGCTGGGGTCCAGGCACTGGTGCTGTCCCCCAGGGATCTGTGCTGGGCCCAGTCCTGTTTAATATCTTCACTGATGATCTGGCTGAGGGGATCGAGTCCCCCATTCACAAATTGCAGATGGCACCAAGCTGGGTGTGAGTGTGGATCTGCTGGAGGGCAGGACAAGGAGACACCGCCTTAAACTGCACCAGGGGAGGTTCAGGCTGGACAATAGGAGGAAGCTCTTCACAGAAAGGGTGAGTGGGAACTGGAATGGGCTGGCCAGGGGGGAGCTGGCAGAGTCACTGTCCCTCTCCAGTGGCACTCAGTGGCATGGTCTGGGTGACAAGGCAGTATTAGGGCATTGGTTGGACTTGATGATCTCAAAGGTCTTTTCCAGCCTATTTGATTCTGTCATCCTGTGATGATTGGGACACTCTGGGGCCATTGTGACACTGCAGGGCCTTGTGGAACTCAGAGGACCATGGTGACACCATGCAGCCCCACAGAACCAGGGGTGCATTGTGGTGCTGTGGGGCCAAATGGAGCCAGGGAGTGCCCAGTGACACTCTGGGTCCTTGTGGAACCACAGAGGCCATTGTGACACTGCAGGGCCTTGTGTAACCAAGGGGTTTCACCATTTTGACACTGCGAAACCAAGGAGACCCATGGGAGACTGCAGGGCCCAGTGGAACCAAGGGGCCGTTCTGACACTGCGAGGCCTCATGGAACCAAGGGGACATTGTGACAATGCAGGATCCTGTGTAACCAAGGGGCCACTGTGACATG
Organism: Calcarius lapponicus; assembly: GCA_039654755.1. NCBI lineage: Eukaryota > Metazoa > Chordata > Aves > Passeriformes > Fringillidae > Calcarius > Calcarius lapponicus. The sequence goes on along the minus strand of CM077467.1, from coordinate 20,702,881 downwards.
ATGGGGCCTCAAGGGATCTGGAAGAACATTGTGACACTGTGTGGCCTTGTGGAAACAAGGAGTCCATTGGGACACTGAGGGGACTTGTGGAACCACAGAGACCATTGTGACACTGTGGGACCTCATGTGACCATGGGGCCACTGTAACACCCTGGGGCCCATGGAACCAAGGGGCCACTGTGGAACTGCAGCACCAACGAGAAAATTGTGACTCTGTGAAGTCCCACAGAACCAAGGAATCCATTGTCACATTCTGGGGCCCTATGAAACCAGGGTGATCATTGTTGCTCTGCATGGTCTCATGGACCCAAGGAGACCGGTGTGACAGTGCAGGGCCTGGTGTAACCAAGAGGCTATTGTGACACTGAGGGGCCCCAGGGAACCAAGGACATCTTTGCAGATGACACCAAGCTGGGTGTGAGAGTTTATCTTCAGCAGCATAGGAGGGCTCTGCACAGGGACCTGAACAGGCTGGATCCAGGGGCTAAAAACAGCAATGTGAGGTTTAACAAGTCCAAGTGCCGGGTCCTGCACTTTGGCCACAACACCCCCTGCAGCACTACAGGCTGGGGACAGAGTGGCTGGAGAGCAGCCAGGCAGAAAGGGACCTGCAGGGACTGATGGACAGCAGGCTGGACATGAGGCAGCAGTGTGCCCAGGTGGGCAAGAAGGCCAATGGCTCCTGGCCTGGATCAGGAATGGTGTGGCCAGCAGGACCAGAACTGCTGTGCCAGCACTGATCTGCCTCAGCTCTGCACACAGACATTGCTGCTGCAGCTCCAGAGAAGCGAAAAAAAGCGGTACAGCCGCAGGTCTCTCTATAGAGACCAGCAGACATTACTTTCTTAGGTATTTTCTTGAGGAAGGTTTTGAGAAGATTGGAGCAAAGAGTAAGAAATTATTTTTATTTTTCTTTGTTATACTTATTGTGTAAATGTAGAATGTGTTATAGAGATATTTTTACAAAATGGTGATTTCTTATTTAGACACTAGTAATACTGTTTTAGATTCATTGACCACTTAGGTCAATGCTTTACTGGACTGTTTGTAAGGGGATAAGTTTCTTAAGTAGAATATAGTATAAGATAATATAACAAACTGATTGATCAGCCTTTTAGAATCATGGAGTCAATGTCAATTATTACCAGGCTGGCAGCAGATGACAATAAGGAGACGCTCTGGAGAAAACTTTGCTGGAAGATCCTTTAGTTCTTTTAAAGTCACCAAGACTGCAGCCCCTCATTGACACAGTCTTTGGCAACACGGAAGGTGGAGAGGAACAAAATGAGAAATGTCACAAACAATGGTTTTACTTCGTGGATAATATGAGAAAACTAAAACAAAAGAAAACTATTGCCACATAAAAAAAAAGCCCACAACCAAACCAACAAGAAGTATCAAAGATGACTTTTATTACAAGTGATTTGCAGAAATTGGGCAGCAGTTTATTGTTCCTGAAAGCATCCAGTCATCAGTCTCCTCACTGCAGCCTTGAGCTCCTGATTCCTCAGGCTGTAGATGAGGGGGTTCAGGGCTGGAGGCACCACCGAGTACAGAACTGACAGGGCCAGATCCAGGAATGGGAAGGAGACGGAGGGAGGCTTCATATGTGCAAATGCTGCCATGCTGATGAACAAGGAGACCACAACCAGGTGAGGGAGGCAGGTGGAAAAGGCTTTGTGCCGTCCCTGCTCAGAGGGGATCCTCAGCACAGCCCTGAAGATCTGCACATAGGAGAAAACAATGAACACAAAACACCCAAGTACTATACAGACACTAACAGCAAGAAGCCCCAGTTCCCCGAGATATGATTCGTAGCAGGAGAGCTTGAGGATCTGTGGGATTTCACAGAAGAACTGGCCCAGGACATTGCCATGGCACAGGGGAAGGGAAAATGTATTGACTGTGTGCAGCAGTGAATAGAGAAAGGCACTGGCCCAGGAAGCTGCTGCCATGTGGGCACAAGCTCTGCTGCCCAGGAGGGTCCCGTAGTGCAGGGGTTTGCAGATGGACACGTAGCGGTCGTAGCACATGATGGTCAGGAGGAAAAGCTCTGCTGACATGAAGAAGAGAAAGAAAAAGAGCTGAGCAGCACATCCTGTGTAGGAGATGTTCCTGGTGTCCCAGAGGGAATTGTACATGGCTTTGGGGACAGTGGTGCAGATGCAGCCCAGGTCAGCGAGGGCCAGGTTGAGCAGGAAGAAGAACATGGGCGTGTGCAGGTGGTGGCCGCAGGCTACGGCGCTGATGATGAGGCCGTTGCCCAGGAGGGCAGCCAGGGAGATGTCCAGCAAGAGGCAGAAGTGCAGGAGCTGCAGCTGCCGCGTGTCTGCCAATGCCAGCAGGAGGAAGTGCCTGATGGAGCTGCTGTTGGACATTTGCACTGCCTTGGCATGGGGATCTGTACAAAAAGCAAGCATGGGAGAGTTGGGTTGTGAGAGGACTTGAAATATCCCAGCACAGCTTGGGGGCACTTTCCCCCCACTGCCTGCCCAGGGCTCTGCTGCCTGGAGCTGTCCCTGCCAGCAGCTGCTTCCCTGTGCCCAGGGCTGGGCCCTGCCAGTGCTGCCAGAGCCCAGCCCAGCCCTGGGGGCTCAGCTCTGCCCTGCAGAGCCCTCCCAGGTCAGGCACTGCCCAGGGGCAGCTCTGGCTATGCAGGCTCTGATGGAAACATCAGAGCAACGCTGAGGAGGCTGGAAAAGCAACACTGATGCTGCCTCTAAGGGGCCCTGTGCTGATTTCTGTCACTGCCTGGTTTATTCACATCTGACAGAAAATGTCTTTATTTTCCTTAGCCTGAACTGAGAGAGGAATATCTATGTGCAATTTCCCATCCCGGCAACCCAGAGCAGTACATCAAAAAAGCAGGATTTCCCTTTTATGCAGCCCCTGCCTTGCTGTGCTCCCTGTATAATCTACTTGGAAATGTTCTGCAGTTAAATGTAATGCTGGGAGCAGTCCTGAACAATGCAGCATCCTCCCCACACAAGGAGAACACTTCCAAGCCTGACCAGCTGTCTCCTCCCACCCAGATCTTGTCCCCCAGTGCTGGGAGCAGCTGCCAGGGCTGGCTGAGAGCTGTCCCTGGCAGGCAGCAGAGTCCCTGCCCCAGCACAGCGCCCTGGGCTGCAGGACCCTGCTCTGCAGGACAGCCCTGGGCACCCCTGGCTGCTCTGCACCAGAGACAATCAGAGAATGTACTCACAGGCTCTGCAGGCATTGGGATGTTCCAGCTTTAGGAGATGGCTCCAGGAGCTGCAGCTGCATTTTCCTGCAGCCAGAGGTTCCTGTGCCAAGGGCTGGCAGGGATTGTGCCCCAGGCACTTCGCAGCACCTTCCCAGCCCTGACTGATTGAAGCTCTCTGTGCCTCTGTGCTGTGCCCGGGCTGGCTGCAGGCAGTGCCCCAGCCCTGCTGGGCTGGCAGAAGAGCTGCTCAGCAAGAGAAATGTGCTTTTGAAGCTCTTCTTGCTTACCAGCAGCTGCCTCTGTGCCAGGAGCCCAGCCCAGCCCAGCAGCACAGACACAGCACAAGGACTTGAATGCGCCTCTGGGGCTTTGTGCTCAGGACCTGAACATCAGTCCCTGAGAAGGGAGCTGAAGAAACCTCTCCAGAACTCCAAGGCAGAATCCAACTCCAAAGTTTCTTGGACTTTTAATGGGTCCCACTGAGGGACACAACTGAGAAAGTGTCCCCAGAGAACTGCAGGCAGTGATGAGAGGTGGGGACAAAGAGAAGCCAAGTCTTGGTGCCGTGGGGCACAGCAGGGTCTGTGCCAGCAAGGGCTGGGAGGAGACACCTTGTCCTGAGGCCCTGGGGCCTCCTGGCACAGCCCCAGCCAGGCTGGGCACTGTCAGCCCCTTGTCCTGCCCTCAGCATCCCCCCCTAGCCCACATCCCAGTGGCCTCAAGGATCTGCTGGAAGGAGTCCCTGGGGAGCCTTGCTCAGCAATGGCCCTGGGGGCTCCTGAATGCTCCCTGCAGGGACTGCAGGTTTTTCAAAGGACTTTGGGTTTGGCTTTTGCCTTGGAGTCCCTGAGAGGTTTGTGCAATCATGGCCTCCAATTATCTGCTGTAATTAGTCCCTGGAGAGGCTTTGTCAGTAACAACACTCTGTGGGGCTCATTAATGCTTCAGAGTACTTCAGTTATTTTAAGGTACTTGGTGTTTTCTCTTTTGATACAGACTCTTTGAGAAGGATTGTGCAGTCACAGCCTCCAATTATCTCCTTTAATTAGTCCCTTGAGAGACTCTTTCAGTAATGACACTCAGTGGGCCATTAATTCTTCAAGGTACTTCACTTATTTTAAGGTACTTGGTGTTTCCCTTTTGATAAAGACTCTATGAGAGGTTTGTGCAATCATGGCCCCAGTTATCTGCTTTAATGAGTCCCTTGAGAGCTTTGTACTGACACTCAGTGGGGCTCATTAATGCCTTAAGATACTCAAGGTTTTTAAGGTACTTTGGGTGTTCCTTTGCACACTTAGCCTCTGAGAAGTTTTTTGTCCAATTCTGGCCTCCAATTCTCTTCTCCAAGGAGTCCATGAGGAGCCTGTGTTGGGGATGGACCTGAGCAGGACCCATTCATGCTTTGAGACACTTTGGGTGTTTCTTCTGACTTGGACTCCTGGAAGGGTTTGTGCAATCTCCTCTCAGGCCCTGAGGTTCCAGGGCTCAGCTCCAAATGCACCACGGGGCTCATTAGGATCAAGCAAGTCCTGACAAACCATGGCTCTGCCTTGATTTACCTGTGCTCTAGTGCAGTTCATCAGGAAGCTTTCTGAAGTGGTTTTGGTTCACCAATTTGAGATTTCGCAGCCAATGCATCATTTAGTGTGGTGGGTTCAGTGCTGGCTAATTACCAGTGCACTCACTAGAATATACTTACTCATTTCCTGCTATGAGAGGATTAGGAGAAAGGCAATGTAAGCTCAAAAAAGGGTATAAAGAAAAGTTTATTAGTAGTAATTAATAGAAAGAGTCATAAGAATCAGAAGAAAACTTTCAGAACACTTCCCCTCTCCCTACAACCTTTTCTTTCTTACTGACAATGAAAGGAGACAAACCCTAAAATTTTCAGTTTACCACAGCTAGAATAGTCTTTTTTTAGTTCACTTAGGGAGAGGAGTCTCTCTTTCATGCTATGGAGACTTCTCCATAAGAAACAGTTTACTTGTGGCTCTCAATTTTCATTAATAACAGCCACCAGGAAAAATCTGCAATTGTTAAGTCCCTCCAATTTTTTCACAACCTTCTCCACAGCTGTGTTTATGGACCATGTCAATTTATGGGGTATTAGTTTAAGGATTAGCTTTTTAAGAGTAAAGGTCCTCTTCATCTATTTCTGAAATAATCTTCATCTCTAGGAACAGAGATCTTCTTCTCTCCCTGAGGGCACAGGGTCTCCTCAGTCTTTTCTTTTTCCCTGTTCAAACTTCTCAGGGGGTCACAGCTACTTCAGCATTTGCTTACTTTAGCATGAAGGTTTTGCAGAACAAGTCACCTAGCCATATTTTCAATGCATTATAGGGAAAAAGAGAGTCTGATGTATCAATTACAACCTTCTCCATGGCTTTAAAAGAGGATTTCAGCCCCAAGATCAAGGCATCTCCTCATCCCTCCGATCTGGGATTCAACTTCCCCTTCACTGACCTTGGTGTCTTCATGCTGCTCTTCTATGTGCCTGCACTTTGTCCTTTTCTCTCACTCGAGGGAGGATGGAAGCACTGACAGAGTTCATATCTCACCCGGGGCCTGCAGATGGTTCTGGGACCCCAGCCAGGCTCGGTGCTTGCGGCCGGAGCTGTTTTACGATGGAGGTTTCTGCAGCGGCTGCGCTGGGGCTGTGTCAGGATGGGCCGCGCAGGGGCAGGGCCAGGATCTCAGCAGCCAGGCCAGAGCACAGCAGCAGCACGGCCGGGGCCAATGGCTTCTCCTCCCCCTGCCCGGGGCTTGTGGCTGAACCCCAGCGGTGGCAGAATCTTGGCCGAGCCGGCCCGGCCCAGGGCTGCGCCTGGGGCCCGGCGGATCCTGGCTGGGCCTGGGCTGGCGGCGGGGCAGGGCTCAGCAGGGCCCAGATGTTCCCAACTGCAGCCATGGCCCGGCCCGGCCTCGGCCCCGCGGCCTCCCCTGCCCTGCCCGGCAGCCATGGGGCCTGGTGGGGTCCCTGGGAAGGGGCTCGGCCCCACGGCAGGAGCCACCCGGCCCGGCCTGGCTGAGACGGGGCCGGGTCAGCCTTGTTACCTCTGTGCCAGCCAGAAGGGAAAGAGACCCTCCCAGGCTTTCTCATCTTTAACATGTGTCTGCACAGAGGCATGTACAGTTTCCTTAGTGGTTTAACAGATTGTCAGTTCTCAAAGCTAATTACTGATTGGCTTTTTGTCAGACACAGAGGAAACTGCTAGCAGCTTCTCTTAGGGCATCACTTCTGTGATGCAAAACCACCACAACAGCACAGAGCACAGAGCTCCTTTGTTCATATGCCATGGTCATGTACCCTAGGCACAAAACCCCTCCTTGGGAGATCTCTGGGCCCTCTCCAAGGTGTTTTCAAATGAAAACATTCAGCTCTAAGTCTAAGAAAATCATCAAAGGACAGGGCCAGCCAGATCTGTCTGTCCTGGTTACTTTTGTCTTGGAGCAATCCGTGGATATATGGAATTTGGGAGGCCAAATTCTAATTTTGGCCACGGCCCCTGGACATGAAGGCTGCTTCTTTTCCATAGGAAAGAAGGAACAGAGCCCCCCTCATCTTCAGGGGCAGATGAGAGGTCATCATCAGAGGTCAAGGCCAGCTAAAGCTGGCAGGCTTTTTTCCGGGAAATACCCTTTCATATAGGAAATTTTTTAGGGAGAGTACCAAGTTTGGCAATGGGCATCTAAAAAGAGGGGCAGTTCTTTTCCATAGCAAGGAAAGCATGGAGCCCCAGTGCTCCAGGAGCTGATGAGAGGCAGCCCTTCACATTTCAACATCAGCTAGACCTGTCAGGGGGCCCCTGGGAGGCCAAGCCAGCCAGACCTGTTCCATGCTCCCGCGGTTCCATGGGGTCCCACAGTGTCCCGTTGATCCCTTGCTTCCATGTGTCCCTGAGGTGTCACAATGCCCCCTGGGTGACACGAGGCCCTGAAGGGTCCCAATGGTCTCCATGGTTCCATCAGGCCCCACAGAGTCATAAGGGTCTCTGGGTTCCATGAAGCCCCGCTCTGTCACCATGGCCTTGGTTCCATGGGCTCCAGTGGTGCCACGATGATCCCCTTGGTTCCATAAGGTCCCCACAGTGTCCCAGGGATCTCCATGGGAAGGAAAGAACCCAGCCCAGTGTTGCAGGGGCAGCCACCAGAGGCCAAGGCCAGCCAGACTTGACGGTACTGGGAGCAACCCTTGGATATGCAGAATTTTAGAGGTGGAATCCCAATTTCAGACATGGATACCCAGAGGAGAAGGACGGTTCTGTTCCATAGGAAGAAAAGCATGGAACACTGTAGAATCAGTGGGAGAAAAGCGGCACTCCAATATGGGTGATCAGCAGATCTCGTTTATTGATTGATAGTCACATACATTTATATTAGAGTTAATGAAGTTCATACATATTGCAAAGCTGAGCTCATGATTGGTTAGTTACTTATCAGCCAACTACGCCTACTCCTGCATTCTTGTGGTTATTCTTTTGAAACTAACTTCATATTTTTGGCAAAAGATTCTCTCCCTATCCTCATGTTGCAGCAAGGGCATCATGTCCTTGCCTGTCATTGGACACTGCTGACTCCTAGGCTTGTGTCCTTCTTGCTTCACCAGTGGTATCATGTCTATGTGACCCCTCTCAGATAGCCAAGTATCCAAAAGAACACCATGTTTCAAGGGCAGATGAAAGGCAGCCATCAGAGGCCTAGGCCAGGCAGACCTCACTGTCCCGGTAGCTTTTGTCTGAAAGCACCCTTGGATCTAGGGAATTTTGGACGTGGAAGCCCAATATTGGCCATTTCTGTGTAGAAGAAGGACGGTTCTTTTCCATAGGAAGGAAAGCACCAAGACCAAGAGTCTCAAAGGCAGAAGAAGAGAGAGATGGCTCCTGGGAGGCCAAGCAAGCCAGACCTATTTGCCCTGGCAGCTTTTGTCAAGGAGGACTTCTTGGATGTATGGAATTTGGGAGGTGGAATCTCAATTTTGACCATGGACACCTTAAGAAGAAGGACAGTTCTTTCCATTGGAAGGAAAGCCCAGAGCCCCAGTGTTTGGAAAGCAGGTGAGAGGCAGCTCCCAAGAGGCCAAGGGCAGCCAGACCTTTCTGTCCTGGCAGTTTTCACCTGGGAGCAATCCTTGGATGTATGGAGTTTTGGAGGTGGAATCCCAGTTTTGGCTATGGGCACTGGCCAAGATGGGTTTTTTTTTCTATAGGAAAGAAAAGCGTGAAGTCCAAGTGTTTTGGAAGAAGATGAGAGGTGGCCACCCTTAAGCCAAGCCGGCCAGACTTGTCAGTCCTGGTAGCTTTTGTCTGGGAGCTATCCTTGGATATAGGGGATTCTGGAGGCAGATGCCCAATTTTGGCCATGGGTGCATGGTCGAGATGGATGGGTTTTCCCATAAGAAAGAAAAGCACATGGTCCCAGTATTTCAAAGGCAGATGAGAGGTGGGCCCTGGGTGGCCAAGGCAGCCAGATCTGTCTGTCCTGGCAGATTTCACCTGGGAACAATCTTTGTGTATAAGGAGATTTGGAGGAGGAATCCTAGTTTTGGCAATGGGGCCCTGGTGGAGAAGAACAGTACTCTCCTGAAATGAATGTGCAAGGAGATCTGATTCTTTTGGATGCCTTTATTGAGTGATCAGCCCTGGGTAGGGGCCTGAGGGGTTGCGCACACCACCGCTGCTCCCTTCAGCAACACAGAGGAGGAGGCAGACAGTTTTGCTCCACAGCAGAACTGGGACTTCTGTCCCCACGAGCGTGCCTAGGAAGGCGCCTTTTTGGCTCGTCTAGGGTCCTCATACTGACCCAGATCTAGTCAGGTCACGGTGACATCTAAAACCTTGCTGGTGGAGTAGGAGAACTTTTCGCTAGTAGGACACATTGATTAGTTCCTTAAATCTTCGGCTAGCTTGTTGTTCTTAGTGTCTTTCGTTGGATTTTCTTGACTGTCTCTTAGTTTGCATATTTTCCTGGGGATGTTACCCCACGCCATTTTGGGGAGCAGCAGAGGCAGTACCAGACAGATGCGACAAAGTTACCAGTAGGGTAAGGGGATTGACAGTAGGGGTAACTTAAAGATTTAACATTTAAAAACTATTTAATTCACACAATTAACTTATTAACATTAACAGCTTTAATTATATTAACTTATGAACTTGTTCATAACAACTCCCCCCTCTATTCCATTGATTGGGCTGATGCCCACATCAATTTGCTGTTTCTAGCTCTTGGAAATAAAATTTCTTGAGTTTTTGGTATTTATCGTATATTTCTTTTGCAGTCTCATGTTTCTGCTTCTAGCTTTCCATTAACATTCTTTTTGCTTGTCTATGATTACTTATCTTGGGAAGTTGAATACTTGCTTGGACTGTGGAAGTTAGTATTCAGACTAAACAGGGCAACAGACACGGTAAAAACAACAATCCAGTTATTGAACAGACAGTTATAAACACAGCTTTTTTCCACCACGTTCCTTTAAAGGACCAGAACTCATCCCACCAGTGTGTCCACTCCTGAGTCCCTACATAAGCCAATTTGCAGATTTTCTTAGAGATGTTCTTAGTTACTGCACTTTTATCATCAATCTCCAAGCAGCTCTCAGACGAATTGAATTTTCCACATATTCCTCCTTCATCTGCCAATAGGTAATCTACAGCCAGTCTAATTTGATAAATTACCATTCCTGTTTGGGACAATTGGTCACTTATATGCTTGAATGCTAGCACTGTTTGATTAGAAACTTTTTCAAGTACTGCTTGGAGCCTGATTATTCATTTAACACATAGGTAGGGGTACGATAGCCCCAGGATCTATCTTGAGCCCATGTGGCCGGCCCGTAAATTTGGATAATTTCTTCTGGAGTCCACACTTGGCTCTTCCATACTTGTGTCCTGCCCCTGTCAATTACATCTCTTTTCTTTCTATTGTCTTTCCTTAAATCATCATATACTGGGACTTCCAGGTGTGCTTCTGATATCTTAGGTAGTGGGAAAAAGGCTGGTTTGATGATCCCTATGGTACAGCTCCCTGTCCAGTCTCCGGGTAACTTTGTATGTGCTGTGTCTCCACAGATCCAAAACAAATACTCTGGAGCTTGCCAGAACCCATCTCTGGTTTCATCTGGGAATTCCCAAAATTTTGACATTTCTCTGATTCCCCAGAAGGGGTTTATTCTTTTTATTGTACATTTATACGGCTTATATCCTTCATGATAAATACATCCCTTTTCTGTTTCTCTACCAGCCCAATACATATTGGGCTCCTTTGGGACCCATTTGGTATCCAAATTCTTATTAAATGTCTTTTACATGGCATTTTTCCTACAGGGGTGTTGTATCTCCTCCCCGTTCTCAGTATGCATTCTTCACCTATTACTTTTGATTGTAGGCCCCATTTTTCCTTCTCCCAGGATGTCAAAGATTCGTATTCTAATTTTGTTTCCATTTTAAAATTTCCAGTGGGCTTAGACTAATTCCCTCCCATGGCCAAATTTCAGTCATTTGGGTACTTACCCAAACCCAACATTCAGTTACATTTAACACTTTGCTTATCTTTTCTACTTGATCTATAAATATTTTTTTGCCTAAGGGGATGTCCAGACTATCTCTCTCCCATGTCAACTGTTTTTCCTTTACCAGATCTTTTAACCCTTCATGCTCAAAGCAAAACCAGGGTTCTCCTACTGGGCATTCCCCAAGCAGGCATTGTCTATAAGAGGCTGTATTCCTGGTAACTCAATAGACCTTCCCGTCTTCTCAGCACGTAATTAATTGAGAGTGATTAAAACAGCTCAGGTTTATGTTGGCGTGGACTCTGAATAGGGACTTCAGGTCTTCCCCATCTTAGATGGGATAATAACATTTGGTGCAAGGGTCCTTATCTCTGCTGAGAGCACCACTCATGAGCAGCATCAGCACCAGTTTTCCCAAGAGTCCGGTAGAGGCCATTATTGCCATGCTTGCTCCCCCCGGTCTTGCCTCTTGAATCTGAGGTCTTCCAAGGGATTTGATAGAGTTCCTCTACACTGGCTGTTTCACTCTCTATCTGCTTATTTTTACTGCCTTTTGGGAAAGCTCAGCAGGAGAGTTTGATTTTTATTAATTTTCTTAGAGGGAGTGATTCTAACTTTTCAGCTCTTAAAACACTTTTTAACACTCACACCATTACAATAAATCTCTTAACTCTTACAATAGTTTATAAAGACAACTCTTTAACTCTGCTTTTAGTCTTTATCACTCCTTGGTTTTTTCTTAAGAATTATCTTTAGATCTTTTGGGTTCTGGCTTACAGTCCATTCTTGTGAATTGGTGGATGAGGTTCTTTCTACTGGTCCTGCGGATGGTGCAAGGGAGTTGGGTATTTCTTTGGGAGGTGTCACCGGCCCTTTGACTCTAGTAATATGTGTCCAACGCTTATCTTGAGTCCGTGTCACCGTGTGTGTAGTCAGCAACACCTGAAAGGGACCTTCAAATTTAGGTGTTAAAGGCATATTGTTCCATGATTTAATTAGTACACAATCCTCAGGGCAAATATCATGCACATTTGTATCGTGAGGAGAGGTTTGGGGCATATATCCCTTTTTTCTAAAGCTCTCTAATGTTTTTCCAATAGCTTCTAAATACTTCTGGGTAGCCACTTCTCCATCTAAATAATTTCCAGTACTGTATGGGGACAGTAAGAAGGGAAGCCCAAACATCATCTCATAGGGGGAGACCTCTATATCTGCTCGGGGTCTTGTTCTAATGCACAGCAAGGCTAAGGGGAGGCACTTCAACCAATTTAATTTGGTCTCGGATATTAATTTTGTCAACACATTTTTGAGCATTTTATTCATCCTTTCAACTCTCCCTGAGCTCTGGGGATGCCACGGAGTATGTAGTCTCCATTTCATCCCCAAGGTTTCAATTACTCGCTGTAAGGCTTGAGCAGCAAAGTGAGGTCCTCTATCAGAATCGATAGGGTTTACTAAACCATACCAGGGAATGATATCTTCCAGGATTACCTTTGCAACCACTTCTGCAGTCTCCTTTTTAGTGGGAAAAGCTCACCCCAATGGGTGAGATGGTCTACTATTACCAATAGATGTTTATATCTCTGTACCAGAGGCATTTGAGTGAAGTCTATCTGTATGTTTTGGAATGGTCTTAAAGCCAATTCTCTTCCTTCAGGTTCTGTTTTTCTCATTACCTTTTGATTTATCCTTTGACAAATTACACATGTTTTAGTTATTGTTCTGGCTAAATCATACACTCCAATGCATAGGTTTTCTCTCACAAAGTGGTTGCATAGTCCCTGGGTTCCCCAATGTGTTAGTTCATGTATTTCTGTTAATACTTTTCACGCTAACCCTTGGTTTTGAAACTTCCTCCCATCGTGCGTTAACCATTCACCACATTCCCCTTGGTGTAACTTCAGTGCCTCTATCACCTTTTGCTCTTTCTCATTGAGGATTGGCCTTACTTCATCTTCCTTTTATCCATCTTTACCTTCTAACTTGAAAATCTTAACTGGTTCTCCCAGTTCTAAGGCTGCTTCCTTGGCCATTTGGTCAGCAAGTTTATTCCCTTTTATCTCAAGGATATCCCCTTTCTGGTGTCCTTTTATGTGCACTCTTGCTATCTCTGTTGGCTTTTGTAAAGATTTTAATACTAACTTTATTAGCTCTGCGTGTACTAAATTTTTTCCTTTAGAATTTAAACATCCACGCTCCTCCCAGATCTTACCAAATGTGTGGACTATGCCAAATGCATACTGTGAATCTGTGTAAATGGTGCCATAATCTTTCTCTAACTAATCTAGTCCCCTTTTTAATGCATATACTTCACAGCACTGGGCTGACCAATTCAAAGACAGTTTCCTTTTTTCTAAGACTTCCATGTCTTTACCATCTATTTTCACATACCCAGAAGCTCTTTTCCCAGAGATCACTCTAGAGGACCCATCTGTGAGCAGCACGCTCCCATAAGATAAGGGTACATCTCTAAGATCTTCTCTTACTTTTGTTTGCATGTGTATTAATTCGAGGCAATTGTGCTCTAAATTGTCTACGGGTTCCCCAGAAAGGAATTGAGTGGGGTTAAGACACTTAGAAGTAGCTAGGTCTAAATTATTAGTATCTATTAGGATAATTTCATATTTTAAAATCCTGGAGTCAGTTAGCCATTGCTGGGCCCTTTGACTAAGAACCGTTCTAACATCATGTGGCATGTGCACTTTAATCTTTTCCTGTTATGTCAATTTCTGGGCTTCTTCTATCAAAACTGCTGCAGCTGCAATTGCTTGCAGACAGGTTGGCCACCCCCGGGCTACAGGATCTAGTAATTTTTATAGAAATACTATGGGTTTTGGGGATTCTCCCCATTCTTGGGTAAGCACCCCATAGGCGATTCCTTCTTCTGTGCTTACGAAGAGCTCAAATTCCTTCCTAAGATCGGGCAAACTTAGCACTGGGGCTGAAGATAATTTATTCTTTAGATCTTGCAGTTGCTGGTCATCTCTACCAATTTATTGTACAAAAATGTCAAACTCTGTGTGTAATTATTTATCCACAATTTGCAATACCCAAATAATCCCAGGAGTTTTCTTACATCCCTCTTAGTTTTAGGAGCTGGAATAGAAAGAATTCCTGTAAGTCTTTCAGAACTTAATTTTTTTATACACTCTTCCAATCACATGTCCCAGATAGGTGATTTCAGGTTCTACAAATTGCAATTTATCCCATGATTCCTTCAGCCTGTTTTCCCCTAGGAAATTTAATAGTTGTATACTCACCATTTTGATGTTACTTTCCTGTTCTCCAGATACAAGGAGATCATCAATTTATTGCAATATTTTAATTTCTTCTTTATGATGGAATTGATATAATAATTCTTCTAGTGCCTGCCCGAACAGATTAGGGGACTCAGTAAATCCTTGCAGTAAGTGTGTCCACCTTTTGCATTTTCTGGTTTCTATCCGGATGTTCCCACTCAAGTGCAAACCAATCCCGGCAATCTTCGACCAGAGGACAAGACCAGAAAGCATCTTTTAAGTCTATGATGGTAAACCAAGTGTGTTCTCTTGGGATCTGACTCAGCAATGTGTATGGATTGGGCACTAGACGGTGTCTTGCAATAGTCCTCTTATTTACTTCCCTTAAATCCTGGACCAATCTATATTTTCCCTCAGCCTTTTTAATAGCTAATATGGGGGTATTGTGGGGGGACATACACAGTTCTAGGATACCTTCCCTTAATAGGTGTTTGACCACAGGTGCCAATCTCTTCCTTCCCTCTGATGATATGGGATACTGTTTCACCCGTATGGGAGAAGTGTCTTTGTGCATTTCTACCTTTATTGGTGGAATGTTCAAATATCCATATTTTCCCTGTTCTGCCCACACCTCGGGGTGGATCTCTTCTAAGTCTCTTTGGGTTAACCTCATAAGTCTGACCACCATTTTCCCGTTCTCCAGTAGGATCCCCACTCCCAACAGGACTTGTAAGTCTCTACCCAACAGATTGGTCTCTAGTCTAGGCAAATAAATAATATCTACTATACATTGCCTTGAATTTCCTTTTATTTCTACATTTTCAATAACTGGTGCTCTAAACGGTTTCCCCTCTGCACCTAATATTTCACAGGTCTTATTCCCAACCGTCACCCCCACTGGTAGCTTATTAATACTTGATCTGTCAGCTCCTGTATCTACAAGGAATTCAAAGTCTTCATCTTGGAGACCCACTTTAAAATTTACTAGGGGCTCTTCTTGGTGTGTCATCGGATCCCCTTACACATAGAGCCCCTGACAGCCCTAGTCGTCACCCCTCAAGACCTGCTCCAAAGCCTCCTGTTCCTGTGCAATCATTTAATCTATCCGCAATTTCTTGCAATCTTTCCTAAAGTGTCTGACTTCCCAACAATAATAACATGCCCGGTCATTAGGTATTTGTTCCAGATTGCAAGGCAAGATGTATTCTATTACCATCTGTATGGCAGATTATCTTTTGTCAAGTGGGCAGTTTGCCTTATCTCTCTCTCTGAGAGACCACAATCACTCCTCCCTGGGGAGGGGACATCTGCTGATAACAGGCTATTGAATGTCACTGCATGACTGATAAGAACTACAGCATCCCATTGTGAGATGCTCTGCCCAGAGGGAGGAGCCAAGTATTGCTACCCAGCTATAATCCAGAGGTTCTGAGACACCAGCACAGCTTTCTCCACTGGATTTCCCCAGAGGAACAGCAGCTGCCTCTTATTCCACTGGATCTTCAGAGGAAGAATACATCCTTCTCTACAGGACCCCCTGCTCCAACAGAACCAGACCTGACATTTCAGGAGGACTGCAGCCACATTTCCAATTGGACTGCTACCAACACACTGACCCACAGGGTGTCAGGTTGTGTTCTGACTCTGTCAGTGTTGTTCTAGTGTACTGCATTGTTTATTTTATCCTTTTATTTTTTTCTTCCCTATTAAAGAACTATTATTTCCTGTTCCCATATTTTCACCTGAGAGCCCCTTAATTTAAAATTTATAGCAATTGGGAGGGGTGAGGAGGGTTTGCATTCTCCATTTCAGGGGAGGCTCCTGCCTTCCTTAGTAGACTCCTGTCTTTCCAAACCAAGACAGATTTTGGCACCTAATGTAGAGCATGAGGGCACAGAAACAAAAAGGGAATAACAGGTCTTGAAAAATCTGGTTTTTTTTGTGTGCAGCTATAGAAACCTCATTAAGTGACACCATGTGGTCCAGCTTGCCCTGGTTTTGGTGGCACGTGATCGTAGCTACATTTCTTTCATTTATAGGCCCTTATCTAAACATGGGTCCTGTAACAAAGACTACTTCCATCCTGGCAGCAGGGGTGCTTCAACTCAAGGAGGGAAACACTAACCAAAGGAACTCCAGTAAAGTGAAGGTAGCCTCAACCTCCCATGACCGAGCTGCTGAGTATGATCTGTCAGATCCCCTTGAAGGTACCTCTACCATGTATACCCAGGGTTAGAGGGGCTCTGCCTCTAGCCAGGGAAAGGCACGGGAAAACCGGATTTTCTGGACGGTGTGGATCTGATGGCCTGGCACATCAGAACCACAAAAGTACAATGCTTTAGTTGATACTGGTGCGCAGTGTACCCTGATACCATCAGGACATGTGGGGACAGAACGTGTTTCCATTGCCAGGGTGACGGGGAGACCACAGCAATTGACCATGTTAGAAGCTGAGGTGAGCCTGACTGGGAAGGAGTGGCAGAAACATCCTGTTGTGACTGGCCCAGAGGCCCCGTGTATTTTGGGCATAGGCTTCCTCTGGAATGGCTATTACAAAGACCCAAAGGGACTCAGATGGGCTTTTGGCATAGCTGCTGTTGAGGCAGAGAACATCAAGCAGTGGAACTCTTTGCCTGGACTATCAGAAAGCCCATCTGCAGTAGGACTCCTGAAGGTGGAAGAGCAACAAGTGCCAATTGCCACCTCGACAGTGCACCGCCAGCAGTACCAGACGAATCGAGATGCCATGATCCCCATCCACAAAATGATCTGTGACCTGGAGAGCCAAAGGGTGGTCAGCAAGACTCACTCACCCTTCAACAGCCCCATCTGGCCTGTGTGCAAGTCTGACAAAGAATGGAGATTGACTGTGGACTATTGTGGCTTGAATGAAGCGACTCCAGTGCTGAGCGCTGCTGTGCTGGACATGCTGGAATTCCAGTACGAGCTGGAGTCCAAGGCAGCGAAGCGGTACGCCACTATAGACATTGCCAATGCATTTTTCTCCATTCCTTTGGCAGCAGAATGCAGGTCTCAGTTTGCTTTCACCTGGAGGGGCATACAGTACATCTGGAACAGACTGCCCCAGGGGTGGGAGCACAGCCCCGCCATCTGCCATGGACTGATCCAGGCTGCACTGGAAAAGGGTGAGGCTCCGGACCACTTGCAGTACATGGATGACATTATTGTGTGGGGGAACGCAGCAATGGAAGTATTTGAGAAAGGAAAGAGGATCATCAGGATTCTGCTAGAAGCCGGCTTTGCTATCAAGAAGAGTAAAGTCAAGGGACCTACCCAAGAGATGCAGTTCCTGGGAGTGAAGTTGCAAGAGGAACAGCATCAGATTCCTGCTGAGGTCATCAACAAAATCACCGCGGTGTCTCCACCAACTAGCAAGAAGGAAACGCAAGCTTTCCTGGGTGCCATAGGTTTTTGGAGAATGCACATTCCTGAGTACAGTCAGCTCGTGACCCCTCTTTACCTGGTCACCTGCAAGAAGAATGAGTTCCAGTGGGGCCCTGAACAGCAACAAGCCTTTGCACAGATCAAGCAGGAGATCACTCATGCAGTAGCCCTTGGCCCGTCAGGACGGGACCAGATGTGAAGAACGTGCTCTACTCTGCAGCCAGGAGCCATGGCTTGTCCTGGAGCCTTTGGCAGAAGGTGCCTGGGGAGACTCGAGGCCGACCACTGGGATTTTGGAGTTGAAGCTACAGAGGCCATGAAGCCAACTACACTCCAACAGAGAAGGAAATCTTGGCTGCCTATGAAGGAGTCCAGGCTGCCTCAGAGATGACTGGCATGGAAGCACAACTCCTCCTGGCACCCCGACTACCAGTGCTGGGGTGGACGTTCAAAGGAAAGGTTCCCACCACTCACTGCGCCACTGATGCTACATGGAGTAAATGGATTGCTGTTATTACACAGCGCGCCCGTATTCGAAACCTGAATCGCCCTGGGATTCTTGAGATAATTACAAACTGGCCGGAAGGTGAAAACTTTGGTCTGACTGATGAAGAGGAACAAGAAGTGACACAGGCTGAAGAAGCTCCTCCATATAACCAACTGCCAGCAGAGGAAACACGCTACGCTCTTTTCACTGACGGTTCCTGTCACATCATAGGGATGAGCTGGAAGTGGAAAGCAGCCGTATGGAGCCCCACACAACAGGTTGCACAAGCTACCAAAGGAGAAGGTGGATCAAGTCAACTTGCAGAACTCAAAGTGGTTCAGCTGGCCCTGGACATTGCTAAGAGAGAGAAATGGCCAAAGCTCTACCTTTATACTGATTCATGGATGGTAGCCAATGCTCTTTGGGGCTGGCTGGAGAGGTGGGAAAAGGCCAACTGGCAGTGTAGGGGAAAACAAATTTGGGCTGCTGATGAGTGGAAAGACATTGCCGCTCAGTTTGAGAAGCTGCCTGTGAATGTCTGCCATGTAGATGCTCATGTACCCAAGAGTAGAGCCAATGAGGAGCACCAAAACAATGAACAGGTAGACCAGGCTGCAAAGATAGGGATGTCCAAGACAGACTTAGATTGGCAACATAAGGGAGAGTTATTCCTAGCTCGATGGGCCGATGATGCCTCAGGCCATCAGGGCAGAGATGCCTCCTATAAGTGGGCACGAGACCAATGGGTGGATCTAACCATGGACAGTATTTCACAGGTTATCCATGACTGTGAGATGTGTGCTGCCATCAAGCAGGCCAAGCGAGTGAAGCCCCTGTGGTACGGTGGGCAGTGGTCCAAGTACAAGTATGGGGAGGCCTGGCAGATTGACTCCATCACACTGCCCCAGACACGCCAGGGCAAGCGTTACGTGCTGACCATGGTGGAAGCCACCACTGGATGGTTGGAAACCTACCCTGTGTCTCATGCTACTGCCCAGAGCACCATCCTGGGCCTTGAAAAGCAGGTCCTTTGGAGGCATGGTACCCCTGAGAGAATTGAGTTGGACAACGGGACTCATTTCAAGAATGGCCTTATCAACACCTGGGCCAGAGAACATGGTATTGAATGAATTTATCATATCCCTTATCATTCACCAGCTGACAGGAAAGTTGAACAGTGCAATGGACTATTTAAGAGTACCCTGAAGGCACTTGGTGAGGGAACTTTTAGAAATTGGGAAATGAACTTACCAAAAGCCACCCGATGGTCAACACCAGAGGGTCCAAAAATTGAGCTGGTCCTGCCCAGTCTGAACCGCTGCACACAGTGGATGGAGATAAAGTCCCTGTGATACACATGAAAGGTATTTTAGGAAAGACTGTTTGGATTAATCCCACCTCAGGCAAAGACAAACCCATCTGTGGGATTCTTTTTGTTCAAGGACCTGGTTACACTTGGTGGGTTATGCAAAAAGATGGAGAAAGCTGTTGTGTACCACAGGGAAACCTAGTCTTAAGTGAGAACTGTGTGTAAGATTTCATTGTGATGCAGATGGAAATAGAACAAGGGGTGGATAATGTCTTAGACTGCAAGGTAATGTGTGTGTTCTATTCCCATCTGTTAGAGGTGGGCCGGTTATCATTTGTTAATTGGGCAGTTTTCTTTATCTCTCCCACAAACCAGTCCTTCATCTGGGGAGACCTCTTCTGCTAATGGACTATTGAATATCGCTGCATGACATACAATTACATCATCCCATTGTGAGATGCTCCACCCAGAGGGAGGGACCAAGCATTCCTACCTGGATATAATCTGAGATGTTGGGACATTAGAACAGCCTTTTCTACTGGATTCCCAGAGGAACAGCAGCCTTTTTCACTGGATTCCCAGAGGAAGACCAGGCCCATCTACATCACCAGTGGATCTTCAAAGGAAGACTTCCCCCTTCCATAGGATCACTGCTCCAACAGAACCACAGCTATCTGCAGGAGGAGTGCAGCCACATTTCCAATTGGACTCCTACCAACACCCTGACCCACAGGGTATCAGGTTGTATTCCGACTCTGCCGGTGTTGTTTTGTATTACTGCATTTTTTATTTTATTTTTATTTTCTTCCCTAATAAAGAACTGTTATTGCTGCTCCCACATCTGTGCCTGAGAGCCTCCTTAATTTCAAAATTATAACAATTCGGAGGGAGGGGGTTTACATTTTCCATTTCAGGGGCAGCTCCTCCCTTCATTAGCAGACACCTGTCTTTTCAAACCAAGACAAGGGGAAGGGATCAAAGCCTCAGTTATAATACAAATAAAGTTTGAAGGAACAAATAAAATAGGAATTGGGGATTTCCTATTAGCTCCAGAAGCAGGATGAAATTTATTAGGATAGGATTTACAGGTGCAGTTTGACATTGGAGTGCTCCCAGAGAAAGGGAAAATGGTAATTAATCTTCTCCAATCAAGGGAAGAAAATGAGGAGGAATTAATGAGGTGGTGTGGAAAAAACCAAAAAACTGAGGGAAATTGAACTTGAAACCTATAGTTATAAAAATAGTTAATGTGAACCATCCAGTTTGGTTATGACAATATCCACTCTCCCTGGAAGGGAGACAAGGACTATGGCCGCTAATCCACGACCTACCACAACTCTTCTCTATTAAACCTGAGATAAAGCTCATCCAATATGTAGATGATTTGCTTCTCTAAGGATGGGAAGAAAATGAAGTTTGGGAATCCACCATAGTGTTGTTAAATTTTCTGGGGGACCAAGGACTTTGGGTATCAAAAGGGAAACTCGAATTTGTAGAGAGGGAAGTAAAATTCCTAGGACATGTGATTTGTCAAGGGAGCCGGCGGCTGAACCCTGAGAGAATAGCAGGGATAGTCTCACTCCATGGCCAAAAAATAAGAGGGAAGTCAGAAGGTTTTTAGACCTGTTGGGATATTGTAGGCTATGGATTCAAGGATACACGCAGGCTGTCCAGTTCTTGTATGAGAAGTTAGTTGAAGAAGAGATTAGGTGGGGAAAAGATGATGAACAAAAGTTTGAAGCTTTTAAAGCAAAAATTAGTGTACCAGCACTGAGTCTTCCTGCCTTAGACAAACCCTTCTATCTGTTTGCGCATGTAGAAAAAGGGGCAGCTCACAGAGTGTTAGCCCAGGACTGGGGAGGATCCAGGAAACCAGTGGCCTATTTATCAAAATTACCAGACCCTGTCAGCTGGGGGTGGCCAACCTGCATTCAGGCTGTGGCAGTGACTGCCCTACTCATAGCAGAAAGCAAAAAATTAACCTTTGAGGGAAAACTGAAGATATATATCCCAAACTCAGGAAGGAGTATCCTGAGCCCAAAGGCTGAGAAATGGCTCACTGATTCCAGAGTGCTAAAGTATGAAGCCATCTTAATAGATAATGGTTTAGAGCTAATCGTGAGTAACCAACTCAACCCTGCCCAGTTTTTGTATGGAGAACCAGATGAGGCACTAATACATAATTTCCTAGAGGTTATAAACTATCAAACTAAAGTAAGAGAGAAGCTAACAGATCAACCACTCCAAGGTGGAAAATGATTGAACATTGATTGATCTTCACGGGTAATAAAGGGGCACAGAATATCGGGGTACACTATAGTGCATGAAGGGTTGGTGCCCATAGAAGAGGGAAAGTTACCTTCCAACTGGTCAGCCCAAGGTGTGAGTTGTATGCCCTAAAGCGAGCTCTGGAAATATTGGCACGGAAAAGGGGAAAAAATACACACAGACTGAAAATATGCTTTTGGAGTAGTGCATACCTTTGGAAAAAATTTGGGAAGAGAGGGAGCTATTCAATTCAAAGGGAAAGGGACTGATTCATGAAAAATTTCCTTTAGAAGAGTTAGAAATCTTACAATTACCAGAGGAAGTAGCAGTGGGATATGTTAAAGGACAACAAAAAGGGGCACGAGGGAACAATTTAGCTGATTTAGAAACTAAAAATGCAACTGAAAAAGAGACAGAAAAACGAATAAAAGTATTAACACCCATGGGAGAAATGCAAAAAGTCCCCCTATTCAGTGGGACAGAAGAGGAAGAACTCCTTAAAATAGGACCAAGAAGGTTAACGAAGGGAAGTGGAAATTAGCAGATGGGAGGCAAATGTTGAATAAACCCCTTGCCAAGAAAATGCTGGAAGGCAGACATGGAACAACACACTGGGGTACACAAGTGCTAAGTGATCAATTTCTAAGGGACTGGGGATGCATAGGAATTTTCAGAATAGCTAAGCAAGTAACTGAACAGTGTGTGATATGTCAACCGTGAATAAGAAAATCATGAGGAAAACACCCAGAGGAGGGTGAGAACTCTCCTTACTGCCCTTTCAAAACACCCAAGAAGACTTTACTGAGCTTCCCCAAGTACAATGGTGGAACTTTTTGCCAGTGATAGTAGATCACGTGACTCATTGGGTAGAGGGGGCACCCACTGTGAAAGCCAATGCAGTGTTGTCAGTAAAACACTTCTGGAATCAATCCTTCCCCAATATGGGACAGCAAACAGAATTGATTCAAACCAGGGAACTCATTTCACATTAAAGATATTGCAGAAAGTAGTTCAGGCCCTGGGAGTAAAATGGGAATTACACACTCCATGGCATCCACAGAGTTCTGGTCAGGTTGAGAGAATGAATCAAACTCTTAAAAGAGCTGTATTTAAGCTAATGATTGAAACCCAAATGTCATGGATAAAATGTCTCCCTTTGGCCTTATTAAGAATTAGAGCCCAACCCCAGTCAGATCTGGGGGTGTCACCCTATGAAATGATGTTTGGGTTACCCTTCCTGACCTCACCCCAGAAGGTTGCCACCTATGAGGAAGGGGTAGCCAATGCCAAGAAATAAGTGATGTCTGTAGCACAAAGCTTAGAAGGGCTAAGACATAAAGGGGCAATTCCTCAAACTACCACCCTGGATTTCAGAATCCATAACATTAACCCTGGGGATTGGGTGATGATCAAGTCATGGAGAGATCAGCCTCTAACTCCTCAGTAGGAAGGTCCCTTTCAGGTACTGCTCACCACCGAATCGGCCATGCGAACTGCAGAGCGGGGATGGACTCATGGCAACAGAGTCAAAGGCCCAGTAAAAGAACCCAAAGAGTGGGCTGTAACATCCAGGCTGGGTGAAACAAGATTGACTCTCAAGCAGAGACAGAGAGACAACCAGAAAAACACCAAGATGCCCAAAAAGAAGAGTCAAGCTTCCACCAACCAGCTGAGAACTGTCTTCCTGTTTTAATGGGTGAGAATAACCAGCATCTGTTGAGAAGTACAGAAAGGACTGTAAAAGGTAATGGGACAGCTTCTTTAGGAAAATAAGACAAAGGAATGAGGGCAAGACCAGGCTGGCCCCTTTGTTTTCCACCAAAAAGGCTCCATAGCCCTGCTGTGGTAACAACCCTGTAGGCATGGTAAGGTGAGGAAAAAAGGCCAAACCAGACCTCTGTCATTCCTCAGTTGTCTTTTAATTCAACAGGGACTGGAGGGCAGGACCGAATTGGCCTCTGTACTCACCCCTAAGATACACTGACCATGGGTAGCAGCCACATAGGCACGGTAGATGGGAGTCAAAGCCAGACTGGACCTCTAGGATGCCCTTTTGTCCATTCCAAATAAGTGTGTCCAGGGAAAACCGGAGATTTTTTTCTCCTGTTCCCACTGTCCTTGTCCATATCAACAGATGCTGGTATGACTCATTCAAGAGAGAGAAATTTTTTAACTTAACTGTTCGAGCAAAATCACTTATAGAAAAAGAAAAGGCGGGTTTGTTATAGATGAGTAATCCTATGGTTGACTCTCACAATTAAGGGGTGAATATTAAATATATGTTAGGAGAAGTTTTGTAGATGTATAGTTATCCTTCCCCTCCCCCTTGCATTGTTATCACAGAATGGCCTCAGTAGTCGGGGCATTTGGGAGGGTTGGCTTGTTACTGTGGCAGCACCTGCCTTCCAATCAAGGTGTCAGACAGTGATCTCCACCACTGGACAGTGAAGAAGGAGTCGATTGACAAGACTTTGGGAGGGGCTAGAGGAGTAAAAGACAGAGCATCCATTTTGTAGATGAGCACATGGTGACTGAATCCTTTGCTCCCAGCATTGTGTTCTTTATTCAGTCTTCTGTTGTATTTTGATAAGGTCTTAATAAACAATTTAAATTTTTGAAAATGAAAATGATTTCTTACATGGGGTTGGGGAATGTGGGGCAAGGTTGTCCACACTGGGTCAGCTCCAAAGTACAACTTCACTGACCTGGCCAGACCTCATTAGGAGAGACCCTGGATCAATATCAATCACAGAATGCTGCAATCACCTCTTCTCTAAGGAGAACAGTAATAAAATACACTGTTTAAAATAGAATTACATATTTTTAGAAGCTCTTTGAAATATTTCTCCCTAACTCTAAAAGGAAAACTTCCTAATGAACTGCTCCAGACCAGAGGGAAACCAAGGCAGAGCCATGGTTTGTCAGGACTTGCCTGATCCTAAAGAACCCCATGGTGCATTTGGAGCTGAGCCCTTGAACCCTGGGCCTGACGGGAGATTGCACAAACCTTTCCAGGAGTCCAAGTCACAACAAAACTCCAAAGTGTCTGAGGCATGAATGGGTCCTACTCAGGTCCATCCCCAAAATAAGCTGTCATGGACTCGGTGGAGGAGAGAACTGAAGACCAGGATTGCACAAAAACCTTTCAGACACTCAGTGTAGAAAGGAAATTCCAAACTACCTTAAAAACTTTGAGTACCTCAAAGTATTAACAAGCCTCACTGAGTGTCAGTACAAAGCTCTCAAGGGACTCATTAAAAGAGATAATTGGGGCCATGATTGCACAAACCTCTCACAGAGTTTCTATCAAAAGGGAAACACCAAGTACCTTAAAATAACTGAAGTACCTTGAAGTATTAATGAGCCCCACTGAGTGTTGTTACTGACAAAGCCTCTCCAGGGACTAATTACAGCAGATAATTGGAGGCCATGATTGCACAAACCTCTCAGAGCCTCCAAGGCAAAAGCCAAACCCAAAGTCCTTTGAAAAACCTCCAGTCCCTGCAGGGAGCATTCAGGAGCCCCCAGGGCCATTGCTGAGCAAGGCTCCCCAGGGACTCCTTCCAGCAGATCCTTGAGGTCACTGGGATGTGGGCTAGGGGGGGATGCTGAGGGCAGGACAAGGGGCTGACAGTGCCCAGCCTGGCTGGGGCTGTGCCAGGAGGCCCCAAGGCCTCAGGACAAGGTGTCTCCTCCCAGCCCTTGCTGGCACAGACCCTGCTGTGCCCCAGGGCACCAAGACTTGGCTTCTCTTTGTCCCCACCTGTCATCACTGCCTGCAGTTCTCTGCTCTGCCTGGGGCCTGGGGAAACTTTCTCAGTTGTGCCCCTCAGTGGGAGCCATTAAAAGTCCAAGAAACTTTGGAGTTGGATTCTGCCTTGGAGTTCTGGAGAGGTTTCTTCAGCTCCCTCTCAGGGACTGATGTTCAGGGCCTGAGCACAAAGCCCCAGAGGCTCATTCAAGTCCTTGTGCTGTGTCTGTGCTGCTGAGCTGGGCTGGGCTCCTGGCACAGAGGCAGCTCCTGGTAAGCAAGAAGAGCTTCAAAAGCACATTTCTCTTGCTGAGCAGCTCTTCTGCCAGCCCAGCAGGGCTGGGGCACTGCCTGCAGCCAGCCCGGGCACAGCACAGAGGCACAGAGAGCTTCAATCAGTCAGGGCTGGGAAGGTGCTGAGAAGTGCCTGGGGCAGAATCACTGCCAGCCCTTGGCACAGGAACCTCTGGCTGCAGGAAAATGCAGCTGCAGCTCCTGGAGCCATCTCCTAAAGCTGGAACATCCCAATGCCTGCAGAGCCTGTGAGTACATTCTCTGATTGTCTCTTGTGCAGAGCAGCCAGGGGTGCCCAGGGCTGTCCTGCAGAGCAGGGTCCTGCAGCCCAGGGCACTGTGCTGGGGCAGGGACTCTGCTGCCTGCCAGGGTCAGCTCTCAGCCAGCCCTGGCAGCTGCTCCCAGCACTGGGGGACAAGGTCTGGGTGTGGGGAGACAGCTGGTCAGGCTTGGAAGTGTTCTCCTTGTGTGGGGAGGGTGCTGTATTGTTCAGGACTGCTCCCAGCATGGCATTTAATGGCAGAACATTTTCAGGTAGATTATACAGGGAGCATAGCAAGTCAGGGGCTGCATAAAAGGGAAAATCCTGCTCTTTTAATCTACTGCTCTGGATTTGAAATTGCATATAGATATTCATCTCTCAGCTCAGGCTGGGGAAAAAAAATTCTCAGATCTGAATAAAGAGGCAGTGACAGAAATCAGAACAGAACCCCTCACAGTGTCACTTTTCCTGCCTCCTCAGGATTGCTCTGAGGTTGCCATCAGAGCCTGCAGAGCCAGAGCTGCCCCTGGGCAGTGCCTGAGCTGGGAGGGCTCTGCAGGGCAGAGCTGAGCCCCCAGGGCTGGGCTGGGCTCTGGCAGCACTGGCAGGGCCCAGCCCTGGGCACAGGGAAGCAGCTGCTGGCAGGGACAGCTCCAGGCAGCAGAGCCCTGGGCAGGCAGTGGGGGGAAAGTGCCCTCAGGCTCTGCTGGGATATTTCAAGTCCTCTCCAAACCCAACTATTCCATGATTACTTTTCTTACAGATCCCCATGCCAAGGCACCACTGCAAATGTCCAACAGCAGCTCCATCAGGCACTTCCTCCTGCTGGCATTGGCAGACACGCGGCAGCTGCAGCTCCTGCACTTCTGCCTCTTGCTGGGCATCTCCCTGGCTGCCCTCCTGGGCAATGGCCTCATCATCAGCGCCGTAGCCTGCGGCCACCACCTGCACACGCCCATGTTCTTCTTCCTGCTAAACCTGGCCCTCACTGACCTGGGCTGCATCTGCACCACTGTCCCCAAAGCCATGCACAATTCCCTCTGGGACACCAGGAACATCTCCTACACAGGATGTGCTGCACAGCTCTTTTTCTTTATGTTCTTCATCTCAGCAGAATATTTCCTCCTGACCATCATGTGCTACGACCGCTATGTGTCCATCTGCAAACCCCTGCACTACGGGACCCTCCTGGGCAGCAGAGCTTGTGCCCACATGGCAGCAGCTGCCTGGGCCAGTGCCTTTCTCAATGCTCTCGTGCACACAGCCAATACATTTTCCCTGCCCCTGTGCCATGGCAATGCCCTGGGCCAGTTCTTCTGTGAAATCCCACAGATCCTCAAGCTCTCCTGCTCACACTCCAACCTCAGGAAACTGGGGCTTCTTTCTGTTAGTTCCTCTTTATCATTGTGTTGTTTTGTGTTCATTGTTTTCTCCTATGTGCAGATCTTCAGGGCAGTGCTGAGGATCCCCTCTGAGCAGGGACGGCACAAAGCCTTTTCCACCTGCCTTCCTCACCTGGCTGTGGTCTCCCTGTTCCTCAGCACTGGCATATTTGCCAACCTAAAGTCCTCATCCATGTCCTCCCCATCTCTGGATCTGTCAGTGTCAGTTCTGTACTCGGTGGTGGCTCCAGCCCTGAACCCCCTCATCTACAGCCTGAGGAACCAGGAGCTCAAGGCTGCAGTGAGGAGACTGATGACTGGATGCTTTCAAGAACATTAAACTGCTGGCCAGTTTCTGCAAATCACTTGTTATAAATGTTATCTTTCGTAGTTCTTATTGGTTCCATTTTGGAGGTTATTTTTCTTTGTTTTGCTTTTTAAGTATTGTCAACAAATAAACGTCATTGTGCCATTTCTCATTTTTATTCTCTCCACCTTCCCTGTGGACACAGACTGTGTCAATGAGGGGCTGTGCTCTTGGTGCCTTTAAAGGATCTAAAGGATCTCCCAGCAGAGTTTTCTGCAGAGATGCCCTTTTGTTGCCTTCTCTGGAGCTGCAGCAGCAATGTCTGTGTGCAGAGCTGGGGCAGATCAGTGCTGGCCCAGCAGCTGTGCCCAGCAGCAGCAGCAGCACTTGGTGTTGCCAGTGCTGCTGCCGTGGCCCTGCCCCGCTGCCCTGCTGGCCCTGGTGTTGCTGCAGGGCCTGAGTGCTCTCGGGGCCGGGCACAGCCCTGGGGTGGCAGTGCCGGGGCTGCAGCAGGGACAGGCCGAGTAATAGAAATAATTTGTAATATAAATAGTTTGTAATGTAAATCATCTGTGATAGTTCTTTTGGGTTTGTTTTTTTTTTTTTCCCTCTGTTTTTGTTTTTTAATATTTTCCATGATGTAAAACCATTGTTTGTGCCATTTCTCATTTTGTTTCTCTCCACCTTCCCTACGGCCACTGACTGAATGAGGGGGTGTGCTCTCGATAGCTTTAAAGGAAATAAAGGATCTCCCAGCAGAGTTTTCTGCAGAGATGGCCTTTTGTTGCCTTCTCTGGGGCTGCAGCTGCAATGTCTGTGTGCAGAGCTGGGGCAGATCAGTGCTGGCACAGCAGTTCTGGTCCTGCT
The DNA here is from genome assembly GCA_039654755.1 of Calcarius lapponicus. Taxonomy (NCBI): domain Eukaryota; kingdom Metazoa; phylum Chordata; class Aves; order Passeriformes; family Fringillidae; genus Calcarius; species Calcarius lapponicus. The sequence goes on along the minus strand of CM077467.1, from coordinate 20,674,619 downwards.
GGCCACACCATTCCTGATCCAGGCCAGGAGGCATTGGCCTTCTTGCCCACCTGGGCACACTGCTGCCTCATGTCCAGCCTGCTGTCCATCAGTCCCTGCAGGTCCCTTTCTGCCTGGCTGCTCTCCAGCCACTCTGTCCCCAGCCTGTAGTTCTGCAGGGGTTGTTGTGGCCAAAGTGCAGGACCCGGCACTTGGACTTGTTAAACCTCACCTTGTTGGATTTGGGCCCTGGATCCAGCCTGTCCAGGGCCCTGTGCAGAGCCCTCCTATGCTCCCACAGATCAACAATCACAACCAGCTTGGTGTCATCTGCAAAGATGTCCTTAATTCCATGGGGCCCCTCAGTGTCACAATGGCCTCTTGGTTACACCAGGCCCTGCACTGTCACACTGGTCTCCTTGATTCCATGAGACCATGCAGAGCAACAATGGTCCCCTTGGGTCCATTGGGACCCCAAAATGTGACAAAGGACTCCTTGGTTCTGTGGGGCTTCACAGTGTCACAATGTGCTTGTTGATGCTGTAGTTCCAGAGTTGCCCCTTGGTTCCATGGGGTCCCAGGGTGTCACAATGGCCCCATGGTCACATGAGGTCCCACGCTGTCACAATGGTCTCTGTGGTTCCACAAGTTGCCTCAGTGTCATAATGGACTCCTTGTTTCTATGAGGCCACACAGCGTCACAACGTTCTTCCAGATCCCTTGAGGCCCCCTCGTGTCACAGTGGCCCCTTGGTTACACAGGATCCTGCAGTGTCACAGTGTCCCCTTGGTTCCATGAGGCCCCGCAGTGTCAGAACGGCCCCTTGGTTCCACTGGGCCCTGCAGTCTCCCAATGGTCTCCTTGGTTTTGCAGTGTCAAAATGGTGAAACCCCTTGGTTCCACAAGGCTCTGCAGTGTCACAATGGCCTCTGTGGTTCCACGAGGACCCAGAGTGTCACGGGGCACTCCCTGGTGAGACAGAGTAAAAATCCCTAGAGTAAAAGCCCATTTTGAATTAGGTGAAATGTCCAGGAGAGGTGAAAAGTCTCTGAAGTTAAAGCTGAAGGTAAAACTGCAGAACAGACATAATAGGGAGACAAAGGGTAGACAGGAACCGATAACAAATTCTAGTTCGAGGACAAGTAGGCCTGACCTAGGAATTCTTTCTGATAAATGAAACTAACGGCAAATGTCACACAAAACCTTGTAAAAATGAATATGTATGAACCTATTGTGAAACTCTATGCATATGTATTTGCAAGGAAGATAAAAAGGGGATCTGAAACTCCTAGGGCACGCATGCCTTTTGAGGAGAGCATCTCCGCATGCGTCCAGCGCTGTAATAAACATACCGGCTTTTACAACTTTAACAAAGTTGTGGAGTTCTTTTCTTTATCTCTGCAAAACATTTTGGCGAGCCGAGCCAGGAGTTCTCTGTCCCCGCAGGGGCAGAGGGGATAGACGGACCTCCAAAGAGCGCCCTAGGATTTTTTTTTCCTTGTGGGGCTCCGCTTGTCTCAGCTTCCCTCCTGCGAGGACAGACAAGGACCTGCTGGCCAGCGGAGAGAAGAATACAGTATGTACTAAGGGCCCGAGGGAGGGGGAGGAGAAGAGAGGAGAGGAGAGACAGGAGACAAGCCAGCGGAATAAGTCGTAAGTCACTCAGAGACGTCTGAGTGCTGTGGGGTGGGTTCTGATGGAGTGGACCACCAGCGATATGTAGCTGTACAGCTGATGGAGCAGCAAAGCAGCGGCAACAGAATTAGAGTTGTGAGGAGGGAGGTTTTTCACTGTCTGATGGAGCAGACCGCTAGGGGCTCTGGGGGTGAGTCCAGTGAACCTCTATGTGTGTGTGATGTCCAGACGGTGTATCATTGTGTGGTTAATGTGTCTGTAATCGTGCAAGTGTGTGGCGTATGAAAGAGAGAGTGAACAAGTGAGTTCACCCCTGGCGCAGGGGGGTGAATTCTACCCGCGTTTGAAGCGGCCGGGTGGAGCCTGAGGAGCCGGCTGCGGCAGGCTGTGGGGGCAGGCAGTGCCCCCAGAGAAGCAGAATGAGTAGAGAAACGTCAGTGACAGTGTTTATTGTGTTTAAATCTAGTGATTTGTGTAGATTTGGTACATTTTAACCATGAGTTAAAGAGCTCAAAGAGTTTCTTTGCCCTGGATGTTTGGATTCGATCTCTGGAATTTCACTGTGTGCCGTTATTTTGATTGTGTCCAGGGAAAGCTGATGTTGGGTAAATGCAGAATTGTGGTATGCTGTGTTGTGTTGAGAAAAGTAAGTACTTTGAGAGATATGCCCTTTCCCACAATATCCTCGGATAGAGGATCACATTTCATTTCCAAAGCAGTGCAACAGATTAGTAGCCATCTGGGCATAGATTGAGAACTTCACACTGCCCCAATCAAGCAGCCAAGTAGAGAAAATGAATCATTTTATTAAGCAGCAAATTGTAAGACTGGGGCAGGAAGTTCACCTACCCTAGCCCCAAGCTCTTCCACTGGCACTATTGCAAATTCGAACTAAACCTCAAGCTAAAAGAATACAAAAAGGGAATGTCCACTCACATTGAGGTGATAACACTGGCCACCTACATGGTAGCTTTAAGCAAACAGCTCAGAGAAATTGAAAAACACGTGGCTGGAACTTAGAGCAAGGAGCTAGATAGACCAGTACATAACATACAGTCTGGAGATTATGTATATGTTAAGCCTCTTGCAGAAAAGACTTTGGAACCACAGTGAGAAGGACCACTGCAAGCGCTTCTCACCACCTTCACCGCAATCAAGATCAAGAAGCAGAATGCCCAGATCCACCACTCTCAAGTGAAGAAGGCCCCAGGAGTCCCTTAGAGAGTGACACCAAGAGACAATGAACTGAGACTAAAACTTACTCAAGCAAAATGAGTATATTGCAGTCAGAGGTAGTTTATACTTTAGTTTACAGAATTGTTTTATATGTAATTATAACTGAAGTTTTAGAACTAGAGAATACTCTATGCAAAGAAATGCTGAATAGCCTTGGTCCCAGGCGTTTAATCAGTATACTAGATCCATGAGAGAACCTTTTGAGATACAAAATTTAAATCTGTCCACTGTAGTAATTCATGGAGATCAAGTATATGAAGAGCAAAAATGGCAAGAATGAAAACTGTGAACACTTCAAGGGACCAGAGGAGAAGAAATTAAAGTAAGATGTCAGATAGTCAATGAGACAGCTTATGAGAAACCAGGTATAATTAGTGTCTCAATCTCTCCTGATACATACAAACATCAGAAAGTTTGTGATAACCTAAGTGAATCAGACTGATGGTGTAATTTTACCTTGATACAGCCTGTAGAAGTGATTTGCCTTTGGGCTCGAGATGAGACACTGCACACAGCAAGACCTTACATAACCCATACTAGCACTCAAATAGTTCAGACCCAACACAAACTTGAACCTGAAGTGTATGAAATAAGCCCCTACGTAGTGAAGAATGTGGGTGAACAACTGTTATTCAATGCAGAATGGTCTCTCAAACGTGTTGAGTTAATAATGTTAATAATGCAAATTAACATCTCAAAAATCCAACCAGCCTGCTCCTCCTTCCTAAAAACATCCTTTGAAAGCTAGACAACGTGATTACAAAGACAAGCATATCTCAAGAGCAGAATAAGAAAATATCTAACTAGGATATTAGGGACAGGGCTTAGAGTTTTAAACTGAATTGATTCAGAAATACTGATGAATAGACTAGCCACTGCTGCAGGTAGCCTTACTAAATTGAAGCAGCCTTTACAGTCATCTCTATTGGCATTAGGAACTAGCCAGTGGCAAATTTCAAAAGTACTGTCACAGTGGAAAAGGCCGGAGACCAAGACCACAAACTAATAGTAGAAGCACTTAGTACAGTTCAAGATAATGTGTCTTTAACTTTCAGTTGTATACAAGCACAGTTATAGATGCAGGCAACAGCAGCTCTGATCATATAAGAAGGGAGAAAAGGTAATTTTCCAGCTAAAATTCAAAAAATTGTCTGAGATAATGCAACTGATTTTGAAAAGAAGTTTCAATCCTAGTAGACTATGACAAATTTCACCTATGATCCTGCTTCTAGTATGGCCACTGCCTTTGTGCTTACAATATGCAAGGCCACTGTTTATGTTATCCATCCCATCATTGCACTAAGATTAAACCATGAAAAAACAGTACTCCACCCTTCAGAACACAGTGTGAGCATGAAAAGTAAATGAAAAGTGGCAGACAGTAAACTTAGAATCCTGCATTACTAGAGAACAGATGAGATTAATTTGTGAAAGCAATACTATTAATGCTCAAGATGTGTGTCTAGACACTGAACAGAGTATTTGCCACTTCGAAGTTCATCCAAACACTGACCAGAAGACTGTGCTCGTATATACTGGAAAAGGGTGTATATGCCTGAGAACTGCCTGTGCTGCTGTAAGAATTGATAGCAACAATGTTATTTTGTCTAGTAGAAATCATTCTAATTTCTGTATTTGTAACTTTGCTACAATTATAGGGTGTGATTTTTCATACTCAGCCCCAGTGACATCTCACCAGTAGATTGAAACCAATTATACAATGTATCACAGACTATCACCTACCCCTATTGAGATAGACCTTACATTAGTAAAACAATTAATTAAATACCAAGACCTACTAGAGATCTTGAAGGAAATCCAGAAAAGCAGAAAGAAAACCTTAATCACTGTCCAACATGATACAAAAGAAATAACCAGAATTCTACAAAGAACAAAACAAAATATGTATCACTAGTGAGATGTGATTTTTGGGTGGTCACCAACTGCAAATAGAATCTTTAATAAGTTGTGTCATCCAATTGTAGTTTTGTTAATATTAGTTGGAATAAGTTTAAGATTATCCATTATATTGTTAGTTTAGAATTGGAGAATACTGCAACGAGTAGCTGTGTTAACTTCTTTAACAGACGTTCATAGTAAAGCATTAAGAGACACTTATTGTCGTAAGAGTTTGCTTTAAGTAAAAGAATTTACTTATTTCCTAGGAAAGGGGGGAATGAGACAGAGTAAAAATCCCTAGAGTAAAAGCCCATTTTGAATTAGGTGAAATGTCCAAGAGAAGTGAAAAGTCTCTGAAGTTAAAGCTGAAAGTAAAACTGCAGAACAGACATAATAGAGAGACAAAGAGTAGACAAGAACCAATAACAAATTCTAGTTCGAAGACAGGTAGGCCTGACCTAGGAATTCTTTCTGATAAACGAAACTAGAGGCAAATGTCACACAAAACCTTGTAAAAATGAATATGTATGAACCTATTGTGAAACTGTATGCATATGTATTTGCAAAGAAGATAAAAAGGAGATCTGAAACTCCTAGAGCACGCATGCCTTTTGAGGAGAGCATCTCCGCATGCGTCCAGCGCTGTAATAAACATACCGACTTTTACAACTTTAACAAAGTTGTGGAGTTCTTTTCTTTATCTCTGCAAAACACTGGCCCCATTTGGCCCCACAGCACCACCATGGACCCCTGGTCTGTGGGGCTGCACAGTGTCACCATGGTCCTCTGAGTTCCATGAGGCCCTGCAGTGTCACAATGGCCCCAGAGTGTCCCAGTCATCACACAATGACAGAATCAAATAGGCAGGAAAAGACCTTTGGGATCATCACGTCCAACCAATGCCCTAATACTGCCTTGTCACCCAGACCATGCCACTGAGTGCCACTGGAGAGGGACAGTGACTCTGCCACCTCCCCCCTGGCCAGCCCATTCCAGTTCCCACTCACCCTTTCTGTGAAGAACTTCCTCCTATTGTCCAGCCTGAAACTCCCCTGGTGCAGCTTAAGGCTGTGTCTCCTTGTCCTGCCCTCCAGCAGATCCACACTCACACCCAGCTTGGTGCCATCTGCAATTCGTGAATGGGGGACTCGATCCCCTCAGCCAGATCATCAGTGAAGATATTAAACAGGACTGGACCCAGCACAGATCCCTGGGGACAGCACCAGTGCCTGGGCACCAGCTGGGTGCAGCACCATCCCCACCAGTCTCTGGGCCCAGCCTCCAGCCAGCTCTTAAATCTCCCAGCGGGGAGGGAACCTGCCCAAGCCGTGGGCTGCAGCTTTTCCAGGGAATGCTGCCAGAGACAGTGTCAAAGGCTTTGCTGGAGTCCAGGCACACAACATCCACAGCCCTTCCCACATCCACAGGTTGTCATCTGGTCATAAAAGGAGACCAGGTTGGTCAGGCAGGACCTGCCACCCCTAAATCCACGCTGGCTGGCTCTGATCCCTGGGCCATCCTGTGGGTGCCCTGTGCTGGCACTCAAGGTGATCTGTTCCATAACCTTGCCAGGCACCCAGGTCAGGCTGACAGGCCTGGAGTTCCCCAGATCCTCCTTCCAGCCCTGTTTGGGGATGGGCTCACACTGGCACCTCCAGTGCTCTGGGACCTCCCTGCTGAGCCAGGACTGATGGTAAATGATGGAGAGCAGCTTGGGGAGCTCATCCACCAGCTCCCTCATCCACCTGGGATGGATCCCATCTGATCCCACACACCTGTGAGCATCTGAGTGGCTCAGCAGGTCCCCAGCTGCTTCCTGCTGGATTCCAGGGGGCTGTTCTGCTCCCTGTGCCCATCTACTAGCTCAGGAGAATACTTGGCCTGTGGACAACTTGTCCTAATATTGAAAATTGAGACAGACAAGATGTTAAACAGTTCAGCCTTTTCTTTAGTTACTAAATTCTCCACTGCATCCAATAAAGAATAGAGGTTCTCTTTATCTGGTGTTTTGCTACTAATTTATTTGTAGAAACATTTCCTATTATTTTTCACAGAAGTGGCCAGATTAGGCTCTGATTGAGCTCTCACCTCTTTAATTTTCTTTCTGCATAACCTAACAACATCCTTAAAAACTATTTAGTTGCCTGTTTCTCTTTTCAAAATGATGCATCCTCTTTTTTTCCTTTAAGTTCTTACCAAAGACCCATGCCCAGCTGAGCCAGTCATTTTCCACACCTGCTCATGTTTTGCCACACTGGGACAGGCTGCTCCTTCCCCCTTAAGATTATTTCTCGAAATGTTTCCATCTTTCCTGGACCCCTTTAAGGGCTGTTTTCCTTCAAAAAATCAGTACCTGATTCAGTACTTCCCAAATCTGCATCCTGAACAGGCCAACGTCTGCCCTTCCTAATTCCAGTGTAGAAGTTTTGTTGTTGCCCCTTCTTCTTTCACAGAAGATTGAAAACTTGATTATTTCAAGTTTTTTTTTTCAAGATTATTACTGTGCCCCAGGCAGCCTCTGAGCCCTACATCTGCCCCCAGCCCTTCTCCGTTTGTGAACAGCAGCAGACAGAGCTTTCCTTGGCAGTGGAAGTGTCGCCAAAAATTTGGTAAAAGAGAAAACTCCTTAACCCCAATTTAGCATTAAGAAGCAGCATTCTTTATTCAGCTGGATGCACAGGGGAGAGCTCCTCCCAAAGCCATGCAGGCTGAGTACAGGAAAGTTTCTGTTTATTTTCTGTATTTTGCACATACATTCATTCATTGTCCTGGACTAAACATATATATGATAATAATTTTCCCAAAATCATCAACACATTTCCCCTCCCTTTTTGCATGTGTTCTTCTGTCCTGGGGGTCTCTCTGGTGGTCCCTGGTGGTCGTGGACCCCAATGTTCCAGTGGGCCTGGCTGAGCTGGCAGGACACTGAGGCTGCTGAACTTCCAGTTCCCCTTCTCACACAATGGTCACTGTGTGGTTTCCACAGGCCTGGGGTTTTGGAGAACAAGCTCCAGGTGTCAGCTCAGCTGGTGCAGACAATTGATCATCTGGTAACATGAGGTCACCGACTGGGCCATGACATCACAGATTGGGTCATGTGAGGTCATCGAGAAGCTATTACATCATAGACTGCCTAAGTGACATCACAGAGCCAGCTGTGACATCACAGGGCAGAGGTCTGACATCACAGAGCCAGACCCTGACATCACAGAGTTGGCTGTGACATCAGAGACCAGCTGTGTGACATTAGAGAATGAGCTGTGACATCACAGAGCAGGCTGTGACATCCCAGAGGGGCTGTGTGACATCCCAGAGGGGCTGTGTCAGGTCACTGGGTTGGTCACTCTGCCCCAGCTCCCCCTCACAGTTTCTCCCAACAAGTCCAATGCTGTCCATGCCCAGCAGGGTCCCTGTCCCCCGGGATCCCCCCGGCCCACCTGGAGCCACAGCCTCCACCAAAGGATGTTCCACAGGACCCACCCCAGAGCCTGACATGGGGACAAGGGGCCAGGGCTGTGTGACCAGGACATCAAGGACAGGGATTATCCAGGTCACTGTGGCCTGGTTTGGGTTGCCCAGGGCAGGAAAGATGTCTGGCAGCTGGAGCAGGGTCTGGGAAGGGCCTCCAAGGTGGGGCTGGAGCCCCTGGGCTGTGAGCAGAGGCTGAGGGAGCTGGGCTGGTCCAGCCCGCAGCAGGGAAGGCTGAGGGGCTCCTCATCCCAGCCTGGCAGTGCCAGCCAGGAGGAGATGGAGAACACAGAGCCAGGCTCTGCACCGGGGGCCTGGTGGGAGACAAAAGCCAATGGGTGGGAGGGGAAAGAGGGGAGATCAGCCAGGACAGGAGGAGATGAAATGAGTCAGGCTGGTTTCAGCATTTCCTCAACACCAAGAGCAGCCTGACCTCCCTTCCCCATCAACCACTGACAGCTTTGCAAATCAGGAATTGTTGGTGCTGTTTTGCCCCCACTCCAGGATGAGCATCCTGATACAAGAAGTGAATTGTGTTTATATCTATCACAGAACCAAGTTTGTCTGAAATTAATTTTAGTTTGGAAATCACTTGTGGATGTTGGACTCATCAGGTGCTGCTGGAATGTTGCACATAGCTCAGGGAAGAGCGTGATTGTTATTAAATTGTGTACTGTTGAACTGTGGTCTGTTAGCCATGAAGAGAAACTTTCTGTGCCTCTGAGTGTCACCAGTTCCTGACCCCCAAAGGACACAAACCTGATGAGTTGTGGTTCCCACTCCAGTGGCTGCACTTGGACCGCCCTCCATAGACAGAGTAGAGCTTCCTTGTCCCAGAGAGTCCCTGGCAATGCAGGGATGAAGGAAACAGGACAGGCTGTGGGGATCAGGGGCAGGGCAGAGCCAGGGAGAAGAATGACTTTTGCATTGGATGGAGCTGTGCCTTCCCTTGGCTTTGTTGGCTGACAAGAAATCAACATCCCTCTGTGTCTCGGGCAGCTCCTTCTCCAAGGAAAGCAGGTGGGAGCTGGAGCCAAGGAGCTGAAAGCTGCAGGTGCAGCCTGGGCTGGAGGGAGCTCAGATTTGCACAAGGCTGCTCTGAGTGCCAGGGCTTGGATGGGGGAAATGGTGGGGTGGGGGTAGGGACAGAGTCTGATTGATTGTCAGCCATGAAGGGTCTTGATTTTCGTATCGACTCAAACTGCAGGAGGAGGTACTTGGATTCAATGTCATTTGGAGATTGCACATATCAATAAATTAACCGGAAAACAAAACTAAACAGGACCTAAAAAATGTTCTCTCACTGTCTTTTTAAATATCATGTATTCACTTTGAATACACTACTGAGATCTACTTAACCACAAAGGATTTGAAAATTAAAATTATCCCCAGAGGGTTGGCTTGTTCAGATGTTCTGAATATTAATAAACCCTGGGACACTGAATTCCTGCACTGAAGAGCTGAAGGCTGAACAAGCCTCTGCAGCAGTGAAATTCAGCAGCAGCCTCCAAGGTGCTGAGGATGTCAGCAGCCCCCAGTGAGGCCATCCCTGCCCAGAGACCGTGGGGGAATGGGCAGACAAGGAGAGCGTCCCTGGGGCTGGGGCAGCACAACTCAGAGGCAGCAGCGGCTCCAGCTGGGCAATGGAGTGTGGAATGTGGCTGGGAAAGTCCTGCCTGGGCTGTGCCAAGCAGGACACACAAGCCCTGACTCCCCTTCTCCAAAAAAAACTCTCTCAATGAGACATTTTAAAGGAATTATAATTGTTTGTGTACCCGGTGTTGGATGTACTGGAGAAATACTGACATGAAATCCTCAAGAAGTCAAAACAACCCAACAGCCTTTACTGGCAACTTTAGAAAATCAGAGAAACTTTGGCAAAAGGTTTAATACGACATTCAATCAATCCAAAACACTTCTCAGAGCATTTCCTTGGCCCATTCAACTTCACAAACTCTAAGCCTGTTCAGTTTTAAGTTAATCAAAATTTTCAAGAGGAGGGAATTAAAAGAAGACACTGAAAGAGAGAGACAAAAAAGATACTGAGAAGCATGGACACCGCTACCAACTCCTGGATTCCAACAGTGTTCAGATGGAAATTCCAAGAGGGGATAGGGTCAAGATGTGTGCTTGCCTTGTGGTCAGCCTTCAAACCCCCTGGTCTTCCTGGGCCCTTCCCCCAGCTGGGACTTGGGCTCATTTGGTCCCTCAGGAGCTGGGCTGGGGCTGCAGAGGTGGCTGTGGAGCATTGCCTGTGCTGTGCCAGGGACTGGCAGCCACTGCCGGGCTGGGATAGAGGCTCTGGGGGGATTGGGGTTGCAGGGCAGGGCAGGGCTGGGGTACTAGGGCAGGGCAAGGCTGGACCTGCCCCTTCCTGCCCCACACATGAAATGTTTTGAGCCAACAATCTCCTTGAGACTGTCACAATAGGGAATGTTGGAGGTGAAATTCCAATTCTGGCCATGGGAACCTGGATGAGAAGAACAGTTCTTTTCCATAGAAAAGGAAGTACAGAGCCCCAGTGTTTGGAAGGCAGGTGAAAGCCTCACTTTTTCAAAGCCAGTCAGATTTGTCAGTAATGGCAGATTTTGTCTGGGAGCAGCCTTTGGATTATAGGGAACTTTGGAGGTGGAACCCCAATGTCGGCCATGGGCACCTGGAGAAGCAGGACAGTTCTTTCCCATAGGAAGAAAAGCACGGAGCCTTCCCCGGGCGTTTCCAGACAGATGGGAGGTGACCCTTGTGAAACCCTTGCCAGCCAGACTTGTCTTGGCAATATTCCTATGAGAACAATCCCTGGATATAAGGAAATTTGGAGGAGAAATCCCAATTCTGCCCAGTGATGCCTAGAGGAGAAGGAAAGATCTTTTCCATATGAAAGTACAGAGCCCAAGTGTTTCTGCAGTAGATGAGAAGAGACCCTCAACATGCCAAGGTCAGCTGGACTAGTCAGGCAGCCCACAGGAGGCCAAACCAGCCAGACCTTTTCTGTGTCCCCTTGGTTCCCCATAATGCCACAATGGGGATCTTGATTACAAGAAGACCTGCAGTGTCACATTGCTCCCTTGATTCGACGGGGTCCCACAATGTCACAATGGTCCCTAGGTTCCAGAAGTCCTTGCAGTGCCACAATGGTCTCTGTGGTTCCACAGGCCCCACAATGTCACCTGACTCCTTTATTCCATGAGCCCTGCAATGTCACAATGGACATTTGGACCAGGGGGATTTGCCGTTTCACAATGGGCTCGTCTGGCTCCACGGTGTCACAATGGACATTTGATGACAGGAGGCCCCTCTGTGTCACCCTGGAGCTTTGGTTCCATGTAGCCCTGCTGTGTCACAATGGTCTCCTTTGGTTGCCCAGTGTCACAATGGACCACTGATGACATGAGGCCCTGTACTGTCACAATGGACCATTGGTTCCATGCAGCCCTGCGGTGTCACAAAGGCCTCTTTGTTTCACAACGCCCCATAGTATCACAGTGGTCCTCTTGGTTCTGTGGGGACCCCCAGGGTCACAATGGTCTCACTGGTTCCATGAGGCCTGACAGTGTCACAATGCTTTGCTTATTCCATGGGCCCTCATAGTGTCACAATGGTCTCCATGATCCCATGAGTCGCCTCAGTGTCACAATGGTCTCCTTGGTTCCATAAGGCTGTCAAGTGTCTTAATAGCCTCTCCATGGCTCCATGAGGTCTTGCAATGTCACAATGGACCTTTGGCTGCATGACGCCCCAAAGTATCACAATGGTCTCCACGGTTCCATGAGGCCCTGCAGTGTCACACTGAACCCTTGGTTTGATGGGATCTTACAGTGTCACGATGATCCCTACATTCCATGGAGCCACACAGCATCAATACACTCCCCTTGGTTCCATGAGGCCCAGCAATGTCACAGTGCTCTCCATAAGTTTATGAGGCCCCACAGTGTCACACTGGTCCCTTGGTCTCACAGGGCCCCACAGTGTCACAATGGTCCCTTGGTCTCACAGGGCCCCATAATGTCACAATGGTCCCTTGGTTCCATGGCCCTGCGCTGCTGCATTCCCCCCTCCCCTTCTCAGGCCGCCCTGCAAGCTGAGAAATGCTCCTTGGGGCTCGGCCTTGGCCAACAGCCCCTGGGCTCAGCTCCTCTGCAGCTCATCACAAACACTGTCTGCTCCAGGCACTGCTGCTGCCCAACCAGCTCCTGCTTTCTGGAGGAGCAGCCCTGGGAACTGTTTTTGTTCCCACAGTGGCACAACATCCCTGTTCTCACACTGCCAAAGAAAGCTGCTGATGCCAAGTGCGGCCAGGATGAACCATTGCTGGGACTGAAGCCCCTCTCTTGGGGCCCTGCAAACAGCGCTCCAAAAGGAGCCCTTGGAGCTCTCCTGGGCCAGCGACTCCCTCTGAGTGGGGCCTCTCCCAGCCAGGAACTCTCCCGTTTGCTGCACTTGGGGATCCCCAACAACGACGGAGCCTGGGCCGATCCCCGCACTCCTCTAGGCTCAGCCCTTCACCTGCTGGGGAGATGCCAAAGGATCCACAGGGAGCATTTCCTGCCCTGAGGGGAATTTCTCCCAGGTGCCTTGTGCTGACTCTTTGTGTCTGTGTGCACACAGGAGTGCCTGTGCTGGGGAAATGTGGCAGAAATGCTGCTCTCTGAGGGGCCTGAGTGCCTTGGATAGCTGAGTCAGTCAGGCCTGGAAGTAAGGTAATATCACAAGGTCTAAGCTAAGTGAAATACCAATAAGAGTTGGGTTTTTTGCTAAGACGTTATGCTTAATATAATTTATAAGTTGAATATTGTTATATGTTATTCCACTATTAAATCATTAAGTCATAGGTTGTAAGTTAGGTTAAATACTGTTAAGTGCTGTTCTTTAAGGTATCAGTTAAGGTTAAGGTGTAAGTTATGTCCTGTTAAGTGTGAGGCCTATTAAACTTCAGGCCGTATTCCTTTTATCCTTGCCCTCACCGTCCTTGTGTCACACACACACAGGGACAGTTCTCGGCTCATTTCTGGTTTGATCGCCTGGATTTGGTTTGGTTTTGTTGTTGCTTTGTTTCCTTGATGTGCCTGAAGTGTCCAGTCAGGAGCAGAGTGACTCTTGCCAAGGAACTTTGTGCTGCTGTCCCTTAATATTCAATCTGGTTTTTGCTGATCCCTTGCTGGGGATTTTTTCAGCGCTCTCAAGCCCTCCTTGGTACCAGGGTGAAGGAGCCCTGGCCCAGGCTCTGGCCCTGGGGGACACGGGGACGCTGCCGGGGGGTCCCTGTCCCCCTGTGCCACCCCCAGGGCCCCGGCCCCCCGTGCCCGTGTCAGGCTCTGAGGTCGATCTCGTGGAACATCCTCTGGGGGAGGCTGCGGGGCCGGGGCCGGGGGGACCGGGGGGGACAGGGGACCCCACTGTGCACGAGCAGCGTTGGACTGCTCTGGGGGAACTGTGAGGGGGCCGGGGCAGAGTGACCTCCCCAGTGACCTCACACAGCCCCTGTGATGTCACACAGCCTTCCTGTGATGTCACACAGCCCCCCGTGATGTCACAGAGCCACTCCTATGATGTCATAGAGCCAATTCTATGATGTCACCATTTGATGTCATACATCAGTGCAGTGATGTCACAGAAGACTGTAAAGTCATCCTGTGATGTCACAGTCTGTTCTGTGATATCACAGCATGCTCTGTGATGTTACACAGCCACCTAGTGGTGTCACAACCCACTCTCTTATACAACAGATCCACACTATGATTGCAGAATCTGCTCTGTGGCCTAACACCCTACTTTGTGACATCACAGCCAGCTCTGTGATGCCACATCTCCCTCACTGATGTCACATAGTCCTCAAAAACTCAGTTACATTGAAACTCTGAAGTTTCTTGTACTTTGAAGAGATCCCTGTCAGGGGCATGACTGAGAAAATATTCCCAGGTTCCAGATAGAGCAGAAACTGGAGGCAGTGATGGCAGCTGGGGACAAGCAAGGCAAAGGTGTCTCTGCTGCTGAGCAAACCTGGATGTGTTTCAGGAATGCAAAGGGCCAAGGCCTGAGCCCCAGCCCCTGGCCAGGCAGATCCTGTCCCTCCCTCCTTGCTCAGGGCTCTTCCCAGGATGGGCACTGGCCTGTGGGGATGGGCAATGCCAAGGGCAGGAGCATGGGGCGGCCCCTGCCAGGCTGCTGAGCAGGGACAAGGAGGCAATGAGGCCCCAGGCCTGCCAGGGTCCCTCGTCCCCTCGTGGCCTCAGGCCCAGGGCCAGCAGCCATGGCCAAAGTGCTGCCCAAGCTGGCTCTGTTATGGGGTAATCACATATCCTCTGAAGAGTGAGAGACATAGCTGTCCCAGGATTTTCCTGGGAAGCTGTGAGAAAGCTCAGAGAAAGAAGTAAAACAATTATTATCTCAATCTCTGCACCAGGAAGGCAATCTCTGTTTGTCAAAGATGTTTACAAAAAGGAATTGTCTCTTCTTGACCAATAGGTGAGAGAAGATTCCTAAAGGCCAATCAAGTCTTAGGTCCACCATTGTTTCTATGAGAACTGTAGATTTCTAATATTAAAAGTGCCTTTTCATGCCTTCTGGTGATGGAGTCTCTGTATCACCTTTGTCTCCGATACCCCTTTAGTCGTACTGTCAGCTGCTGCCCATGCCTGTGCCCTGTGCAGCCCAGGCTGTCCCACGGTGTCCCTGCCCTGCGCCTCTGTCCCTGCAGGCTGTCGGCATCCCCTGGCTACCCCAGCTGGCTGGGCCCTTCCTTTGCTGACAGCTCTGCCTCCTGCCTGCCCCTGCCTGCCCACACAGAGCCTTGGGCTGCTCCAGGCTCCTTCTGGGGGATGTGCTGCACCACAGCCCTGCCCTGGCAGGGAAATTCCTTTCTCCTGGTGTCCAGTCTGGGCCTCCCCAGCGCCCTTGGTGCTATTATGTCTTCTTCAGGCTGATGCCCACTATGAAAAAAAAGCTCCAGCCTCTCTGAAACCACCCTTCCATCCCTCCCAGGCTATTCCTGTTCTGTCCTCAGTCTCCACACCACTGACCCCAGAGCCTGCAGACTCTCCCTGCTTGTTTTGTGATGAGGCCTCCAAACTGCATCCTCGGAGATTTTTGTGTCTTCTCTAAGATCTGAGAAAATGGAAAAATAGTGGTCAAAGTTGTTTTCTCCCAAATATTGCAGTGACATAATGCAGCTCAGTATCTCTAAACTGAATGAGGGTGGATTTACATTTGTTAGAAGGAGGAAACATTTTACAATTATGAAGGTGGCACAAAACTGCAACTGTTTTTCCAGAGAAGTGGATGCCCCATCCCAGGAATTGTCCAAGAGCAGGAGCTTTGTCCAGCCTGATGCAGTGAAACCCTCTCATCCCCAGGGACAGAATTCCTGTAGTGTGGGTTCTCTGATGTGCTGGGTGCCCTCACAAGGCTTCTGGCCAGAATGTCTGCTGAGGGCAGCCAGGCTGCTGCAGGGGCAGGGACCTCACAGCCATCACCATGGCAGCCCTGTCCCCTGGGCCTGGCTCTCCCCTTTCCTCTGCCCCTGCCTTGGCTCTGCTGCCATGAAGAGTTTTGTCATTAATATCTTGTCCCCAAGGTGCTGGGGCCAATGGCTTCCCAGCCAGGCTCCTGGAGCAGAAGTGGCTTTTCAGAGCCCAGCCAGGAATGAGCCCTGAGGCAGCAGCTCTGCAGTGGTGGCCACCAGGCCGGGCTACCAAGGGAGGCTTCTGGCCATGGCCTGCAAGCAGCTGCTGCTGCCAAGGTGCCTTTGGTGCCTCGGGCTCTCCCTGGCACAGCTCTCAGCATGGCACTCTGCCCTTGTGCCCGAGCCCTTCCCTGTGCTGGGGCTGGCCTGGGGCTTTTCCTGCAGCGGGACCTGCCCTGCTGATGGCACAGGAAAGGCAGTTCCTGCTGGAGCAGGAGGCTCTGCCTGCAATGGGCTCCAGCAACTCCAGCAAGGCCCTGTTTGCAAAGCCCCCAGTAGGAAATGAAGGAGCGGGTTACGCTGCTTTTGGGGTGAATAATGCTGAAACCAGCCTGACTCCTCCATCCCAAAGTTCAACATCCTCAGAGGGAGCTGAAGCTGTGGCAAAGCTGGAAAAATCCCCAGGGAAAGGAACAACCAAGTGACACCACTGAGAGCTTCTGCAGGGCTGCTGAGCTGGCCCAGCCTGGGCACATCTGACTGACAGGGCAGCACCTCAGAATAGAAAAGCCCCAGCCCAAATTTTAACAGCAGCATCTCCTGACATTTCCCTGCCTGGGGGGTGTGGGGATTCCTCCCTGCAGTGGGGACACCCCTCAAGGTCACTGCTCCAGGCTGAGCCAAAGGGATTTGCCCACGGACATTGGTCTGAAGGAGTGACATCAATTTCTGCTTAATTACAAGTTTTGCTTTAGTACAGTAGCTTTGAAATAATTTCCTAGTGCTGTATATAATATATTTAACATCTCTTACATCCTGGTGTAAATATTTCTGATTTAGGCAATTTTCTCTAATCATTACAATAATAGATAATACATATTTATATATCTGGTTTGCCATCCCTAATCCTCTGGGACAAGTTCTATAAAGGTTTATTTCCAAATTTATAATTATTTACACACGAACTCTTGAAAAGTCTGGAGCTGGGATTGGAACCAGCTGCTCCAAGGCTCCTCTCCCAGAAGGAGTTTAGAAAGCCTGGAGGTCCTTGGGTGTATTTGGGGATCTGTGGGGGCTATTGGGGATCCTTTCTGCACCTCGTGACCCAACAGGAGCTTCTCTAATAAACTTTGCCTGAAGCTCCCACTGTGCCCATGACAGGAACCCCTGTGAGGGTTTGGGACATCCCGGCTCTTTGGCAGCCTGGGCACTCCTGGGATGTCACCGTGGAGCCCCCGTGAGTGCCTGTGACAGATCGGTGCCTTTGCAGCCCAAGGTGCCCTGGGATGTCACCATGGAATGGCTGTGACTGCCTCTGACCACAGGGCTCTTTACCATCCCCAGAAAGCCCTGGGAGGTCTCCATGGAGCCCCTGTCTGTGCCTGTGACATTCCAGCTCTGGAACAGCCTGGAGACTCTTGGAAAGTCCCCATGGAACCCCTCAGAGGGCCTGTGACAAATCTGATCCTTAGAAGGCAACCATCACCTGGTCCCTGTTCCTATGGTCAGTTTCAATGGCAACCATCGCCAGCCCCCTGTTGCTATGGTCAGTTTCCATGGCAACCATCACCAGCCCCCTGTTGCTATGCTCAGTTTCCATGGCAACCATCACCAGCCCCCTGTTGCTATGGTCAGTTTCCATGGCAACCATCACCAGCCCCTGTTGCTATGCTCAGTCCCTCGGCAGCTCCATGGAGACCCCATGCCAGGGCTGGTTGCCATGGACACCAGCTCAGGCCTGCAGCCAGAGCCTGTTGCCATGGCAACCATTGGCAGCCCCATCCCCAGGCTCATGGGATCCCAGAAGCACAGAATGGGCTGAGCTGGGAGGGACCCATCAGGATCCTCCAGTCCAACTGCTGGCCCTGCACAGGACACCCCAACAATGCCAGCCTGGGCCTGGCAGCGCTGTCCAAACGCTGCTGCAGCTCAGAGAGCCCTGGAGCTGGGAGCCTTCCCTGGGGAGCCTGGGCAGGGCCCCAGCAGCCTCTGGGCAAAAACCTTTTCCTGACATCCAAGCTGAGCCTGCCCCGACTCAGCTGCAGCCGTTCCCTCCACTCCTGTCCCTGGGCACCAGAGGGAAGAGGTTCCCACAGCCCCAGCCAGGGACCCGCTCCCAAGGCTGTTGCCATGGCCACCAGGGCTGGCACCAGCTGGGATGCTCGGTTTCCATGGGCCAGGAAATTCCCCAATTTCCTGCTCCTGCTAAAACCGTGCTGCCCTCGCTGCCCTCCCGCCTCCCATGGAAAGCACAAAAGGCAAAGATCCCAGGCTGGGATAAGAACAATTGTTTGGGAACAGCAACAAGATAATGAACAAACAAGAAGTGAAACAATACTGATAACAGATGTGTTAGGAAAAAGGGAAAACCACAACACAAATGACTGTATCTTCCTGGCCACAATCAGGGTGCTGCTCTGCCTGAAGCTCTTCCCGCACTCTGAGCACTTATAGGGCTTCTCCCCATCATGAAGCTGCTCCTGGGCCACCAGCTTTGAGCTCTGGCTGAAGCTCTGTCCACCTTCCTGGCTCAGGGTGGGTCTTTCCTCCTCAGAGCACCCTGGGCTGGGTTTGGAGCCCCTCCTGTGGGATCTCTGGGGCTTTTCCTCCACGTTGGAGTTCTGCAGGGTGGAGTCACTCAAAATGGCCTCTTCCATGAGGCTCTGCTGTGGGGATTTGTCCTCTGTGGTCTCCATCCTCAGCTTCTTCCCTGGGGGAGGAAGGACAAGGAGAGGATGGGATTTGCCTCTGTGCCAGAGGGAAGGGGAAGGAGATTCCCCCCAGTGCATCCCCTGGAGGACGGGGTTGGCAGCAGGGTTGTCCTGCAGCCAGGGGCCGTGCTGGGCTGGGAGATGGAGCAGGAGAGAGGGGGAAAGGGGCACTGACTTCCTCCTCACCTGCCTGGGTGTCCCAGGGCTCCCGCGTCTTCCTCGCAGCCTCCTCCTCGATCCAGTCAAGATTTGGGAATGAGAAATCCTGTTCTGGGAAGAAAACAAAGGGTGCACACATTGTCTTTTGTACTGGTTTGAAGGCAAACCTGGGGGAAAGTCTATGTAAGAATTACAATTTAATAAGAATTTGGAGATCAAGGCAATGATACAGAAACACTGCCTTAAACTGACAGAGTCAGGATATAACCTGACACCCTGTTGGTCAGGGTGGGGGCAGCAGTCCCATTCAATGGTGGCTGCAGTCCTGTTGGAGTGATGAACGTGATTCTGTCAAAGCAGTGATCCTGTAGAAGGGTCTGGTCTTCCTCTGAAGGTCCAGGGGTGATTATGGAGCTCTTGTCCTCTGGGAATACAGTAGGCAAGCCGCTCCTGGTGTTGCAAGGCTCAGCTTATATCCAGGTAGGAATGCTTGGATCGTCCCCCTGGGCAGAGCATCCCACAATGGGATGATGGAATTTGATCAGTCCTGCAGTGACACTCAATGGCCCATTCACAGAAGATGTCTCCCCTGGAGGGCGTTATCAGGGCTGAGTCATGCAAGAGATAAAGAACACTGCCCCACCTGTTTATAGCAGTTGATGAAGATGGGGATTGCAAACATGCATTTGGTTACATCTTGCATTGCAGCCTGAAACAGTGGGGTAATCCCTGCTCAGGGGGTGAACACCACCCCCCTTACCCAAACTGGCTCAGGTGTAAAACCCCCACCCCGGGAAGGCCACACACACAGGGGACAATGTCACACTTGCCCTGCCCCAGGGGAGGTCTCTGTCCCTGTCACTCCCTTGCTCTCCCTCCTTTTCTCTTTCTTTCCATCTCTCACTCTACCTCACATTTACTGTTCAATAAAATCCACTTTGGATTTGGTCTTGTTAGCACCATAACTGGGGCAGAGGAATGTCTCCAAAAGTTTTCTTAACCAGATTGTGACATTATTTTGGTGCAATGAGTTTTAGCACTGTTGTCTGAGCCCAAGTGCCTTTCACAACAGCATGGTTCCCTTCTCGGAGGAGGTTGTGGTTTTCCCGGGAGGAACTTTTGGAAACTTGGACACAGTCAATCCTTCTTCCTGTGGAACTTTTGGGAGAAATGATGAGGAAAATGGCTGTGGTGGGTGGCCAGTTAAAAAAGAAACTATTTTCTTGTCCTTCCTTGAAAAGTTTGTTAAAATGACTGGAGGAAAGGGAGCAAATGTTACCAGCGAGACTGACAAGGTTCATTCACTTCAAGCTGAGGAACACAAGGCTGCTGAAAGTCCCAAAAGAAGCCCAGCTCATGTTGCTAAATTCCCAAATCACTCCAGCCAGGGGTCTCCAGGAGGATTTTTTGGAGAGTGTTCGGAGCCGTCAGATCCCGGACTTGAGCCCCGGATATAGCCGGACTTCCCAAGAGGAGCTTTTTCAGGGGGAGAGGAGCTGCGATTGCCCCTCGGGAGGGTCCTGGGGGCTCCACGTGGGGATGGCCCGGTACCGACGGGGCGGGACATTGGTTTTGGGGATCCCCGTGAGAGCCGGGGCTGTGGAACGGGGGAGCCCCAGAGCGGGGAGAGGGGAAGGGGCGATACCGGAGCTGGGGGACCCCCGGCAGCCCGGAGATGAGGCAGGGACGGGACCCCCTGACCCTGACAGGGGCATGTCCTGGGGTGACTTCATGATGCTCGTACCCCATCGGTCCGTTTAGCCCAGAAATGAGTTCTGCACCTTTAAGGCTGATTCTGAGAGCGAAGGGGAGGAGGAAGAGGCTGCAGTTTGTTTTCATACACTGCACTCACTCCTCCACATTTTGGCTCCTGGATGGACAGAGGGCGGGACAGAGCTCTCCTTTGCTTTTACTTAGTTTTTAGCTCTCTGAGGCAGAGAAGTTCCCTGAACTCTGGTTTTCCTTTTTCTTTGGAGCTGTTTAAACCTGCTCTGCACTGAACACCCAGAACACAACCGGCATCTCCCACCTGTGGCCCAAGTGGCTGAGCCTGGGCGGGGGCATTTACAACAGGAGAGGGACTGATAAGAGACTGATAAGAGACTGAGTCCGCAGAGCTTCAGCCACGGAGGTACATTCTGAATTTGTCATCCTCTTTTGGAGCAGCAGGAGGTTTTATTGCTTAATATTGTTCAATTTTTGTGCTTGTGAATGCTTTGCCGATTAAATAAAGTTTTTTTCCACTTTTCTCCAAGGAAATATTTTCCCAACTGGCTGAGGGTGGGCCTGTTAAATCTGCATTCCAGAAGAAACTCCTTTTGGAGGTTTTCAACGAAATTTGCCTAAACCAGGACAGGGTGGTGGGGAGAGGAGGGAAGCCCAAGTGGCTGAATTGAGGGGAGGCTGGAGAGGGGGACCCAGGGACTCCAAAACCCCCCAGAATCCCTAAGCAGCACCCTGGAGAAGGGGGGATCCCCAGGACCCATGGGATCCCCAACAGCCCTGAGATGGGGGACGACCAGAACCCCAGTGGGATGAGACTGGAAATGTGACAATCCTGGTGGCTTTTTTTGATTCACTCTTGATTTTTGGAGGTTTTTATGGAAACCAGGTGACTTTTAGACATGGACTTGGGTGGGAGGAATCCCCAGCACAAGGCATTCACACCTTGTTTTTCCACAAACCAGGATTTTCCCCAAACCATCCCACTGTGACATCACCCCTGTCCTACTCTGGGTGAGCTCAGTCCCAAACCTGACCCTGATCCTGGTCTCAATCTCACTCCACATTCAGACACACTCACAGTTCTGTATTTAATCCCATCCCAGTCCCAGACTCATTTAGCCCCACACCCAATCCCAACTCCAGCCCTAAAGCCAATCCCATGTCTAGCCTTAACCCCAATCCCAGCTCGAATCCAAATCTCAGCCCCAACTCCAACCCAGTCCCAATTCCAGCCCCTTCCTAAATGCTCAGCCCCAAACCAAATGCCAGGCTCAGCCCTTCTGGGGGTTTGGGGGTGTCTCTGTCCCTCTGAGCCCGATGATGTTTGGGTGGGGTCACAGCAGGGCTGAGAGGGACAGAGACCCCCACGGCCTCCCCAGGGGTGAGAAGGTCGGAGAGCCCCCCCAGCCCCGAGCAGCCCCAGCGGTGAGAGGGACACAGAGCCCCTGGTGCCCAGCCCTGCACAGGCATTGCCTGAGGCCAGAGGGATGGAGACCCCCCGAGCATCCCCCAGGGTGAGGGGACAGAGACCCCCGAGCATCCCCTGGGCTGAGAGGGACAGAGACTGCCCCGAGCACCCCCTGGCACAGGGGTGAGAGGGAGACCCCCCCAGGCATTCCCTGGGGTGAGAATGATGGAGACCCCTGGGGAATGGCCTGGGGTGAGAGGGACAGGGACACCCCTGGGGAATGGCCTGGGGTGACAGGGACAGCGGCCCCAAACCCCTCCCAAGCATCCCCCCGGGCAAGAGGCACAGAGACCCCTTGAGTATCCCCTGGGCACTGGAGAAAATAAACTTGGCAGAAATCAAACTTGACTCTGCATAAATCACTTTGATGAATATTTGATTTTCCCACAAGTCACATGTGATGCAAACACAAACAAATCCCAAACACTGATAAACTGACACTACAAGCATATTTGTGGCAATTCCAAGTTCCACTGGTTCCTGCACTGCTCCAGCTCAGCTGCTGGCAGGTTCTGATAAAAGAAAAGTGTAAATTCGGCCCAATGCAGATATTATTAAAAGGAAGGGAAACTCTGTATAGCTGTCACAAAGGAAACAGGGATTAAGAGAGTGATGATGGAAAGAACCCCAGCCTGGGAATTCAGGAGTTATTTGGGAATTTAGCTACTTGAGCGGGGCTTCCTGTGGGACTTTCAGCATCCTTGTGTCCCTCACCATGGGGTGAATGAACCTTGTCAGTCTCGCTGGTAACATTTGCTCCCTTTCCTCAGTGATTTTAACAAACTTTTAAAGGAAAGACAACAAAATATTTTCTTTACACTGGCCACCCACAACAGCCATTTTCCTCATCAGTTCTCCCATAAGCTGCTCAGAGGAAGCTGTGTCCAAGTTTCCAAGAGTTCTACCAGAGAGAACCACAACCGCCTCAGAGGAGGGACCCATGCTGTTGTGAAAGGCACTTGGAGTCCGACAGCAGTGCCCTGAACTTACTGTGCCAAATTAATGTCCCAATTTGATTAAGAAAAGTGTTAGAGAGATGCCTCTGCACCAGTTAAGGTGCTAACGAGACCAAGTCTAAAGTGGATTTTATTGAACAGTAAATGTGAGGTAGAGAGAGAGATGGGAAGAAAGAGAAAAGGAGGGAGAGCAAGGGAGTGACAGGGACAGAGACCTCCCCTGCGGCAGGGCAAGTGTGACATTGTCCCCTGTGTGTGTGGCCTTCCCGGGGTGGGGGTTTTACACCTGAGCCAGTTTGGGTAAAGGGGGTGGTGTTCACCCCCTGAGCAGGGATTACCCCACTGTTTCAGGTTGCAATGCAAGATGTAACCAAATGCATGTTTGCAATCCCCATCTTCATCAACTGCTATAAACAGGTGGGGCAGTGTTCTTTATCTCTTGCATGACTCAGCCCTGATAACGCCCTCCAGGGGAGATATCTTCTGGGAATGGGCCATTGAGTGTCACTGCAGGACTGATCAAATTCCATCATCCCATTGTGGGATGCCCCGCCCAGGGGGAGGATCCAAGCATTCCTACCTGGATATAAGCTGAGCCTTGCAACACCAAGAGCAGCTTGCCTACTGGATTCACAGAGGACAAGAGCTCCAGAACCACCACTGGACCTTCACTGGAAGACCAGACCCTTCTACAGGATCACTGCTTTGACAGAATCTCGTTCATCACTCCAACAGGACTGCAGCCACCATTGAATGGGACTGCTGCCACCACCCTGACCAACAGGGTGTCAGGTTATATCCTGACTCTGTCTGTTTAAGGCAGTGTTTCTGTATCATTGCCTTGATCTGCATTTTCTTATTAATTTGTAATTCTGCTTTAGACTCTCCCCCTGGTTTGCCTTCAAACCAGAAAAAAAGACAATGTGCGCACCCCTTGTTTTCTTTCCAGAACAGGATTTCCCATTCCCAAACCTTGACTCAATGGAGGAGGAGGCTGCGAGGA
The DNA here is from genome assembly GCA_039654755.1 of Calcarius lapponicus. NCBI lineage: Eukaryota > Metazoa > Chordata > Aves > Passeriformes > Fringillidae > Calcarius > Calcarius lapponicus. Next base: position 20,650,762 of record CM077467.1, on the reverse strand, counting down.
AGAGGAAGGAGCCCTTGGATGCCCAGGCAGGTGAGGAGGAAGTCAGTGCCCCTTTCCCCCTCTCTCCTGCTCCATCTCCCAGCCCTGCACAGCCCCTGGCTGCAGGACAACCCTGCTGCCAACCCCGTCCTGCTCGGGATGCACTGGGGGAATCTCCTTCCCCTTCCTTCTGGCACAGAGGCAAATCCCATCCTCTCCTTGTCCTTCCTCCCCCAGGGAAGAAGCTGAGGATGGAGACCAGGGAGGACAATTCCCCACAGCAGAGCCTCGTGGACGAGGCCGTTTTGATTGACTCCACAGTGCAGAATTCCAGTGTGGAGGAAAAGCCCCAGAGATCCCACAGGAGGGGCTCCAAACCCAGCCCATAGTGCTCTGAGGAGGAAAGACCCACCCTGAGCCAGGAAGGTGGACAGAGCTTCAGCCAGAGATCAGAGCTGGTGGTCCATGAGCAGCTTCATGATGGGGAGAAGCCCCACAAGTGCTTGGAGTGTGGGAAGAGCTTCAGGCAGAGCAGCGCCCTGATCAGCCACCAGATGATCCACACTGGGGAATGGCCCTACAAGTGTGGGGAGTGTGGGAAGGGCTGCAGCTGAAGCTCTGCCCTTGTCACCCACCTGCACTTCCACACTGGGGAGAGGCCCTACGAGTGTCCCGAGTTTCTGAAGAGGTTTCAGAGCAGCTCCAATGTCCTCCGTCACCAGCGGATTCACTTGGATGAGAGGCCCTTCCTCTGCCCCGACTGTGGAAAGGGCTTGAACCGCAGCTCCCACCTCACCACCCACCAGCTCATCCACACTGGGGAGAGGCCCTACGAGTGTCCCCAGTGTTGGAAGAGCTTTGCCCAGGGCTCTCACTTCAGACACCAAAGAAGGCACCGGTAAGGGAAGCCCTGGAAATGCCCCAACTGCAGGAAGAGCTTCATGCGTTGCTCCAGCTTCATCCCCCATTAGAGGGCCCACATTGGGATGAGTCCTGGGGATCCATGTTCCCCATGATCCATGATGGGAAGACACTGTACCTTTTCCTGTCCCTGCCAATGACGTGATTTTGGATTGAAGAACATGAGGGTCTGGCCATGGCCATGTCATTACATTCACTCCCACCTCAGGTCATTGCTAGGGGCAGGAAAGGGACTCTCTCTCCCTCCCTGAGGAGAAGGGTGTCCTTTCCAGGCAGGGGGAAATTATGGCCAGGAAGAGACGGTCAGTTTTGTTGTAGTTTTCCCTGTCAAAGTTTTATATTTGCCTTCTGTTATCAATATTGTTTCTGTTCTGTTTGTACCTTTTCTTATTGCTGTTCCCAATAAATTGTTCCTATCCCAGCCCGGGATCTTTGCCTTTTGTGCTTTCCATGGGAGGCGGGAGGGCAGTGAGGGCAGCGCGGTTTTAGCAGGAGCAGGAATTTGAGGAATCCCATTCATGAAGCCCGGCCCGTGGAAACCGAGCATCCCAGCTGGTGCCAGCCCTGGTGGCCTTGGCAACAGCCTTGGGAGCGGGTCCCTGGCTGGGGCTGTGAGAACCTCTTCCCTCTGGTGCCCAGGGACAGGAGTGGAGGGAACGGCTGCAGCTGAGTCGGGGCAGGCTCAGCTTGGATGTCAGGAAAAGGTTTTTGCCCAGAGGCTGCTGGGGCCCTGCCCAGGCTCCCCAGGGAAGGCTCCCAGCTCCAGGGCTCTCTGAGCTGCAGCAGCGTTTGGACAGCGCTGCCAGGCCCAGGCTGGCATTGTTGGGGTGTCCTGTGCAGGGCCAGCACTTGGAGGTCTTCCATAGGGACTTTCAAGAGTCTCCAGGCTGTTCCAGAGCTGGAATGTCACAGGCACAGACAGGGGCTCCATGGAGACCTCCCAGGGCCTTCTGGGGATGGTAAAGAGCCCTGTGGTCAGAGGCAGTCACAGCCATTCCATGGTGACATCCCAGGGCACCTTGGGCTGCAAAGGCACCGATCTGTCACAGGCACTCACGGGGGCTCCACAGTGACATCCCAGGAGTGCCCAGGCTGCCAAAGAGCCGGGATGTGCCAGACACTCACAGGGGTTCCTGTCATGGGCACAGTGGGAGCTTCAGGCAAAGTTTATTAGAGAAGCTCCTGTTGGGTCACGAGGTGCAGAAAGGAGCCCCAATAGCCTCCACAGATCCCCAAATACCCCCAAGGATTTCCAGACTTTCTAAACTCCTTCTGGGAGAGGAGCGTTGGAGCAGCTGGTTCCAATCCCAGCTCCAGACTTTTCAAGAGTTCGTGTGTAAAGAATTATAAAGTTGGAAAAAAAACTTTTTAGAATTTGTCCCACAGGATTAGGGATGGCAAACCAGATATTTTTATAGAAATATGTTTATCTCTTATGGTAATGATTAGAGAAAATTGCCTAAATCAGAAATATTTAACCAGGATGTAAGAGATGTAAAATATATATAGAGCACTAGGAAATTATTTGAAAGCACCTGCATTAAAGCAAAATCTGTAATTAAGCAGAGATTGATGTCACTCCTGCAGACCAATGGCCGTGGGCAAATCCCTTTGACTCAGCCTGGAGCAGTGACCTTGAGGGGTGTCCCCACTGCAGGGAGGAATCCCAACACCCCCCAGGCAGGGAAATGTCAGGAGATGCTGCTGTTAAAATTTGGGCTGGGGCTTTTCTAGTCTGAGGTGCTGCCCTGTCAGTCAGATGTGCCCAGGCTGGGCCAGCTCAGCAGCTCTGCAGAAGCTCTCAGTGGTGTCACTTGGTTGTTCCTTTCTCTGGGGATTTTTCCAGCTCTGCCACAGGTTCAGCTCCCTCTGAGGATGTTGAACTTTGGGATGGAGGAGTCAGGCTGGTTTCAGCATTATTCACCCCAAAAGCAGCGTAACCCCCACCCTCCTTCATTTCCCAGTTGGCACTTTGCAAACAGGGCCTTGCTGGAGTTGTTGGAGCCCATTGCAGGCAGAGCCTCCTGCTCCAGCAGGAACTGCCTTTCCTGTGCCATCAGCAGGGCAGGTCCTGCTGCAGGAAAAGCCCCAGGCCAGCCCCAGCACAGGGAAGGGCTCGGGCACAAGGGCAGAGTGCCGTGCTGGGAACTGTGCCAGGCAGAGCCCAAGGCACCAAAGGCACCTTGGCAGCAGCAGCTGCTTGCAGGCCATGGCCAGAAGCCTCCCTTGGTAGCCCGGCCTGGTGGCCACCACTGCAGAGCTGCTGCCTCAGGGCTCATTCCTGGCAGGGCTCTGAAAAGCCACTTCTGCTCCAGGAGCCTGGCTGGGAAGCCATTGGCCCCAGCACCTTGGGGACAAGATATTAATGACAAAACTCTTCATGGCAGCAGAGCCAAGGCAGGGGCAGAGGAAAGGGGAGAGCCAGGCCCAGGGGACACGGCTGCCATGGTGATGGCTGTGAGGGCACTGCCCCTGCAGCAGCCTGGCTGCCCTCAGCAGACATTCTGGCCAGAAGCCTGGTGAGGGCACCCAGCACATCAGAGAACCCACACTACAGGAATTCTGTCCCTGGGAATGAGAGGGTTTCACTGGGTCAGGTTGCACAAAGCTTCTGCTCTTGGAGAATTCCTGGGATGGGGCATCCAACTCCCTGGAAAAATAGTTGAAGTTTTGTGCCACTCTCATAATTGTAAAATATTTCCTCCTTCTAACAAATGTAAATCAGGCCTCATTCAGTTTAGAGATATTTACCCTTGTTCTGTCACTGGAAGATTTGGGAGAAAATACATTTGACCACTAATTTTCCATTTTCACAGACTTTGGAGAGGACCCAGAAATCTCCCAGGATGTGGTTTGGGGGCCTCATCACATAAGCAGCATATAAAGGCTGAGGTCTTGGGCTCAGTGGGATGGAGACTGAGGACAGAACAGGAATAGCCTGGGAGGGATGGAAGGGTGTTTTCAGAGAGTCTGGAGCTTTTCTTCATGGAGGATATAAGCATGAGAAGGAAATAGTGGCACCAAGGGCAGCTGGGGAGGTCCAGACTGGACACCAGGAGAAAGGAATTTCCCTGCCCAGGCAGGGCTGTGGAGCAGCACGTCCCCCAGAAGGAGCCTGGAGCAGCCCAAGGCTTTGTGTGGGCAGGCAGAGGCAGGCAGGAGGCAGAGCTGTCAGCAAAGGAAGGGCCCAGCCAGGTGGGGCAGCCGAGGGATGCCGACAGCCTGCAGGGACAGAGGCGCAGGTTGGCTCAGCACCAGAGACACCTTTCCCTTGCTTGTCCCCAGCTGTCATCACTGCCACCAGTGTTCTGCTCTACCTGGAACCTGGGGACACTTTCTCAGTCCTGTCCCTCAGATGCATCCATTTAAAGTATGAGAAACTTCAGTGTTTCAATTTCTTTTTGAGTCCCTGAGAAGTTCTTTGAGCACACTCTGAAGGACTGGGTCTGATGCAAAGAGCACCAAAGCCCCAGGGGGTCATTAAAGTCCTTGTGCTGTGTCTGTGCTGCTGAGCTGGGCTGGGCTCCTGGCCCAGAGGCAGCTCCTGGCAAGGGCAGCGCTGCAGAGAGACAGCTCTGGCCAGGAGCAGCTCCTGCGCACAGCCCAGCAGGGCTGGGGCACTGCCAGGGCCCCTCAGGGACACCAGCAGGGCACAGACAGAGCTCACAGGGGCTCAGCACTGGCAGGGGCTGGGGGATGTCCCAGAGGGGGCTGTGTCACAGCAGCTCCTCTGTGGCTGTGTCATAGAGGCACAGAGCAGCTGGGATGTCATCAAGGGGCTGTGTGACAGCACAGAGTGGGCTGTGTGAGGTCACAGATTGGGCTGTGACATCAGAGAGTTTGTTGTGTGAGGTCATTGAGCAGCTACAGCATCATAGAGGGAACTGTGTGACATCACAGAGCAGTCTGTGACATCATGGCATGGCTGTATGGCATTATAGAGCAGGCTGTGAGGTCAAAGTGTGTGCTGTGACACTACAGAGTGGCAGTATGACATCACAGAGAGGGTTTTCTGACATCACTGGGGAGGTTGTGATGTCACACAGATGTCTGTGACATCATAGTGTGAGGCCATAGAGCAGATCTTGCCTTCATAGCGGGTGGCTCTGGGACATAGGGGAGTGGGTTGTGACATCACCGGCTCGCTGTGTAACATCATAGAGCGACCTGTGACATCACAGAAAACTGTGACATCGCAGTGGGACTCTTTGACATTAGAGTCTTCTGTGACATCACAGAGCAGCTGTGCAACATCATAGGGGGCTGTGATATCACAGGTGGCTGTGTGACATCACAGGGGCTTTGTGACATCGCAGGGGCAGTGTGACATCACAGAGCAGCTGTGTGACATGACAAGGGCTGTGTGACATCACAGTGGCTGTGTGACATCCCAGGGGCAGTGTGATGTCACTGGGGAGGTCACTCTGCCCCGGCCCCCTCACAGTTCCCCCAGAGCAGTCCAACGCTGCTCGTGCACAGCGGGGTCCCCTGTCCCCCCGGGTCCCCCCGCCCCCGGCGCCGCAGCCTCCCCCAGAGGATGTTCCACGAGATCGACCCCAGAGCCTGACACGGGCACGGGGGGCCGGGGCCCTGGGGTTGGCACAGGGGGACAGGGACCCCCCGGCAGCGTCCCCGTGTCCCCCAGGGCCAGAGCCTTGGCCAGGGCTCCTTCACCCTGTTACCAACGAGGCCTTGAGAGCACTGAAAAAATCCCCTGCAAGGGATCAGCAAAAACCAGATTTAATATTAAGGGACAGCAGCACAAAGTTCCTTGGCAAGAGTCACTCTGCTCCTGACTGGACACTTGAGGCCCAGCAAGGAAACAAAGCAACAACAAAACCAAACCAAATCCAGCCAGAAATGAACCAAGAACTGTCCCCAGGTGTGTGTGTGACACAACGGCAGTGAGGGCAAGGATAAAAGGAATATGGCCTAAAGCTCTTCGATAAAAAATCTCAAACTTAAGAGGACTTAACTCATACCTTAAACTTAACAGATACCTTTGCTTTCATAATTTAGTAAAAAACAGCATTTAACAGTATTTCAGCTAACTTATAACTATCACAATTTACCAGGGGATTAACATTTAACAGTATTTAACTCAGCTTATAACTTATATTAAACATAACAACTTAGCAAAAGAACCAACTCTTAGCAGCATTTAACTTCACTTAGACCTTGTGGACCTTGTGACTTAACCTTACCTGCAGGCAATGGTTCATCCTGGCCACACTTGGCACCAGCAGCTTCCTTTGGCAGTGTGAGAACAGGGATGTTGTGCCACTGAGGGAACAGAAACAGTTCCCAGGGCTGCTCCTCCAGAAAGCAGGAGCTGTTTGGGCAGCAGCAGTGCCTGGAGCAGACAGTGTTTGTGATGAGCTGCAGAGGAGCTGAGCCCAGGGGCTGTTGGCCAAGGCCGAGCCCCAAGGAGCATTTCTCAGCTGGCAGGGCGGCCTGAGAAGGGGAGGGGGGAATGCAGCAGCACAGGGCCCTTCGAGACCAAGGGACCATTTTGACACTGTGGGGCCTTGTGAGACCAAGGGGTCATTGTGACACTGTGGGGCCTTGTGACATCAAGGGACCATTGTGACACTGTGGGGCCCTGTGAGACCAAGGGATTGTTGTGACACTGTGGGGCCCTGTTAGACCAAGGGACCATTGTGACACTGTGGGGCCTTGTGACACTGGGACCATGGTGACACTGTGGGGCCCTGTGAGGCCAAGGCACCATCGTGGCCCTTTAGGGCCCCATTGAATAATGGAGAGCATTGTGACACTTTTGTGTGTCATGGAACCAAGAGGCCATTGTGACACTGCGAGACCCCATGGTCTCACAATGGTGCCAAACGTCCATTGTGACATTGCAAGGCCTCATGGAACCATGGACAGACCATTAGGAACACCTTACAGCCTCATGGAACCAAGGGGACATTGTGACACTGTGGAGCACCATGGAATCAAGGAGGTAATTGTGACATTGAGTGGACTCATGGAATCGTGGAGACCCTTGTTAGCCTTCAGGGCTTTGGGAAACCAAGAGGATGTTCTGACATGGCAGGGCTACATGGAATCAGTGAGACCCTTGTGACCCAATGAGGTCCCATGGAACCAATTCGAGCATTCTGACATTGTGTGGCACCATGGAACCAAGGATCTATTGTGATATCACAGGGCCTCATGGAACCAAGGGCACCATAGTGACATAGTGTGTGTGTGTGGGGGGGGGGGGTGCATGGGACCAGGGGGCCGATTGTGACACTGTGGGGCTGTGGAACCACAGAGACAATTGTGACACTGCAGGGCCCAATGGAACCAAGAGAACACAGCACAGGTGTGGCTTGTTTGGCATCCCGGGGACCACTTCCTGGTCCAGCTGACCTTGGCATGTTGATGGTCTCTTCTCATCCTGCTACTGAAACACTGGGGCTCCGTCCTTTCCTTCTTACGGAAAAGAACTGCCCTTCTCCTCCAGGTGCCTATGGCCAGAATTGGGGTTTCCACCTCCAACACTGCCTATTGTGACAGACTGGAGGAGATTGTTGGCTGGAAACATTTCATGTGTGGGTGGGAGGAAGGGGCAGGTCCAGCCTTGCCCTGCCCTGGAAACCCCAGACTTGCCCTGCCCTGGAACCCCAATCCCCCCAGAGCCTCTATCCCAGCCCAGCAGTGGCTGCCAGTCCCTGGCACAGCACAGGCAATGCTCCACAGCCAACTCTGCAGCCCCCAGCCCAGCTCCTGAGGGACCAAATGAGCCCAAGTTCCCACCTGGGGGAAGGGCCCAGGGAGACCAAGGGGTATTGAAGGCTGACCACAAGGCAAGCACACATCTGGACCCTATCTCCTCTTGGAATTTCACTCTGAACAGTGCTGGAATCCAGGAGTTGGTAACTCTGTGTGTGCTTCTCTGTATCTTTTTTGTCTTTCTCTCTTTCTGTGTCTTCTTCTTCTGTTTCTCTTGCAAATTTCGATTACAATGAAGATTACATTGAACAGGCTTAGAGTTTGTAAAGTTGAATGGGCCAAGTCAATGCTTTGAGAATAATTTCTTGTTGGTTGAATGTCTATCGTAGTTTCATACGAGAAGAATTTTAAAAAGTAATGCAAAACCTTTTGTGTAACTGACAATCTGTTAAACCACTAAGATGCTGAACACACCTCTGTGAAACACAAATGTTAAACACAAAAAAACTCAGGAACCTCCTCTTTATTTTCCAGTCAGCAAAAAAGCAGCGGGCCCTGGCCCCAGGCCCATCTCAACCAAACCAAACCAAACCAAACCAAACCAAACCAAACCAATCAACCCTGCCGTGGGGCTGAGCCCCTTCCCCCCCTCCCCAGGGCCACCCCTCCCCCCATGAGCCCCATTCTAACCAAACCAAACCCCAACAACTGCCAAACAGGAAAATAAAAGAGGCTACAAAACCCCAACCAGAACATAGCCAGCCACAGCGTATTAAAATCTTACCATCAAGTCCCCTCCCCACAACACTACTCAAAACAAAACCGCCTACAACCTATAACCCATACAAAATAACCCTACGACTAAAACTAAAACACAAAAACCCCAAAAACCAACCATAAAACCAATCTTAACACAACCCAAGCACAACTTCCACCACATGTTACTGGCAGGTCAGGTGTTAATCCTTTCAATACTTCAATCTTCCCTCAAGTAAAAGAAAAAAAATGACATGCAAGCATACAAAGAACAACATAAAACCATCAAAGTCAGTAAAGAAGAAATTAAATCCCAAATAAAAAAGAAGAAAATTACCTAATCTTAACACTAAAATCCTCTTAAAAACTGTAAAGAAAAAACCTCTTTTCATTATAACACAGAAAACTATAAAAAATAAAAATACTCAAATTAATATCAAACAAAAACTTCCATGCTAAATAAACAAATGTTAAAATTATTGTAATTTCCTCAAAATTTTAAACAGAAAAAAAACAATCCAGTACCCCCAGAGAAGATCTCTGTCCCCAGTGATAAAAAAAAATTTAGAAGCAAATAATAAAAAAATTTACTTTTTAAAGAATTAATCTTTAAAACAATACCTCATAACTTGACATGGCCCATCAACAAGCTGTAAAAAAGGCTTCTAGCAATAAAAACAACTTCACAATAACAAAGTTCCCCAGACCACTGTTATCCATGACAAAATTAAGAACCACGAATACCTATTTTTTTCCTCTTCATAACCTTAAGAAGACAAACTTCTCTCCCTAAGTAATCTAAAAAAGAGAATATTCTAAAAATAGTAAACTAAGGAGAAATTTTAAGTTTACTTTTTGAGATTGTCAGTAAAAAGAAAAAGTTGTAAAGAATACAAAGACTTCTAAAGAGTTTATTTTAATTCTTACTATCTTTTTTTCTGGTTAAACTTATTTTTAATAAAATTTTCTTTATAACCTTTTAATATTTTAAGCCTACTTTACCTTTCTCATAATCCCATCTATCTCACAACAAAATAAACAAATAAATAATTAACTGACACTAAAACCCACCACACTCATCAATACATTATTAAGAAATCTCAAGATTAGAAAAATTTTAAATTAACAAACCAAAACCATTACAATGTCATAATAAACCGTTTGCCAAGGTTTCTCTGATTTTCTAAAGCTCCCAGTAAAGGCAGTGTTGTTCTTTTGAGCTCCTGAGAATCACTTGTTGGTATTTCTCCAGGTAATCCAACTCAGAGTACACAAACATATGTCATTCCTTTTAAATGTCTCATTGAGAGAATTGTTTGGGGGATGGGAGTCAGGGCTTGTGTGTCCTGCTTGGCACAGCCCTGGCAGGGCTTTCCCAGCCACATTCCAAACTCCATTGCCCAGCTGGAGCCGCTGCTGCCTCTGAGTTGTGCTGCCCCAGCCCCAGGGACGCTCTCCTTGTCTGCCATTCCCCCACGGTCTCTGGGCAGGGATGGCCTCACTGGAGGCTGCTGACATCCTCAGCACCTTGGAGGCTGCTGCTGAATTTCATTGCTCCAGAGGCTTGTTCAGCCTTCAGCTCTTCAGTGCAGGAATTCAGTGTCCCAGGGCTCATTAACATTCAGAACACCTGAACAAGCCAAGCCTCTGGGAATAATTTGATTTTAATTTTCAAATCGCTTGTGGTTACTTAGATCTCAGTAGTATATCTGCAGTGAATGCAATATATTTAAAAAGACAGGGAGAAAAGATTTCTTAGGTCCTGTTTGTGTTTATTTCCCTGTTAATTCATTGATATGTGCAATCTCCAATTGACACTGAATCCAAGAACCTCCTCATGCAGTTTAAATAGATATGAAAATCAAGACCCTTCATGGCTGACAATCAATCAGACTCTGTCCCTACCCCCACCCCACCATTTCCCCCATCCAAGCCCTGGCACTCAGAGCAGCCTTGTGCAAATCTGAGCTCCCTCCAGCCCAGGCTGCACCTGCAGCTTTCAGCTCCTCTGCTCCAGCTCCCACCTGCTTCCCTTGGAGAAGGAGCTGCCTGAGACACAGAGGGATGTTCATTTCTTGTCAGCCAACAAAGCCAAGGGAGGCACAGCTCCATCCAATGCAAAAGTCATTCCTTTTCTGGGTAATAAATCCACTTTCCACAGCAGACAGTCTCAGAGCAGTGGAAAACACCTTCTATGCCCAGCACAGATCCCAAGGTCCCCCCAAACCCTCCCTGCCTCAATTCTGCCCAGATTTGCTCTTTGCACACACGAGTCACAGGCTGAAGTCAGGAGCTCCCTCCATGGCCAGAGGGGAGGAAAAGAGAGAAAGGGGATGAAGAGCTCTCCTGTGCAGAGCCAAGGTCCAAGTGCAGCCCCTGCAGTGGGAGCCACAACTCATCAGGTTTGTGTCCTTTGGGCTCAGGGCCTGGTGACACTCAGAGGCACAGGAAGGTTTCTTGCCAACAAACACAAGCTGAACATTTGAACAGTTCAATCACCATCACAGCTCGCCCCTCAGCTCTCTGGGATGTCCCAGCAGCATCTGACATGTCCACCATCCCCCAGGGATTTCCGTACAAAGATGTAAGAAAAAGCAATTCTATGATAATTATAAACACAATTGAGGTGATGAATAATTATTTATTTATTTGAACTTCAGAAATATTCGGCAAAATCTTGCTCCACAAAGCATGAAACCAGTCATTTGGTACTTGAGAGGTACTTGACTGACCAGAAAGGATCTAGAGGAGCAAATCTGGGAGCAGTAGAAATACATAGATCCATCTGCCCTAAATTAAGAGATGTCCTTAGATATGGCCATTTGAACAGGAGAGCCGGAAACAGCTGAAGGAAGAGGGAGATGAAATAAAAGATGGAATACTGGTGACACAAGTAGATGGGAAGATCAGTATTTCTTCTCCTGCCATCAGTACGTTTCCAGGAAATCCTCATTTGTGATGGGAAAACTTTGCCATTTCTTAAAAGTACGCAAATGACTCAGGTAATGAAGATTTGCTTGTATATTATGAAAGTAACAAGTATTAACACCTGTGCCCCTTTCCAGGCAGACATCAGCTGTGTGCCCATGGACAGGCAGTGCCACTTGTGCCCTGAGATGCCCAGATGGGATTGGATCTCTGGGAGAGAGCACCTGAGGGGAGAGCAGAGCACGTTGCAAGCTGCAGGTCCCTGACAGCCCCGCAGGGCTCCTGTCCCATCAACATCTGCTCTGCTCCAGTCTGGAACAGGGCCCAGCATGGTGCCGGGATCATCAGAGAGCTGAGGTGTGTGCTGGAATTCAATGCCCGCCCCATCCGGCAGCAGCCCTGCATTTCCCTGCTGCAGCCTTGGTCTCCAGCACAGCCATGGAGGCTCTTTGGGCTCTGGGCTGTTGCTGCAGCCCCCAAGGGCAGCTGAGCTCTGCCTTTGGCACAGACAGGCCTGGCCAGCGCAGGCCATGCTCAGCAATTGCTTGTGTGTGCCTGGCCTTGCTGTCAGCCCCGGCAGCGGCTGCGTGGCCCCTTTGTGGCCCTGTGCTGGCCCAGCCATGGTGGCCCAGCCCCTGTGCAGGCCCAGCCCAGGCCAGGAGCATTGCGGCTGGGAACGGCCCCTGTGCCGTGGTGCCCACAGCAGCCTTGGGGCTCTGGACCCCATGGCCTCCCTGCTGGGCAGCCTCTGCCAGCTCCTGCAGAGCCCCTGGCACCTGTGGGGCTGCACAGACAGCCCTGCCCCGGGCTCTGCCGGCCTCTGGGCCAGCAGAGAGGCAGCCAGGGCTGGCCATGGCCGGGAACAGGCCCTGAGGCCCCGCAGGAGGATGGAGCTGGGCCACAGCCAAACTCAGCCCAGGCCAAAGCTGGGCTCAGCAGCCAGGGCTGCCAACACATGGGCACAGAGGCTGGCGCTGGAAAATGTCCTGGGCCCCCTCCCTGCTCTGTCCGTGCCACCAAGGGCACAGAGCAGCCTCCTCTCTGGGCCACTTGCCTGTTTGCAATGCCTTGCACAGGCGCTGGCCCTGCCCCACAAGGCCTGGCCTGAGTCCTGCCCCTGCCCACTCAGCCAGGCTGAGATGGACGCTGATGGTTTCTGGGCCAGGCTCTCGGAGCTCAGCCCAGCTCCCTGCAAGCTCTGCCGGCTGCCCTGAGCTCTGGGCAGCACCAAGGGCCTCTCTGAGCCCAGCCCAGCCGGCTCTGGCCCCACAGCTCTGCTCAGGCCAGGCTGCTCTGGGCACTGCCCCACGGCCTCAGCCCCTGGCAAGGGCACAGCAGCAGCTGCAGCTGCCACAGGGACTCAGCCCCAGCCATGGGGAAGGTGCTGGGCCAAGGCCAAAGGAGGCTCCCATTGTGCCCTGCTCCCCTCGGGCTGAGGTGCTGAGAGCTCTGCAGCCCCTGCTGCCATCCCATCTGCCCAGGGCAGCACAAGAGCCCCGGCCTTGGGGCCCTCAAGAGCTGCTCCTGTTCCAGGCCCAGGGCCCATGCCAAGGCTGGGGCAGCCACAAAGCTGTGCCCATTTCTGTTCATTGCTGCTCTGATGGGGATGGATCCTCAGCCACCTAGAGGCTGCTGATAAATTTTATTACTCCAGAGGCCTCTTCTTTCTGGAGCTCTTCAGCTCAGAAATTCAGTGACAAGGGCTCATAAAACTTTGTTCAAAATACTTGAACAAGACAAGCCCCTCAGAATCATTCAAGCTTTTAATTCTTCTGTGGTTAATTAGACAAATTTCAGAACTCAATACAAAATCAATATACTATATTGAAAACAATGAAGAGAGAAATTTTTGGTCCGGTTCAGATTTTTTTTCTGTTTGTAGATTGATATCAGCAATGTCCAATTGACATTGACCCCCAGCACGTCCTCATGCACTTTGAACAGATGTGAAATTCAAGACCCTTCATGGCTGACAATCAATCACACTTTGTCCCCCACCCCCTCCCCACCATTTCCCTCATCCAGCCCCTGGCACTCAGAGCAGCTGAGGAATGGAGTCACATCCAGGGGTGTCCCCAGGGCTCAGGATTGGGGCCAGGTCAGTTCAATCTCTTTATTGCTGATCTGGACGAGGCCATCGAGGGCACCCTCAGTCAGTTCCCAGGTGAGCCCAGGCTGGGTGGGTGTGTGGCTGTGCTGGAGGGCAGGAAGCTCTGCAGAGGGATCTGGACAGGCTGGAGCCATGGGCCCAGGACAATGGGATGAGGTTCACCAAGGCCAAGGGCTGGGTCCTGCCTTGGGCTCACAACCACCCCAAATCCCTGGCTGTGCCCTGTCCCTGATCCCTACAGCCTGTCCGGTTTCCTTCATCCCTGCATTGCCAGAGACTCTCTGGGACAAGGGAGCTCTGCTCTGGCTATGGAGGGAGGTGCAAATGCCACCACTGGAGTGGGAACCACAACTCATCAGGTTTTTGTCCTTTGGGGGTCAGGAACTGGTGACACTTGGAGGCACAGAAAGTTTCTCTTCATGGCCAACAGACCACAGTTCAAGAGGACACAATTTAATAACAATCACACTCTTCCCTGAGCTATGTGCAACGTCCCAGCAACATCTGATGAGTTCCACCATCCACAAGTGACTTCCATACTAAAATTAATTTCAGACAAACATGGTTCTGTGATAGATATAAACACAATTAAGTTCTTGTATCAGGATGATTGTCCTGGAGTAGGGGCAAAACAGCTCAAACAATTCCTGATTTTCAAAGCTGTCAGTGGTGGATGGGGAAGGGAGGTCAGGCTGCTCTGGGGTGTTGAGGAAATGCTGAAACCAGCCTGACTCATTTCATCTCCTCCTGTCCTGGCTGATCTCCCCTCTTTCCCCTTCCACCCATTGGCTTTTGTCTCCCACCAGGCCCCCAGTGCAGAGCCTGGCTCTGTGTTCTCCATCCCCTCCTGGCTGGCACTGCCAGGCTGGGATGAGGAGCCCCTCAGCCTTCCCTGCTGCGGGCTGGACCAGCCCAGCTCCCTCAGCCTCTGCTTACAGCCCAAGGGCTCCAGCCCCACCTTGGAGGCCCTTCCCAGACCCTGCTCCAGCTGCCAGACATCTTTCCTGCCCTGGGCAACCCAAGCCAGGCCACAGTGACCTGGATAATCCCCGTCCTTGATGTCCTGGTCACACAGCCCTGGCCCCTTGTCCCCATGTCAGGCTCTGGGGTGGGTCCTGTGGAACATCCTTTGGTGGAGGCTGTGGCTCCAGGTGGGCCGGGGGGATCCCGGGGAACAGGGACCCCGCTGGGCATGAACAGCATTGGACTTGTTGGGAGAAACTGTGAGGGGGAGCTGGGGCGGAGTGACCAACCCAGTGACCTGACACAGCCCTGCTGGGATGTCACACAGCCCCTCTGGGATGTCACAGCCTGCTTTGTGATGTCAGAGTCTGCTCTGTGATGTCAGACCTCTGCCCTGTGATGTCACAGCTGGCTCTGTGATGTCACGGAGCCTGTCTATGATGTCAGAGCTTTTCCATGACCTCACATAACCCCCTCTGTGATGTCATAGCCCACTCTGTGACCTCATGTTACCAGATGATCAATTGTCTGCACCAGGTGAGCTGACACCTGGAGCTTGTTCTCCAAAACGCCAGGCCTATGGAAACCACACAGTGCCCATTGTGTGAGAAGGGAACTGGAAGTTCAGCAGCCTCAGTGTCCTGCCAGCTCAGCCAGGCCCACTGGAACATTGGGGTCCACGACCACCAGGGACCACCAGGGAGTACCCCAGGAGAGAAGAACGCATGCAAAAGGGGAGGGGAAATGTGTTAATGATTTTGGGGAAATTATTATCATGTGTGTGTTTAGTCCAGGACAAACAATGAATATGTTTGCAAAATACAGAAAATAAACAGAAACTTTCCTGTACTCAGCCTGCATGGCTTTGGGAGGAGCTCTCCCCCGTGCATCCAGCTGAATAAAGAATGCTGCTTCTTAATGCTACACTGGTGTTAAGGAGTTTTCTGTTTCACCGAATTTTTGGTGACACTCCCACTGCCAAGGAAAGCTCTGTCTGCTGCTGTTCACAAACAGAGAAGGGCTGGTGGCAGATGTGGGGCTCGGAGGCTGCCTGGGGCACAGTGACCATGAAATAATCAAGTTTTCAATGTTCTGTGAAAGAAGGAGGGGCAGCAACAAAATTCCTACATTGGAATTAGGAAGGGCAGACTTTGGCCTGTTTAGGATGCAGATTAGGGGAGTACCAAATCAGGTACTGATTTATTTTAAGGGAAACAGCCCTTAAAAACAAATGGGGTCTAGGAAGGATGGACACGCTTCAAGAAAGTAATCTTAAGGGGGAAGGAGCAGCCTGTCCCAGTGTGGCAAGAGATGAGCTGGTGAAGAAAATGACTGGCCTGGTTGCCCATGGAGATTTTGTGGGAACTCAGGGGAAGAAAGGACCAGTAACTCAGGAAGTGTATAAGGATGTATTAGGTTATGTGAAAGAAATTTAGAGAGGTGAACACTCAATCAGAACTTAACCTGACCCATTCTGTAAAAAAAAAAAAAAAAAAAAAAAAAGTTTGTATAAAAGATTGTATAGCAAAAGGAGGGAGAAGTAGAACCTCTACTCTGTATTTGATACAGTAGAGAAAATAGTAAATAAAGATAAGGAAAAGGCAGAACTACTTAACACCCCGTTTGTCTCAATTTTCAATATGAGGACAGGATGTCCTAGTGTTCTCCTGAGCTGGTGGATGGGCACAGGGAGCAGAACAGCCCCCTGGAATCCAGGAGGAAGCAGTTGCTGACCTGCTGAGCCACTCAGATGCTCACAGGTCTATGGGATCAGATAAGATCCATCCCAGGGGGATGAGGGAGCTGGTGGATGAGCTCCCCAAGCTGCTCTCCATCATTTACCATCAGTCCTGGCTCAGCAGGGAGGTCCCAGAGCACTGGAGGTGCCAGTGTGAGCCCATCCCCAAGAAGGGCTGGAAGGAGGATCTGGGGAACTCCAGGCCTGTCAGCCTGACCTGGGTGCCCGGCAAGGTTATGGAACAGATCACCCTGAGTGCCATCCCAGGGCACCCACAGGATGGCCCAGGGATCAGAGCCAGCCAGTGTGGGTTTCAATATCTGCACTGATAGTCTGCATAAGGGCATTGAGTCCAGCATCAGCAAATTTGCAGATGGCACCTCTCCCAGTAGGCTGGGAGTGTGGATCTGCTGGAGGGTAGGAGGGCTCTGCACAGGGCCCTGGACAGGCTGGATCCAGGGCCCAAATCCAACAAGGTGAGGTTTAACAAGTCCCAGTGCCGGGTCCTGCACTTTGGCCACAACAACCCCTGCAGCACTACAGGCTGGGGACAGAGTGGCTGGAGAGCAGCCAGGCAGAAAGGGACCTGCAGGGACTGATGGACAGCAGGCTGGACATGAGGCAGCAGTGTGCCCATGAGGCCAAGAAGGCCAGTGGCTCCTGGCCTGGATCAGGAATGGTGTGGCCAGCTGTGGAGGCCCTGGGGCCCTCAGGCCCTTTTCCCTGATTGGGCCTCACCTTGGTACTGTCTGGAGACCAAGGACTGCTGGGGGGCCCCAGGGGAGAGGGACTTTTGGACCTTGGGAGGAGGATGGGGGTCGGAGGGGAGAACATCTCGCCGCGCGGCTGAATTAAACATCGATGGACATTGTGCAAAGGCCTGTTTGCTTCTTTACCCTGCAGCAATTTTAACTGCATCAGATGGTGCCCAACGTTGGACTTCCGGATTACTCTGAGACCTCTTCTCCTGGAAAACATCTGCATTAAACCACCCCGAGAATTTTCCTACCCCAGTGTGGTGAGTTTGAGATTTTAGTTCCTTCTTCCTCGTACTCTCGGGTGTTGGGAAGACACTGAGCTAAGATGGACACAACACTCACCAACGCACAACAAGAAATTTACCTCTACCTTAAAGAGTCTTTTCCTCAAGAAAAGTTTTGGTCTTCAGATGAGGAGTTGAAGTATTTTTTACAGTTATTATTTAAGCATTTTCCTCATATTTCGCAGAACTTAGTCTAAACCGATGAATTTTTACAAGTGCTTCATGAAAAGTCAAGAGCTAACACAGAATTGAGTTCTTTATTTGGTATGCTGTTAAAATGCGCTGTAAGTCTTGGGGAGGAACATCAGCCAAAAACCGCTCCCCCGAGTCCTCCCGTCTGTACTCCAGCTGCCCAAGATGGCGGAGACCGCATGGCAGGGGCGGCGGGGTCTCCCTTTCTGCCCTCTGCTCCCCACGCCCCCTCCGACGGACGTGTTCACCTGGGTTGCTGTAGCACTGCAAGACATGGCGGGAGTGGCAAGAGCTGTAGCCCTTCGGACAGGGCTGCCGCTGCTCCGTGCCCCGCTGCGGCTCTCCCCCCCGCGGAAAAGCCCGCGGCCGCCCCGCCGGCGCCCAGCAAGGCCAGAGTGAGCCGGCCGATGCTCGCTCGCCAGTGCTCCCTCGGGCCGAGGGCGGGCGAGTGAGACCGGTGGGCCCGGGATGCCACTGTCGCAGGGCAGGCAAACAGCCCCGCCGGGGGATGGCTCAGAACCACAGTCCTGGCAGAGAAACCGCCGCCCCCCACCCTCCGTCACTGCTCCGAGAGCCCCGCACTGGCAGTGCCCGCAGACGCCAGCTGACCCGCAGGAGGGGGCTGGGCCTGAGCGCGGCCGCCAGTGCTGGGAGCAGAACGCACTGCGCACGGCAGCGCATCAGCACCAGCAACGTGTCCAGCAATGCCAACACAAACCCCTGGCAAAGGTAAAAAAAGTCCTTGCCATGAACGTTTTGGGGACAGTAAAATGGTTCAATGTAAAAAACAAATATGGTTTCATAACCCGGAATGATAACAAAGAAGATGTGTTTGTTCATCAGACTGCTATAAAAAAGAATAACTCCAGGAAATATCTCCACAGTCTAGGAGATGGAGAAATTGTGGAATTTAATATAATACAAGGAAGGAAAGGCCCCCAAGCAGCTGACGTGACAGGACCTGGTGGAGTTCCAGTGCAAGGTAGCAAACATGCACCAGACTACAAACCTGCAAAATATCATGTACATCATAGAAGTCCTCCACACACCTACCAAGGAAATAGAACCCAAAACCAACAACCATCAAGCCCCAGCAACAGCCTAAAAGCAAGAAGAGCACAGAACATAGGCGAGCTGTCCTGCATTCAAAAACCCATGTCAATAATGAAAGAACCTTCCAGTCTGTCATCTAATACCTTTCCCCAATTCCTGTGGCCTTCCTGCCCCCATCTCATTTTCCCCCTTTTCCTTTCCATTGTCCTATTACCCCTTTTTTATGTTCCCACAAACTCCTACCACCCTTTCCCGTCTCCCATTGTCTGCCTCCACCAATCCCTTTCCCCAGAGTTCCTTCATAATACCAGAGGGAGCGTGATTAAGAAAAAAAAAAAAAAAAAAAAAAGGGAAATGTCCGTAAAGTAACCACCTTTTTTTTTCTCTTTGAAGTAATGATTTCTATTTGGAGTTTCCAACAGGCACACCACCACCTACGCTGCCTTGTGCAGAGCCTATCACAGCCAAAGCCTTCTCCTGACTCAGTTTCCTGAAAAACCGTGCTAAGAAAACGCCACATCCCTCCTGCCAGCTCTAAGACTCCAGAAAATATGTTGGGACACTAGAGACTCAGAATTCTTTGCATTTTGAAAGTTGTTTTTTATATTAATTGAATTGATCCTTCAGAAAAGCTTTCTTAATAATATAAAAAACGGGGGAGTTGTGGAGGCCCTGGAAGGCCTTCTCCTACGCCCCACTGGCTCCTTCCCCTGTTCCTATGCCTAAACATGGGTGCCCCTGGGGCCCTCAGGCCCTTTTCCCTGATTGGGCCTCACCTTGATAGTGTCTGGAAACCAAGGACTGCCAGGAAGCCCCGGGGGGGACAAACATTGACCTTGAGAGGAGGATAGGGGTGGGGGGCGAACATCTCGCCGCACAGCTGAATTAAACACCAATGGACATTGTGCAAAAGTCTCTTCTGCTTCTTTACCCTGGACTTACTAGCAGCATTCAACTGCAACAAGCAGGGGCTGATCCATCCCCAGTGCGCTGCACAGCCCAGGGCAGCGTCCCAGAGCGTCCTGATGGAGCTGCCAGCAACATCCCCCCCTCTGCAGCCCTGGCCTCTCCCCCAGCTCACACAGGTGCCCCATCCTTGCAGGCACAGCCACGGCAGCACTGGCTCAGCAGCCCCTGTTTGCATTGCACACAGCAGGTGGGAGCACCCCCATGCTGTTGCTGTGGGGACATGAACCTGAGGGAGCACAAATGCCATCAGCCCCTGGGGCCAGCAAGGGCTGGGGCACACCAGGGAAACCACTCAGCTTTGTCCTGGCCCCTGCAGTCAGCCAGAAAGTTTGTTCCCATCAGCTGGGAGTTTCCTGTCCCACTGCAGACGCTGTTGCTCAGAGCCAGGGCTGCCTGGCAGCTGCCCCCAAACTGCCCTCAGCATTTCCTTGGCTTCACCTTTGCTTTCTTTACTTTTTCTTGTTACAAGTTTCTTCCTGTTGCCCACCCCTGTTCCCTGCCCTGCAAACAGCCCATCTCTTCCCTGCTCCTGCTGGCCACACCATTCCTGATCCAGGCCAGGAGCCATTGGCCTTCTTGCCCACCTGGGCACACTGCTGCCTCATGTCCAGCCTGCTGTCCATCAGTCCCTGCAGGTCCCTTTCTGCCTGGCTGCTCTCCATCCACTCTGTCCCCAGCCTGTAGTGCTGCAGGGGTTGTTGTGGCCAAAGTGCAGGACCCGGCACTTGGACTTGTTAAACCTCACCTTGTTGGATTTGGGCCCTGGATCCAGCCTATCCAGGGCCCTGTGCAGAGCCCTCCTACCCTCCAGAAGACCTGCACTCACACCCAGCTTGGTGTCATCTGCAAATTTCCTGATGGTGGACTCAGTTCCCTCATCCAGACCATCAATGCAGATATTCAAGTCCTTGCTGGCTGGCTCTGACCCCTCGGCCATCCTGTGGGTGCCCTGTGGTGGCACTCAAGATGTCTGTTCCATAACCTTGCTGGGCACCCAGGTCAGGCTGACAGGCCTGGAGTTCCCCAGATCCTCCTTCCAGCCCTTCTTGGGGACGGGCTCACACTGGCACCTCCAGTGCTCTGGGACCTCCCTGCTGAGCCAGGACTGATGGTAAATGATGGGGAGCAGCTTGGGGAGCTCATCCACCAGCTCCCTCATCCCCCTGGGATGGATCCCATCTGATTCCTACACCTGTGAGCATCTGAGTGGCTCAGCAGGTCAGCAACTGCTTCCTCCTGGATTCCAGGAGGCTGTTCTGTTCCCTGTGCCCATCCACCAGCTAAGGAGAATACTTGTCCTGAGGACAACCTGTCCTAACATTGAAAATTGAGACAAAGGAGGTGTTAAGTAGCTCAGCCCTTTCCTTATCTTTAGTTTCTATATTCTCCACTGCATCCAATAAAGAGCAGAGGTTCTCCTTCTCCCTCCTTTTGCAAAAAATTTTTTATTCAAACTTTTTTTTTTTTTAGCAGGATGGACCAGGTTAATTTCTGATTGACCTTTCACCCCTCTAATTTTCTTTCTGATAAGCTAATGACATCTTTAACACTTCCTGAGTTGCCAGTCCTTTTTTCCCCTGAGTTCCCACAAAATCTCCATGGGCAGCCCAGCCTGTCATTTTCCTCACCAGCTCATCTTTTGCCACACTGGGACAGGCTGCTCCTACCCCATTAAGATTACTTTCTTGAAATGTGTCCATCCTTCCTGGACCCCTTTGTTTTTAAGGGCTGTTTCCCTTCAAAAATCAGTACCTGATTCAGTACTCCCCTAATCTGCATGCTAAATAGGCCAAAGTCTGCCCTTCCTAATTCCAGTGTGGAAGATTTTTTGCTGCCCCTCCTTCTTTCACAGAACATTGAAAACTTGATTATTTCATGGTCACGGTGCCCCAGGCAGCCTCCGAGCCCCACATCTGCCACCAGCCCTTCTCTGTTTGTGAACAGCAGCAGACAGAGCTTTCCCTGGCAGTGGGAGTGTTACCAAAAATTTGGTAAAAGAGAACACTCCTTAACACCAGTGAAGCATGAAGAAGCAGCATTCTTTATTCTGCTGGAAGCACGGGGGACAGCTCCTCCCAAAGCCATGCAGGCTGAGTACAGGAAAGTTTCTGTTTATCTTCTGTATTTTGCTCACATATTCATTGATTGTCCTGGACTAAACACACATATGATAATCATTTCCCCAAAATCATTAACATATTCCCCTCCCCTTTACCCATGCTCTCTTCTGTCCTGGGGGTTTCTCTGGTGGTCCCTGGTGGTCGTGGACCCCAATGTTCCAGTCCGTCTGGCTGAGCTGGCAGGACACTGAGGCTGCTGAACTTCCAGTGCCCTTCTCACACAATGGGCATTGTGTGGTTTCCATAGGCCTGGGGTTTTGGAGAACAAGCTCCAGGTGTTAGCTCACCTGGTGGAGACAATTTATCATCTGGTGAGATGAGGTCACAGAGTGGGCTATGACATCACAGAGTGGGTTATGTGAGGTCACAGAGAAACTATGACATCATAGCCATATCTGGGATATCACAGGGCAGAGGTCTGACATCACAGAGCAGACTATGACATCACAGAGCTGTCTGTGACATCAGAGACCTGCTGTGTGACATTAGAGAATGGGCTGTGACATCACAAAGCAGGCTGTGACATCCCAGAGGGGCTGTGTGACATCCCAGCAGGGCTGTGTCAGGTCACTGGGTTGGTCACTCCGCCCCAGCTCCCCCTCACAGTTTCTCCCAACAAGTCCAATGCTGTCCATGCCCAGCAGGGTCCCTGTTCCCCAGGATCCCCCTGACCCACCTGGAGCCACAGCCTCCACCAAAGGATGTTCCACAGGATCCACCCCGGGGCCTGAATGGGGACAAGGGGCCATGGCTGTGTGACCAGGACATCAAGGACGGGGATTATCCAGGTCACTGTGATCTGGGTTGGGTTGCCCAGGGCAGGAGAGATGTTTGGCAGCTGGAGCAGGGTCTGGGAAGGGCCTCCAAGGTGGGGCTGGAGCCTTTGGGCTCTGAGCAGAGGCTGAGGGAGCTGGGCTGGTCCAGCCCGCAGCAGGGAAGGCTGAGGGGCTCCTCATCCCAGCCTGGCAGTGCCAGCCAGGAGGGGATGGAGAGCACAGAGCCAGGCTCTGCACTGGGGGCCTGGTGGGAGACAAAAGCCAATGGGTGGAAGGGGAAAGAGGGGAGATCAGCCAGGACAGGAGGAGATGAAATGAGTCAGGCTGGTTTCAGCATTTCCTCAGCACCAGAAGCAGCCTGACCTCCCTTCTCCATCCCCCACTGACAGCTTTGAAAATTAGGAATTGTTTGAGCTGTTTTGCCCCTACTCCAGGACGAGCATCCTGATACAAGAAATTAATTGTGTTTATATCTATCACAGAACCACGTTTGTCTAAAATTAATTTTCGTATGGAAATCCCTTGTGGATGATGGACTCAGATGCTGATGGGATGTTGCACATAGCTCAGGGAAGAGTTTTTAATTGTGTGATTGTTAATTTAATTGTGGTATTGTTATTAAATTGTATCCTGTTCAACTATGGTCTGTTGGCCATGAAGAGAAACTTTCTGTGCCTCTAAGTCTCACCAGTCCTTGACCCCAAAGGACACAAACCTGATGAGTTGGGGTTCCCACTCCAGGGGTTGCCCTTGGACCTCTCTCCATTGCCAGAGCAGAGTTCCCTTGTCCCAGAAAGTCCCTGGCAAAGGAGGGATGAAGGAAGCAAGACAGGCTGTGGGAATCAGGGGCAGGGCAGAGCCTGGGAGAAGAATGACTTTTGCATTTGATGAAGCTGTGCCTTCCCTTTGCTTTATTTGCTGACAAGAAATGAACATCCCTCTGTGTCTAAGGCAGCTCCTTCTCCAAGGAAAGCAGGTGGGAGCTGGAGCCAAGGAGCTGAAAGCTGCAGGTGCAGCCTGGGCTGGAGGGAGCTCAGATTTGCACAAGGCTGCTCTGAGTGCCAGGGCTTGGATGGGGGAAATGGTGGGGTGGGGGGTAGGGACAGAGTCTGATTGATTGTCAGCCATGAAGGGTCTTGATTTTCATATCTACACAAACTGCATGAGAGGTACTTGGAGTCAGTGTCAATTGGTGATTGCACATATCAATTCACAGGAAAACAAAATTAAACAGGACCTAAAAAAAAAATCTTTTCTTGGTGTCTTTTTAAATATATTGCATTCATAATGAATACATTACTGAGATCTACTTAACTACAAATTATTAGGAAACTTAAATCACATTATCCCCAGAGGCTTGGCTCGTTAAGGTGTTCTGAATGTTAATGAGCCCTGGGACACTGAATTCCTGCACTGAAGAGCTGAAGGCTGAAAAAGCCTCTGCAGCAGTGAAATTCAGCAGCAGCCTCCAAGGTGCTGAGGATGTCAGCAGCCCCCAGTGAGGCCATCCCTGCCCAGAGACCGTGGGGGAATGCGCAGACAAGGAGAGCGTCCCTGGGGCTGGGGCAGCACAACTCAGAGGCAGCAGCGGCTCCAGCTGGGCAATGGAGTGTGGAATGTGGCTGGGAAAGCCCTGCCTGGGCTGTGCCAAGCAGGACACACAAGCCCTGACCCCCATCCCCCAAACAACTCTCTCAAGGAGACATTTAAAAGGAATTACAATTGTTTGTGTATCCGGTGTTGGATGTACTGGAAAAATACTGGCAAGAAATCCTCAAGAGGTCAAAACAACCAAACAGCCTTTACTGGCAACTTTAGAAAATTAGAGAATTTTGGCAAAAGGTTTAATACGACATTTAATCAATCCCAAAACACTTCTCCAAAGCATTACCTTGGCCCATTCAACTTCACAAATTCTAAGCCTGTTCAATTTAATGTTAATCAAAATTTGCAAGAGGGGGGAATTAAAAGAAGACACAGAAAGAGAGAAAGACAAAAAAGTTACAGAGAAGCACACACACCGCTACCAAACTCCTGGATTCCAGCACTGTTCAGATGGAAATTCCAAGAGGGGATAGGGCCAAGATGTGTGCTTGCCTTGTGGTCAGCCTTCAGTACCCCTTAGTCTTCCTGGTCCCTTCCCCCAAGTGGGACTTGGGGCCATTTGGTCCCTCAGGAGCTGGGCTGGGGGCTGCAGAGGTGGCTGTGGAGCATTGCCTGTGCTGTGCCAGGGACTGGCAGCCACTGCTGGGCTGGGATAGAGGCTCTGGGGGGATTGGGGTAACAGGGCAGGACAGGGCTGGGGTTACAGGGCAAGGCAAGGCTGGACCTGCCCCTTCCTCCCTCACACATGAAATATTTCAAGCCAAGATTTTCCTCCAGTCTGTCACAATAGGGAATGTTGGAGTTGGAACTCCCAATTCTGGCCATGGGCACCTGGTTGAGAAGGACCGTTCTTTTCCATAGGGAGGAAAACACAGAGCCCCAGTGTTTCATTAGCAGGTAAGATGAGACTGTCCATATGCCGAGGTCAGCTGGACCATTCAGGTGGCCCCTGGGATGCCAACCCAGCCAGACCTGTCCTGTGTTCTCCTGGTTCCACTGGGCCCTGCAGTGTCACAACGGTCTCTGTGGTTCCACAGGTCCCACAATGTCTCAATGGGCCCTTGGTCTCATGGAGCCTCAGAGTATCACAGTGGTGCCCTTGGTTCCATGAGACACCATGGTATCACAATGGATTCTTGGTTCCATGGTTCCACAAAATGTCAGAATGGGCTACTTGGTTCCATGGGACCTCATAGTGTCAGAATTATCTCCTTGGTTCCATAAGGCCTCATAGGCACAATGGTCTCCATGGTTCCATGAGTCCCCAGAGTGTCACAATGGCCCCTTGGTTCCATTAGGCTGTGAAGTGTTCTAATGGTCTCTCTCCATGGTTCCATGAGGCCTTGCAATGTCACAATGGACCTTTGGCTCCATGGGGTCTCGCAGTGTCACAATGGCCCCTTGGTTCCATGACACCCCAAAGTGTCACAATGCTTCCATGAGGCACTGCAGTGTCACAATGGACCCTTGGTTTGATGGGGCCTCTCAGTGGCACGGCGAACCCTACATTCCATGGAGCTGCATAGTCTTAGTATGGTCGCTTAGATTGCATGAGGCCCAGCAATGTCACAGCGGTCCCTTGGTCTCACATTGTGACCCTGTGGGGTCTCATGGAATCATGGAGAGGACTGTGACATTGCTGGGCCTCATGCAACCAAGGGGACTGTACTGACACTGTGTGGCTCCATGGAATGTAGGGATCACTGTGCCACTGAGAGGCCCCATCAAACCAAGGGTCCATTGTGACACTGTGGGGCCTCATGGAACTGTGGAGACCATTGTGACACTTTGGGGTGTCATGGAACCAAGGGTCCATTGTGACACTGTGAGACTCCATGAAGCCAGAGGTCCATTGTGACATTGCAAGGCCTCATGGAACCATGGAGAGACCATTGGGACGTTTCACAACCTCATGTAACTAAGGGGCCATTGTGACACTGAGGGGAACCATGTAACCAAGGAGACACTTGTGACACTGAGGAGACTCATGGGATCATGGAGACCATTGTGACACTATGAATCCGCATGGAATAATCAAAGCATTGTGACACTGAGAGGCCTCATGGAACCATCGTGACCCTGGGGGTCCCCACAGTATCAAGAGGATCATTGGGATACTGTGGGGCTTCATGAAACCAAGAGGCCTTTGTGACACTGCAGGGCTGCATGGAACCAAAGGCCATTGTGACTTTGCAGGGCCTGATGTCATCAGGGGTCCATTGTGACACTGTAGAACTAAAGAAGACCATTGTGACACTGCAGAATTGCATGGAACTGAGGGGGCCATGGTGACAATGGAACCTTGGTTCAATGTGGAACCCCATTGAAGCAAGGGTTCATTGTGACACTGCAGGGCTGCATGGAACCAAAGCTCCAGTGTGACACAGAGGGGCCTCCTCTCATCAATGGTTGATTGTAACACCATGGAGCCAAAGGAGACCATTGTGACACCACAAAACCCCAGGGTCCAAAAGTCCATTGTGACATTGCAAGGCTCATGGAACAGAGGAGTCATGTGACATTGTGGGGCCTGGGGAACCATGGAGACCATTGTGACACTGCAAGGCTTTATAGAATCATTGGGACCATTGTGATGCCACGGGGCCTTCTGGAACCCAGGGGCCATTGTGACACTGCTGGACCCCATCAAACCAAGGGTCCATTGTGACACTGCAGGTCTTTGCCATTGTGACACTGCTGGATCCCATGGAAACATGTCACCATTATGGCACTCATTGTGGGGCCTCAACATTGTGACACTACGGGGCCCCATAAACCAAGGGAACACGGAACAGGTCTGGCTGGTTTGGCCTCCCATGGACTGCCTCACTGGTCCAGCTGACCTTGGCATGTTGAGGGTCTCATCTGGTCTGCTAACGAAACACTGGGGCTCCGTGCTTTCCTTACTATGGAAAAGAACTCTCCTTCTCCTCCAGGCACCCATGGCCAGAATTGGGATTTCACCTCCAAATTTCCTTATATCCAAGGATTGTTCCAATAGGAATATTGCCCGGACAAGTTCGGCTGGCAATGTTTTCACAAGGGTCAGTTCTCATCTGTCCCCAAAACCCTGGGGAAGGCACTGTGCTTTCCTTCCTATGGGAAAGAACTGTCCTGCTTTCTCCAGGCACTCATGGCTGAGATTGGGCTTCCACCTCCAAAATTCCCTAAATCCAAAGACTGCTCCCAGACAAAATCTGCCATTCCTGACAAGTCTGGCTGGCCTTGACCTAGTGAGGCTCTCACCTGCCTTCCAAACACTGGGGCTCTGTGCTTTCCTTCCTATGGAAAAGAACTGTCCTTGCTGGCCAGGTGCCCATGGGCAGATTTGGGTTCCACCTCCAACACTGCCTGTTGTGACAGACTGGAGGAGATTGCTGGCTTGAAACTTTTGTGCGGCGGGGAGGAAGGGGCAGGTCCAGCCCTGCCCTGCCCTGAAACCCCAGTCCCCACAGAGCCTCTATCCCAGCCCAGCAGTGGCTGCCAGTCCCTGGCACAGCACAGGCAATGCTCCACAGCCACCTCTGCAGCCCCAGCCCAGCTCCTGAGGGACCAAATGAGCCCAAGCCCCACCTAGGGGAAGGGCCCAGCAAGACCAAGGGGTATTGAAGGCTGACCACAAGGCAAGCACACATCTTGACCCTACCTTCTCTTGGAATTTCCATCTGAACTCTGCTGGAATCCAGGAGTTGGTAGCGGTGTGTGTGCTTCTCTGAATCTTTTTTGTCTTTCTCTCTTTCTGTGTCTTCTGTTTCTGTGCTCCTGCAAATTTTGATTAACATTAAATTGAACAGGCTTAGAATTTGTGAAGTTGAATGGGCCAAGTCAGTGCTTTGAAAAGTGTTTTGTTGATTGAATGTCTTTTGTAGTTTGACATGACATGAGAAGAATTTTAAAAAGTAATACAAAACTTCTTGTGTAACTGACAATCTGTTAAACCACTGAGATACTGAACACGCCTCTGTGAAACACAAATGTTAAAGATGAAAAAACCCAGGAACCTCCTCTTTCTTTTCCAGTCAACAAAGAAGCAGCAGGCCCCTGCCCCAGCCCCCATTTCAACCAAACCAAACCAAACCAAATCAAACCAAACCAAACCAAACCAAACCAAACCAAACCAAACCAAACCAATCCAATCCAAACCAAACCAAACCAAGCAACCCTGCCGTGGGCTGACCCCCTTCCCCCCTCCCCAGGCTGCCTCCCCCCGCTCCCCATCGGCCCCATTCTAACCAAACCAAACCCCAACAACTCCCAAACAGGAAAATAAAAGAGGCTATAAAACCCCACAGAGAACAAAGCTAGCCATATCATCTTACCATCAAGTCCTCTTCCCCCAACACAACTAAAACCAAAAACTCCTACAACCTACAACCCATACAAAATAACCTACTTTAAAAACTTAAACAGAAAAAAGCCAAAAATGAACCATAAAACCAATCCTAACATAACCCAACTACAACTTCCACCACAAGATACTGGCAGGTCAGATGTTAATCCTTTCAATACTGCAATCCTCCCTCAAGTAAAGAAAAAAAATATAAGCATATAAAAAAACAACATAAAACCATCAAAGTCAGTAAAGAAGAAATGAAATCCCAATTAAAAAGCACAAAGAAACCTCTAATTGTAAAACTAAAATCCTCTTAAAAACTATAAAGAGAAAACACATAAGACTATTTAAAACTTAAAATTGATATCAAACAAAAACCTCCATATTAAAAAAATGAATGTTAAAATAACTATAATTTCATAAAAATTTTAAACAGGGGGAAAAAATAGTAATCCAGTATCCCCAACAGAAGATATCTATTCCCATAGATAAAAATAATGGTAAAAGTAAATAATAAAAACCTTTACCTTTAAAAAACTCATCTTTTAAAGTCCGCATAAGTCAACATGACCCATCAACAAGTTGTAAAAAAGCTTGTAGCGATAAAAAAACTTCACAATAACGAAGTTCCCCTGACAACTATTATTCATGACAAAATTAAAAACCACAAAAAACCTACTTTTTCCCTTGAAAAAAAATCTCCATAACCTTAACAAGAAAAACTTCTCTCTCTCTAAGTAAACTAAAAAAAGACTATTCTAGAAATAGTAAACAAACTAGAAATTTTAAGTTTACTTTTATTACATTGTCAGTAAAAAGAAAAAGTTGTGAACAACAACAACAGAAGAGTTCTTAAGAGTTTATTTTAATTCTTACTACCTTCTTTCTTTTTAAATTTATTTTTAATAAAAATTTCTTTATACCCTTTCAAAATTTTAGGCCTACTTTACCTTTTTCCTAATTCTATCTCAGAAAAAAATAAATACATAAATAATTAACTGACATTAAAACCCACTACACTCATCAATACATTAATTAAGAAATCTCAAGATTAGAAAAATCTAAAATTAAAAAATAACTTTTGCCAAAGTTTCGCTGATTTTCTAAAGCTCACAGTAAAGGTAGTGTTGTTCTTTTGAGCTCCCAAGAATCTCTTCCTGGTGTTTCTCCAGGGAGTCCAACTCAGAAAACACAAACAATTATAATTCCTTTTAAATGTCCCCTTGAGAGAGTTGTTTGGGGGATGGGGGTCAGGGCTTGTGTGTCCTGCTTGGCACAGCCCAGGCAGGGCTTTCCCAGCCACATTCCACACTCCATTGCCCAGCTGGAGCCGCTGCTGCCTCTGAGTTGTGCTGCCCCAGCCCCAGGGACGCTCTCCTTGTCTGCGCATTCCCCCACGGTCTCTGGGCAGGGATGGCCTCACTGGGGGCTGCTGACATCCTCAGCACCTTGGAGGCTGCTGCTGAATTTCACTGCTGCAGAGGCTTGTTCAGCCTTCAGCTCTTCAGTGCAGGAATTCAGTGTCCCAGGGCTCATTGACATTCAGAGCACCTGAACAAGCCAAGCCTCTGGGAATAATTTGATTTTAATTTTCAAATCACTTGTGGTTACTTAGATCTCAGTAGTATATCTGCGGTGAATGCAATATATTTAAAAAGACAGTGAGAAAAGATTTCTTAGGTCCTGTTTGTGTTTATTTCCCTGTTAA
This sequence comes from Calcarius lapponicus, assembly GCA_039654755.1. Taxonomy (NCBI): domain Eukaryota; kingdom Metazoa; phylum Chordata; class Aves; order Passeriformes; family Fringillidae; genus Calcarius; species Calcarius lapponicus. The sequence goes on along the minus strand of CM077467.1, from coordinate 20,620,888 downwards.
TTCATTGATATGTGCAATCTCCAATTGACACTGAATCCAAGAACCTCCTCATGCAGTTTGAATAGATATGAAAATCAAGACCCTTCATGGCTGACAATCAATCAGACTCTGTCCCTACCCCCACCCCACCATTTCCCCCATCCAAGCCCTGGCACTCAGAGCAGCCTTGTGCAAATCTGAGCTCCCTCCAGCCTAGGCTGCACCTGCAGCTTTCAGCTCCTTGGCTCCAGCTCCCACCGTCTTTCCTTGGAGAAGGAGCTGCCCCAGACACAGAGGGATGTTCATTTATTGCCAGCTAATAAAGCCAAGTGAAGGCACAGCTCCATCAAATGCAAAAGTCATTCCTCTGCTGGATATTAAATCCACTTTCCACAGCAGACAGTCTCAGAGCAATGGAAAACACCTTCTGTGCCCAGCACAGATCCCAAGGTCCCCCCAAACCCTCCCTGCCCCGATTCTGCCCAGATTTTCTCTTTGCACACACGAGTCACAGGCTGAAGTCAGGAGCTCCCTCCATGGCCAGCAGGAGAAAAAGAGAGAAAGGGGATGAAGAGCTCTCCTGTGCAGAGCCAAGGTCCAAGTGCAGCCCCTGCAGTGGGAACCACAACTCATCAGGTTTGTGTCCTTTGGGCTCAGGGCCTGGTGACACTCAGAGGCACAGAAAGGTTTCCCACCAATAAACACAAGCTGAACATTTGAACAGTTTAATAACCATCACAGCTCATCCCTAAGCTCTCTGGGATGTCCCAGCAGCATCTGACATGTCCACCATCCCCCAGGGATTTCTAGACAGGAACAGTTTCAGACAAAGACATAAGAAATCGTAATTCTGTGATCGATATAAACACATTTAAGATGTTTACTAATGTGATATTTATTTGAAGTTCAGGAAGACTGGGTACTCCTTGGAGCTCAAAGCAGTAAACAGTCAGCTGAGAGGCACTTGAATGACCAGAGAGCATCTGGAGGAGGAAATCTGGGAGCAATGGGAAGGACATCGATCTAGCAGGTCTAGTGAAGAGATGTCCATTGACATGGCCATTTGAACAGGAGAGCTGGAAACGCCAGCTCTGAAACACTAAAGGAAGAAGGTCATGAAATATTACACTGAATATTGGCGGCAAAGGTAGAGGGGAAGATCAGTATTTTTTCTCCTGCGATCAGTAAAAGAATCCAGTAGATCCAGGAAATTCCTGTTCCTGCTGGGAAAACTTTACCATTTTGTAAAGGTACTCAAAAGACCCAGATAAAAAATATTTCCTTGTATATTATGAAACTAACACCTATGCGCCAACTAACCTATGCGCCTTTCCAGGTAGACATCGGTTGTGTGCCCACGAACAGGCAGTGCCACTTGTGCCCTGAGATCCCCACCTGGGATTGGATCTCTCTGAGAGCACCTGAGGGAGAGCAGAGCACCTTGCAAGCTGCAGGTCCCTGACAGCCCCACAGGGCTCCTGTCCCATCAACATCTGCTCTGCTCCACTCTGGAAGAGGGCCCAGCATGGTGCCGGGATCATCAGACAGCTGAGGTGTGTGCTGGAATTCAATGGCCTCCCCATCCCGCAGCAGCCCTGCATTTCCCTGCTGCAGCCTTGGTCTCCAGCACAGCCATGGAGGCTCTTTGGGCTCTGGGCTGTTGCTGCAGCCCCCAAGGGCAGCTGAGCTCTGCCTTTGGCACAGTCGGGCCTGGCCAGCGCAGGCCATGCTCAGCAATTGCTTGTGTGTGCCTGGCCTTGCTGTCAGCCCCGGCAGCGGCTGCGTGGCCCCTTTGTGGCCCTGTGCTGGCCCAGCCATGGTGGCCCAGCCCCTGTGCAGGCCCAGCCCAGGCCAGGAGCATTGCGGCTGGGAACGGCCCCTGTGCCGTGGTGCCCACAGCAGCCTTGGGGCTCTGTGCCCCATGGCCTCCCTGCTGGGCAGCCTCTGCCAGCTCCTGCAGAGCCCCTGGCACCTGTGGGGCTGCACAGACAGCCCTGCCCCGGGCTCTACCGGCCTCTGGGCCAGCAGAGAGGCCGGCCAGGGCTGGCCATGGCCGGGAACAGGCCCTGAGCCCCGCAGGAGGATGGAGCTGGGCCACAGCCAAACTCAGCCCAGGCCAAAGCTGGGCTCAGCAGCCAGGGCTGCCAACACATGGGCACAGAGGCTGGCGCTGACAAATGTCCTGGGCCCCCTCCCTGCTCTGTCCATGCCACCAAGGGCACAGAGCAACCTCCTCTCTGGGCCACTTGCCTGTTTGCAATGCCTTGCACAGGCGCTGGCCCTGCCCCACAAGGCCTGGCCTGAGTCCTGCCCCTGCCCGCTCAGCCAGGCTGAGATGGACACTGATGGTTTCTGAGTAAAGAAAGCAAAGGTGAAGCCAAGGAAATGCTGAGGGCAGTTTGGGGGTGACTGCCAGGCAGCCCTGGCTTGGAGCAACAGCGTCTGCAGTGGCACAGGAAACTCCCAGCTGATGGGAACAAACTTTCTGGCTGACTGCAGGGGCCAGGACAAAGCTGAGTGGTTTCCCTGGTGTCCCCCAGCCCTTGCTGGCCCCAGGGGCTGATGGCATTTGTGCTCCCTCAGGTTCATGGCCCCACAGCAACAGCATGGGGGTGCTCCCGCCTGCTGTGTGCAATGCAAACAGGGGCTGCTGAGCCAGTGCTGCCGTGGCTGTGCCTGCAAGGATGGGGCACCTGTGTGAGCTGGGGAAGAGGCCAGGGCTGCAGAGGGGGGATGTTGTTGGCAGCTGCATCAGGACGCTCTGGGATGCTGCCCTGGGCTGTGCAGCGCCCTGGGGATGGATCAGCCCCTGCTCTGCTGCTCCTTCCCGTCTGCCCCAGGGCCCTTGCAGAGCCCCAGCCATGCTGTTTGCCCCCAGCCTGCCCATGGCCAGCCTGGGGCTGCTCACAGGGGTTTCTGTGCTGAGCATTGGCCTGGCCGTGTTCTTGAGAGAGCCTGGGCAAGGAGCCTGGAGCCCCCAGGCCCTGGGCTGAGGCGTCAGCGCTGCCCCAGCAGTGCCCATGGCCTGTCCCTGCTGCAGCCCCGGCACTGCCACCCCCAGGGCTGTGCCCGGCCCCGAGAGCACTCAGGCCCTGCAGCAACACCAGGGCCAGCAGGGTAGCGGGGCAGGGCCACGGCAGCAGCACTGGCAACACCAAGTGCTGCTGCTGCTCCTGGGCACAGCTGCTGGGCCAGCACTGATCTGCCCCAGCTCTGCACACAGACATTGCTGCTGCAGCTCCAGAGAAAGCAACAGCTCCAGAAAAGGGCATCTCTGCAGAAAGCTTTGCTGGGAGATCCTTTAGTTCCTTTAATGTCACTGAGAGCACAGCCCCTCATTGACACAGTCTGTGTCCACAGGGAAGGTGGAGAGAAACACAATGAGAAATGGCAGAAACAATGATATTTCTTTGTGGACAATATGAAAAAAGTAAAAAAAGTCAAAGGACCACCAAAAGGAGACCAACAAGAAATATCAAAGATGACTTTTTTTACAAGTGATTTGCAGAAACTGGCCAGCAGTTTAATGTTCCTGAAACCATCCAGTCATCAGTCTCCACACTGCAGCCTTGAGCTCCTGGTTCCTCAGGCTGTAGATAAGGGGGTTCAGGGCTGGAGGCACCACCGAGTACAGAATTGACAGGGCCAGATCCAAGGATGGGGAGGACATGGAGGGGGGCTTCAGGTGGGCAAACATGAGAGTGCCGATGAAGAGAGAGACCACGGCCAGGTGAGGGAGGCAGGTGGAAAAGGCTTTGTGCCGTCCCTGCTCAGAGGGGATCCTCAGCACAGCCCTGAAGATCTGCACATAGGAGAAAACAATGAACACAAAACAACACAATGATAAAGAGGAACTAACAGAAAGAAGTCCCACTTCCCTGAGGTTGGAGTGTGAGCAGGAGAGCTTGAGTATCTGGGGAATTTCACAGAAGAGCTGGCCCAGGGCATTGCCATTGCACAGGGGCAGGGAAAATGTATTGACTGTGTGCATGAGAGCAGTGAGAAGGGCACTGGCCCAGGCAGCTGCTGCCATGTGGGCACAAGCTCTGCTGCCCAGGAGGGTCCCGGAGTGCAGGGGTTTGCAGATGGACACGTAGCGGTCGTAGCACATCACAGTCAGGAGATAAAACTCTGCTGAGATGAAGAACACAAAGAAAAAGAGCTGTGCAGCACATCCTGTGTAGGAGATGTCCCTGGTGTCCCAGAGGGAATTGTGCATGGCTTTGGGGACAGTGGTGCAGATGCAGCCCAGGTCAGCGAGGGCCAGGTTGAGCAGGAAGAAGAACATGGGCGTGTGCAGGCGGTGGCCGCAGGCTACGGCGCTGATGATGAGGCCGTTGCCCAGGAGGGCAGCCAGGGAGATGCCCAGCAAGAGGCAGAAGTGCAGGAGCTGCAGCTGCCGCGTGTCTGCCAGTGCCAGCAGGAGGAAGTGCCTGATGCAGCTGCTGTTGGACATTTGCTGTGCCTTAGCATGGGGATCTGTAAAAAAAAATAACCATGGAATAGTTGGGTTTGGAGAGGACTTGAAATATGCCAGCACAGGCTGGGGGCACTTTCCCCCCACTGCCTGCCCAGGGCTCTGCTGCCTGGAGCTGTCCCTGCCAGCAGCTGCTTCCCTGTGCCCAGGGCTGGGCCCTGCCAGTGCTGCCAGAGCCCAGCCCAGCCCTGGGGGCTCAGCTCTGCCCTGCGGACCCCTCCCAGCCCTGGCACTGCCCAGGGGCAGCTCTGGCTCTGCAGGCTCTGATGGCAACGTCAGAGCAACCCTGACGATGCTGGAAAAGCGACACTGATGCTGCCTGTGAGGGGCCCTATGGTGATTTCTGTCTCCGCTGGGTTTATTCAGATCTGAGAGAAATATCTTTTTTAATTTTCTTCAGCCTGAACTGAGATGAATTTCTATATGTAATTTCCCATTCAGGCAACCCAGAGCAGTAGATTAAAAAAGCAGAATTTCCCTTTCATGTAGTCCCTGCCTTGCTGTGCTCCGTGTATAATCTACCTTGGAAATTTTCTGCAGTTAAATGCCATGCTGAAAGCAGTCCTGAACAATGCTGCACCCTCCCCACACAAGGAGAACACTTCCAAGCCTGACCAGCTGTCTCCTCCCACCCAGATCTTGTCCCCAGTGCTGGGAGCAGCTGCCAGGGCTGGCTGAGAGCTGTCCCTGGAAGGCAGCAGAGTCCCTGCCCCAGCACAGCGCCCTGGGCTGCAGGACCCTGCTCTGCAGGACAGCCCTGGGCACCCCTGGCTGCTCTGCACAAGAGACAAGCAGAGAATGTACTCACAGGGTCTGGAGGCATTGGGATGTTCCAGCTTTAGGAGATGGCTCCAGGAGCTGCAGCTGCATTGTCCTGCAGCCAGAGGTTCCTGTGCCAAGGGCTGGCAGGGATTCTGCCCCAGGCACTTCTCAGCCCCTTCCCAGCCCTGCCTGATTGAAGCTCTCTGTGCCTCTGTGCTGTGCCCGGGCTGGCTGCAGGCAGTGCCCCAGCCCTGCTGGGCTGGCAGAAGAGCTGCTCAGCAAGAGAAATGTGCTTTTGAAGCTCTTCTTGGTTTTCAGGTGCTGTGTCTGTGCCTCTTTTGCCTTGGAGTCTCTGAGAGTTTTGTGCAATCATGGCCTCCAATTATCTGCTTTAATTAATCCCCTGAGATTCTTTGTCAGTAGCAACACTCAGTGGGACTCAATAATACTTCACGGTCCTTCGGTTTTTTAGGCCACTTGGTTTTTCTTTTTGGACTCAGATTCTATGAGAAAGATTGTGCAGTCACAGCCTGCAATTATATGCTTTAATTAGTCCCTTGAGAACCTTTATCAGTAACAACATTCAGTGGGCTCATTAATGCTTCAAGGTACTTCAGTTATTTTAAGGTACTTGGTGTTTCCCTTTTGATGCAGACTCTGTGAGAGGTTTGTGCAATCATGGCCCCAATTATCTGCTTTAATGAGTCCCTGGAGAGCTTTGTACTGACACTCAGTGGGGCTCATTAATACTTTGAGATACTCAAGGTTTTTAAGGTACTTTGGATTTTCCTTTCTACACTCTGAATCTCTGAGAGGATTTGTGCCATCCTGGCCTCCAATTCTCTTTTCCAAGGAGCCCATGAGGAGCCTGTGTTAGGGATGGACCTCACTTGGGCCCATTCGTGCTTTGAGACACTTTGGGTGTTTCCTCTGACTTTGACTCCTGGAAAGGTTTGTGCAATCTCCTCTCAGGCCCTGAGGTTCCAGGCTCAGCTCCAAATGCACCACGGGGCTCATCAAGCAAGTCCTGTCAAACCATGGCTCTGCCTTGATTTCCCTCTGGTCTAGAGCAGTTTATCAGGAAGGTTTCCTTTTACATTTATGGACAAATATTTCAAAGAGCTTCTAAGAAATACGTAATCTTATTTCAAAGAGTGTATTTTATTGCTGTTCTCTTTTTAGAGAAGAGCTGATTGCAGCATTCTGTGATTGATATTGATGTAGGGGTGCTCCTAAGGAGGTCTGGCCAGGTCAGTGAAGTTGTACCTTGGAGCTGACCCAGTGTGGACAACCTTGCCCCACATTCCCCAACCCCATGTGAGAAATCATTTTCACTTTCAAAAATTTAAATGGTTCATTAAGATCTTATCAAAATACAACAGAAGACTGATTAAAGAAAAGAATACAGTGCCGGGAGCAAAGGATTCAGTCACCATGTGCTCATCTACAAAATGGATGCTCTGTCTTTTACACCTCTAGCCCCTCCCAAAGTCTTGTCAATCGACTCCTTCTTCTCTGTCCAGTGGTGGAGATCACTGTCTGACACCTTGATGGGAGGTCAGGTGCTGCCATAGTAACAAGCCAACCCTCCCAAATGCCCCAACTACTGAGGCCATCCTGTGATAACAATGCAAGGGGGAGGGGAAAGTAATTATTCATCCACAAAACTTCTCTTAACATATATTCAATATTCACCCCTTAATTATGAGAGTCAACCGTAGGGTTACTCATCTCTAACAAACCCCCCTTTTCTTTTTCTAGAAGTCATTTTGCTCAGACAATTAAGTAAAAAACTTTCTCTCTCTCTTGAATGAGTCATACCAGCATCTATTGATGTGGGCAAGGACAGTGGGAACAGAACAAAAAAATCTCAGGTTTTCCTTGGACACACTTATTTGGAATGGACAAAAGAGCATCCCAGAGGTCCAGTATGGCTTTGACTCCCATCTACCGTGCCTATGTGGCTGCTACCCATAGTCAGTGTATCTTAGGGGTGAGTACAGAGGCCAACTCGGTCCTGTCCTCCAGTCCCTGTTGAATTAAAAGATAACTGAGGAATGACAGAGGTCTGGTGTGGCCTTTTGTCCCTACCTTACCATGCCTACAGGGTTGCTACCCACAGCAGGGCTATGGAGCCTTCTTGGTAGCAAACAAAGGGGCCAACCTGGTCTTGCCCTCCTTCCTTTGTCTTATTTTCCTAAAGAAGCTGTCCTTTTACCTTTGCAGTCCCTTGTGTACTTCCCCTCAACAGATGCTGGTAATTCTCAGCCATGAAAACAGGAAGAGTTCTTGAGCTGTTTGGTGGAAGCTTGACTCTACTTTTTGGGCATGTTGGTGTTTTTCTGGTTGTCTCTCAGTCTCTGCTTGAGAGTCAATCTTGTTTCACCCAGCCTGGATGTTACAGTCCACTCTTTGGGTTCTTCTACTGGGCCTTTGGCTCTGTTGCCATGAGTCCATCCCCGCTCTGCAGTTCGCATGGCCGATTCGGTGGTGAGCAGTACCTGAAAGGGACCTTCCCACTGAGGAGTCAGAGGCTGATCTCTTCATGACTTGATCATCACCCAATCCCTGGGATTAATATTATGGATTCTGAAATCCAGGGTGGTAGTTTGAGGAATTGCCCCTTTATGTCTTAGCCCTTCTAAGGTTTGTGCTATGGACATCACTTATTTCTTGGCATTGGCTTCCCCTTCCTCATAGGTGGCAGCCTTCTGGGGTGAGGTCAGGAAGGGTAACCCAAACATCATTTCATAGGGTGACACCCCCAGATCTGACTGGGGTTGGGTTCTAATTCTTAATAAGGCCAAAGGCAGACATTTTATCCATGACATTTGGGTTTCAATCATTCTCTGAACTAGAGCTCTTTCAAGAGTTTGATTCATTCTCTCAACCAGAACTCTGTGGATGCCATGGAGTGTGTAATTCCCATTTTACTGCCAGGGCCTGTGAAGGAAAGATGAGAATGTTGACTCCATGATCAGAAGGCTTGATTTATTATTTTATGACATATGTTATATTAAAACTATACTAAAAAGAAATAGAAGGAGAAAGGTTCCTCAGACAGCTGAGCTAAGAATAGAAAAGAATAAACAACAAACATCTGTCTCAGGCAGAGAGCGAGAGCTAGCCCTGCCATGAGTGGTCAGCAAATCTAAACATCTACACCAGACCAATCAGGGATCCACCTGTTACATTCCATAGCTACAGATAACCATTGTTTACTTTTGCTTCTGAAGCCTCAGCTCCTCAGGAGGGAGAAAAATCCCCTAGAAAAAATTTTTAGTGAAAAGATGTCTGTGACAAGGGCCTGAACAACTTTTTGCAATATCTTCGATGTGAAATGAGTTCCCCAGTCTGAATCAATCCTGTTTGCCATCCCATATCAGGGAATGATTGATTCTAGAAGTGTTTTACTCACAACACTGGCATTGGCTTTCACAGTGGGTACCACCTCTACCCAATGAGTCACATGATCTACTATCACTGGCAAAACTTCCACTGTTGTACCTGGGGAAGCTCAGTAAAGTCTACTTGGATATTTTGGAAGGGCCGTAAGGCTAGTTCTCACCCTCCTCTGGGTGTTTTCCTCATGATTTTCTTATTCACTTTTTGACATCACACACTGTTCAGTTACTTGCTTAGCTATCCCAAAAATTCCTATGCATCCCCAATCCCTTAGAAATTGATCACTTAGCGCCTGTGTACCACAATGTGTTGTTCCATGTCTGCCTTCTAGCATTTTCTTGGCAAGGGGTTTATTCAACATTTGCCTCCATCTGCTAAACTTCCCTTTGTTATGTTTCTTGGCTACTATTTTAAGGAGTTTTTCCTCTTCTGTTCCACGGAATACAGGGACTTTTTGCATTTCTCTCATGGGTGTTAATACTATTATTCGTTTTTCTGTCTCCGATTCAGTTACATTTTTAGCTTTTAATTTGGCTAAATTGTTTCCTTGTGCCCCTTTTTGATATCCTTCAATATATACCACCACTACTTCCTCTGGCAACTGTAAGGTTTCTAATTCTACTAAGACAAAATTTTCATGAATTAGTCTCTTTCCCTTTGAATTTAATAGCCCCCTCTCTTTCCAAATTTTTCCAAAGGTATGCACTACTCCAAAAGTGTATTTTCAGTTTGTATGTATTTTTTCCCCTTTTCTGTGCTAATATTTCCAGAGCTCACTTTAGGGCACACAACTCACATCTTGGGCTGACCAGTTGGAAGGTAACTTTCCCTTTTCTATGGCCACCAACCCTTCATGCACTATAGAGTACCCCGATATCCTGTGTCCCTTTATTACCCGTGAAGATCCATCGATGTACAATTGTTTTCCACCTTGGAGTGGTTGATCTGTTAGGTCCTCTCTTACTTTAGTTTGATAGTTTATAACCTCTAGGCAATTATGTATTAGTTCCTCACCTGGTTCTCCATACAAAAACTGGGCAGGGTTGAGATGGTTACTCACAATTAGCTCTAAATCATTATCTATTAAGATCACCTTATAATTTATCATACAGGAATCTTTGAGCCATTTCTCAGCCTTTTTGCTTAGGATACTTCTAACTGAGTGTGGGGTATATATTTTCAATTTTCCTCTAAGGGTTAATGCCTTAGGTTGAAAAGACAGATAAGGAAGATAGGAGCCTCCCTTAAAATGGAAAATGTAAAAAATTTAAACCCCCTTCCTTTGAATTATTATAATTTTGAAATTAAGAGGCTCTTAGGCAAAGATATGGGAGCAGGAATAACAGTTCTTTACTAGGAAAACTAAAATGGAAAATGTAATCGTACAAAAAACAAACAAAAAAAACCTACTGAGAGAGTCAGAATACCTGTGGGTCAGGGTGTTGGTAGCAGTCCCATTGAATGGTGGCTGCAGTGCTCCTGGAGTGACAGATGCGGTTCTGTTGGAGCAGGGATCCTGTGGACGGGTGTAGTTTTCCTCTGAAGGTCCAGTGGTTACGTAGATGGGCCTGATCTTCCTCTGGGATTCAGTGGAGAAGGCTGCTACTCCTCTGGGAATCCAGTGGGGAAAAGGCTGCTCCTCTGGGAATCCAGTGGAAAGGCTGTACTGGTGTCCCAAAATCTCCAATTATATCCAGGTAGGAATGCTTGGCTCCTCCCTCTGGGTGGAGCTTCTCACAAAGGGGTGATGTAATTTTTATCAGTCATGCAGTGACACTCAATGGACCATTAATAGAAGATATCTCCCCAGAGGGAGGATTGATTGAGGCAAAGATAAAGAAAACTGCCCAATTAACAGAAGATAACCGGCCCACCTCTAACAGATAGGACTTGAATACACACCCAGCTACATCTTCCAACTCAAGACATTTACAAAAATTGCCATTTGAAGTTCTGAGTTTGGCCTCTGTAGTTTTTTTTTTTCTTACATGCTCTAGCAGCCCCCTTAAATACTTCATGAGAGACCTGACCCTCCTTCCAAAGATGATACATCCTCTTTTTATTCTTAAGTTCCTCCAAAACCTCCTTTCCCATCCCAGCCGAGTGTTTGCCTCCTCGACTCATCTTTCGGCACACAGGGACAGTCTGCTCCTCTGTCCTCAAGATCTCTGTTTTGAAATACGCCCACCCTTCCTGAACTCCTTTGTTTTTAAGGAAGTCTCTGCATAAGTCTCCTAAACAGGCCAAAGTCTGCCCTCTGGAAGTCCAATGTAAAAGCCTTATTGATGTTCCTCCTGATTTCACCAAATATTGAGAACTCTATAACTTCATGATCACTGTTCCCCCAAGTGGCCTCCAACCACCACATCTCCCACCAGACCATCTCTATTTTACAAACAACAGATCTAACATAGACCCTCCCCTGCTAGGCTCACTCACAAGCTATTACAAAAGTTATCCTCCACACTAAAAATTTCGTGGACTGCCTTTTTTCAGCTGTATTGAGTTCCCAGAAAATGTCTGGCAGGTTGAAATCACCTACAAGAACAAGAGCGGATGATCCAGAAACATTCTCTAGCTGTTTATAAAATGAGTTGTCCACCTCTTCTTCCTGGTTGGGTGGTCCATAACAGACTCCCAGTAGGATGTCAGCCTTGTTGGCCTTCCACCTGTTTCTCACCCATAGGCATTCAACTTCATCCTCATTAGTTTCAATATCTATGGTGTCCAAAGCCTCCCTAATATAAAGGGCCACCCCTCCACCTCTTCTCCCTTTCCCGTCTCTCCTGAAGAGCTTGTAGCCATCCAGTGCAGCGCTCCAGCCATGTGACTCATCCCCCTGTGGAGAGCTTTGTAGATGCCTGGCTAGCTGAAAAAGGGCACGTACCACTAGTAGAGCACAAAGGACATAGACCAAGAAATCAGCAGTCAGTGTCCAGTCACTGACAAGGACGCTTTGACCTTTGTGCAACATGAGGACAGAAAGGAGATGGTTTGCCAGAAAATATGGAGAATAGTTTAAAAAGTTGCAATAAAGAAATCACAAGAATGTAGAAGTAGGCGTAGTTGAATGATAAGTAATTGACCTATCCTGAGCTCAGCTTTGCAATATGTATGAGCTTCATTAACTCCAATATAAATGTATGCGCCTTCTGATCAAGAAACGAGATCTGCTGATCACCCATATTGGAGTGCAGCTTTTTCTCACGCCGATACTATGAAATGGTGACCTGGCCGACGTGATGACCATTTGGATAATTTCTGCACCGGCAATTGTGGAGCCAAAGTGGATCGGTGAACGAGTTCGGGTCCTATCACAGCCAGGACAGCGATTAAGCACTGCTGAGAAAAGGGGAAGGTGCCGATTCGTTCCAGGTGAGCTTATAGAAGTTACCTGGCTGATACGTGCTGCCGCGACCTTGTAACGGCTGCAACAGAGCTGGCAAAACCATGGAACCAGAAAGGCAAGCAGCATATGACTTATTTATTAGCTTTTTACAAAACCAGCAAGTTAAAGGCATAGATTTGCAGGAAGAACTTCCTGTTGTGTTAGATTATGGGTATACATTAGGGGTTTTTCAAAATCCTCATACGGTACACGAGTTAGCAGAGTGGAAAAAAAATTTGGGGACAAGTTGTGGGAGGCAACTATAGCTGAGAATAAAACTGCACGGAAGATGGGGAAGCCATGGCAAATCGTGCATAATGAGTTATTGCAGTATCAGGCAGAAAAATAGGCAGCGCAGCAAGCTAGGATAGCCCATGATAAGAATAAGAGTTATGAGGATGGTTCAGAGTGTCCGTTACCCCCGTCACATCAACAGTAATTCTGCCACCGACATCAGCCTCCTCCTCACATGACAACTCACCCCCCGCGTGTGCTGTTACAGCAGTGTCTGCACCGTCTGTCCCATGGCCAGACCGTCCTTCTCCTCCTCCCAGTAATGAGCCTCTCCCTGGGTCAGAAGCTGACCTAGTGGGGGCCATTGCAAGGGAGTAAAAAGCAGCGTGGGCAGCGGTAGCAAAACATGTCATGGAGACGGGGGGGGGGGGGGGGGAAGAGAGGCTATGGAAGCAGCTATTGATGTGGCTTGCCCGGTGATATTTACCCCTTTGGCAGGGGTTCGCTATCAAGCAGCAATTACTGCTTTAGACTGGAAGCTGTTGTCGCAGTTACGGGCTACAGTTAGTCAATTTGGAGTGACTGGTGAACCCACAAAGCAGATGCTTGATTATATCTGGGGGACTCAGGTTTTGCTGCCAGCTGATTGTAAAGGAGTAGTGAGGCTTATCTTAACTCAGCATCAGCAGATTTTATTTGGGGCACATTGGCAGTCTCTCTGTCAGCAATGTGTGGCAGAACAGAGACAGCCAGGCGATCCGTTATTTGGAATAACCCTAGATGAATTATTAGGGACGGGACCCTTTATTTGGACAGAAGCACAAGCTTTAATTGGCCCCGATATATGCCGTGAGGCCATGCGCCTGGCACAATTGGCTGTAGATAGAATAAAAGAGCCAGGAGGAATTCCTTCTTATATGGGAATAAATCAAGGAAGAGATGAGTCATTTGGATCCTTTATAGATAAGGCAGCCACTGCTATCAAGCGAGCAGGAGTTCCTGATTACATGAAGGGAGCTTTATTAAAGCAGTGTGCACTCCAAAACTGTAATCAGGCTACGAGGAGTGTGTTAAATACCCTAGGAGCTATTTGGTCTGGAGAGGAAGCTTTAGAACGATGGCAAATGTGCCCGTAGGAAACCAAGCAATGTTAGTAGAAGCTATTAAGGAGTTAGGAGTAGGGTTACAGAAACAAGCAGAAGCCTCACAGAAACAGGCAGAAGCCTCACAGAGTCAGGTGTTAGCAGCTCTTGCTCCCTTACAAGCGGCGGCAACAAATACTCCACGAGCTCTATCTACTGGCTGATTTAAGTGTTACCAGTATGGAGGAATGGGACACACACGACAAGCTTGCCGAGCAGCTAATGTCTGGTGCCACAATGGTCATTCGGATACTCACAACGCCGGAGCTTGCCGACGCTGTTCAGGAAACCTGAGGGCCAGCGTGTCCACCATCACCAGTTGCCATGCACAGACACAAGTAGTTGCTGTCAAAACCCCAACTCAGCTTCCCTTCAACCAGCCACAGCTGGGAGTATCGCCGGACGTGGCAGCCTCAGTAACAGTAACACTGATGACCACCAAACCGGAAAAGGTTCCCACTGGAATAAAGGGACCAATCATCATTAATGGACAACCTATGGGAGCTTTGTTGCTGGGACGATTGTCAGCCACCATGATAGGATTATTTGTTTTGACTGGAGTAATAGATGCTGATTTTACAGGGGAAATTTGTGTTATGGTGTATACTCCTTTTCCACTGATATGAATTGAGAAAGGACAGAGGATAGCTCAATTAGTTCCACTGGAACAGCCGACTAAGACATCACCCCCTCTTCAATCACAGTCCAGAGAAGAAAAGGGTTTTGGTTCCACTGGAGGGCTTACTTTGTTAACAATGAACTTAAATGAGCGACCAAAACACACTGTAATAATAGCATTTCAAGGAGAAAGGCAAACCTTGCAAGGTTTGTTAGATACTGGTGCAGACTCCAGCATTATTAGTCCAGAATTCTGGCCCCACAACTGGCCACTATAGCCAAGCACAATGACAGTTACTGGGGTTGGAGGCCTAACACTTGCAAGAAAATTACCCATGTTATCTGCAACTATTGATGGAAAAACTACGGAATGTTTTCTCTATTGTACCTTTGTCTCCTACTGTACAGTGCCTCATTGGTCAGGACATTTTGGCTCAAATGGAAATTGTGCTGACAAATGAGCACTCTTTGGGCTAATGGTCATTGCGTGGACTTTCCCAATCCCAATAACTTGGACCACGGACACTCCAGTGTGGGTTAGGCAATGGCCAATAAAAAGGGAAAGTCTAGAACAGTTCATATACTAGTGCATGAACAATATAAACAGGGTCATTTACAATTGTCAACAAGTCCATGGAATACTCCTATCTTTGTTATTAAAAAGAAGTCTGGGAAATATCGTTTGTTACATGATTTACGGGCTGTAAATGCACAAATGGAACCTATGGGAGCCCTACAGCCAGGGCTGCCTAACCCTGCGATGTTGCCAAAGGACTGGCCACTTTTAATTATAGATCTTAAGGACTGCTTTTTTACTATCGCTCTCCATCCTAAAGACACTCGGAGGTTCGCATTTACCTTGCCATCTGTAAACAGGGAAGAACCAGATAAGAGATTTGAATGGACTACTCTTCCTCAGGAAGATGCAACAGCCCCACCTTGTGTCAGTTGTATGTGGACAATGCTCTACAACCTCTCAGACAGGCTTGGCCTGAAACAGTCATTTATCATTACATGGGCAATATTTTATTCGCACAGCCGCAACCTTTTACAGGCCAACAAATTCAAGAAATACATAATGCTTCAAGATTACATGGCTTGGTTGTAGCTCCTGAAAAAATTCAGCTATCTGCACCCTGGAAATATTTAGGATGGACACTTACTAATCAAATTGTTACCCCTCAGAAACTACAATTGAATACTGAAATACAGACACTGCATGATGCTCAAAAGTTACTTGGAGATTTGCAATGGCTGTGTCCTATTACAGGTATTCCAAATGAGCTGTTAGATGAACTCCGAACTTTATTAAAAGGAACTGACCCGGCACAGCCTGTCCACATAACCCCTGAGCAGGCTAGGACACTTCAACAGATATTGGACTGCGTCACACGGGGCAGTGTTCGGAGACGTGATGTTAACCTCCCTATACAGCTGACAGTTTGGTCTGGTGAGAAATATTTGCTGGGGGCACTCACTCAGCAAAACACAAAAACGGGGAAATATGGGCCCTGGAATGGATATCCCCTCCACTTCAACAGCATAAAACCCTTCTTCAAAAATCGAAATTTTGGCTGATCTGCTTACAAAGGGTCGTGAACGGGCATTACAGATTACGGGAAAGGAACCTGATCAGATATGGATTCCAATGATGAAAGATACATTGTCTTGGTACCTGGGAAACAGTATGGAATTACAAGAGGCATTGCTGGAAGCAGGAAGTGTGATTGCCACTGATAATATGCCCAAAATACCATTGAATTGGATAGGACAGTGGGGTTGGATTCAATGCCCAAAAAGATCAGAGAAGCCCCTGTTGGATGCTACAACAGCCTACATGGATACAGGGAGAAAATCCAGAACTGCTGCAGTGACTTGGCAGAAAGAGGGACAATGGCATCATCAGATTCTCCAGGCTTCTGAGTCGGATACTTTACAGACCATGGAATTATTGGCTGCTGTATGGGCCATGATGTACTTTTCTGAGTCTCTTAACATAGTAACGGACTCTTTGTATGTTGCAGGCAGGTGTGAGCGAATAGAGGATGCCTCTATAAAAGAGGTTCAAAACAGGAGGTTGCATGAACTGTTCATACAGTTACAAAAGGCAATTAAGTTAAGGGAGCATCCTTTCTCTGTTATCCACATCAGAAGTCACAAGTGGGACATTGGTTTAGGTGAAGGAAATGCACAGGCAGATAAGCTAGTCTCAATTACACAAGTGACTCCAATTCCCAAGCAGACCATAGCCAGAGAGGCACATTTCATGTTTCATCAGAATGCAAAAGGCCTCCATAGAGAATTTCAGATATCTATGGAAGAGGCACGGGCAATAGTCAAAGCCTGTCCCATATGTAGACATCATAATGGAGGCTGTGGGTTAGGTCTGGGAGTCAATCCAAGAGGACTGAAAACAAATGAGACCTGGCAAATGGATGTAATGCATGTTGCTGAGTTTGGAAGGATGAAGTATGTGCATGTCACTATTGACACTTATAGTCATTTCACAGGGGCTACAGCACAGATTGGTGAGAAAGCAAGGCAGGTAGAGAGGCATCTCAGTAGCTGCTTTGCAGTGATGGGAGTGCCACAGTGCATTAAAACTAATAATGGTACTGCCTATTGCAGCAGAAGAATAAAGCAATTCATGCAGATGTGGGGAATAGAACATGTGACAGGCATCCCTAATTCCCCAACAGGACAAGCAATTGTAGAGAGAGCTAACGGTACCTTAAAAAGATATCTGGGTAAATACTCAGATATTAGAGAGCCGCAAGAAAGATTGTTAAAGTGTTTATTTGTTTTAAATAATTTAAAATCATTTGTGCATTTTTGGGGAAAGCAAAGTTCCTGTAATTCTTCACTATGTACGGGAGAAGGATAATGAGAAGCAGGATGTATGGGTCAAGTACAGAGATCCTAAGACAGGGCAATGGCAAGGGCCTGCTAAAGTGTTATATTGGGGCCACGGATATCTTTGGGTTTCCACCCCTACAGGATCTCTGTGGATACCTGCTAAGTGGACCCGAGCAGCTGTGTTGGATGGAAGAATTTGATCAACTGAGCAAAGAAGATCATCGGCGAGTGGAGACGAAGCTGTTGATCATCCTTCGACCGATATTTCTTAGGCTAAAAGGACAGTGTGATTATAGCTTTGACCGAGCAATAGATCGGTGCAAATCTGTAGATAATATATTACGCTTGCATTCATTGCTTTCTACATTTGAAGTTAAAGGGCTTAAGAATTCAGTTTGTTATAAGTGTCGAGATAATTGTTGTGCTGCATGGGTATTACTTTTTTGTGGGGGTTGTCAGAAAATTAAGTGGGTGCATCAGACCCAATTACCTGAGTTGTGGTGCAGAAACTGTTCATTTTACTGGCATTTCGCCTCTTGGCAAAGACATCTTAAGTGGTTTACAAGGTTACCTGGCCACCAAGGGTTACAGTTGTATGAATCTCCAGAACAGAAAATTATTGCATGGTTCAGGTGGGAAATTCAGCATTTGGTAGAACGTGCTTTAGGGCAATCTTTATAATGTATTTTACAATCTAAGTGTGATGGAGACGTTCCCCTGCCACACTGTCATGGTTTGACACTGGCGCAATGCCAATGCCCCCATGAAAATCCCTGGTGTCTGCTGTGAGATTTTTGACCAGGAATAAGAAAAAAGAAGGTTCTTGCTTAAAAAGAAAGAAAAGTTTATTAACTACACTACAACTATAAAGGGAAAAAAAAAAACAAACAAAAAAACCACACAGGGAAAATGAAAACCTTACAAATACATTTCCTCCCCCCCCACCCCCCCCCCTCCAAATTTCCAATTGAATACACCTCCCAAATCACCAACTCTCGGTCCATCACCACCCTGTGGATAATAAATTCTCAATTCATCAAGAGGAGAGGAGTCCTTCTTGTGCCACAGTGACCTCTTCCTTTCCTTGTTATGGTGCTCTCACCACCATAAGGAATCAGGGCTGCTTCCAGGGTCGTCTTTTAAGGATGCTTTGTCCCATTCCAAAGAGAGTGCCGTCTTAACTTTGGGACACCTGTCCCCCATTTGGTTAGATGTGATAGGTCCGATTTCAGGAGATCAAGACCCCAACAAAGTGTGGGACGATGGTCTGAAAGACCTAGAGAGGTTAAATCTGGGCAAATCAAAGAAAAAGAAGGGAAAAGGAAAGAAGAAGCAATTTTAATGATTTGTGAGAAACATGGCCATTTACCGAATGCCTAAGTGGTTCAGAGCAATGCCCGGGAATATTGTTGCCTTACTAATTTTTGCTCTCTTAATAGACAGTGCAGGTGTCATTAACAGAGTGGAAGCCCATCCAGTATGGGCCCCACCTCAGCCTAAGACTAACATTTGGGTTACCTTGGCAAACTTAACCAATCAGGAAGCTATTTGTCTGTCATTATCTTCTCCTGGTAATCCATTTTTGACCTGTTTAGTGGGATTGCCAGCAGATTCCTGGCCATGTCCTTCACATGTACCGAACTGCAAGACCAACAATGCTAAGGCAAGTGTAGACCACTGAGACCAATGGGTTCCACGTTTTCCCATAGCACCACAGGAACCCCAAGAATTGGAGTTGTTAGGTTCAGTTATGGCAGATGCATGTCTTAACTTTTCACATAAGAGCCAGCTGTCAGCCAAGAATCATTCCACTACTGTAACTTCTAGCATGGCTGTCTACCGGAATGCAACAGCCTGGTGCGATTATACTACAAAAACTGTGTCAATCTCATCAAATGACCCTATTCATTTGCCACCAGGATATTTCTTGATATGTGGGGACCGTGCTTGGCCCAGAATCCCATTGATGCTGCGAGGGGGACCATGTACAATTGGACGGTTTTCTCTTCTTACACCTAATACACCATGATATTAAATATGAGCCACTGTCATCATCGGAGTAAAAGAATGGCTCATGCATTTGCTGCAGACTGCAGAGATGATGTAAAATTCTGGTCCCCAGGAGCCATAGTTGCAGCATCATTCTTGGCTCCAGGTGTATCGGCAGCAGGTGCTCATGCCATCCTAAACAAATTGGGTTGTTGGCTGAGACAGAGTAAAAATCCCTAGAGTAAAAGCCCATTTTGAATTAGGTGGAATGTCCAGGAGAGGTGAAAAGTCTCTGAGGTTAAAGCTGAAGGAAAAACTGCAGAACAGACATAATAGGGAGACAAGGGGTAGACAGAAACCGATAAACAAGTTCTAGTGCAAGGGCAAGTCGGCCTGACCTAGGAATTCTTTCTGATAAAAGAAACTAGTGGCAAATGTCACGCGAAATCTTGTAAAAATGAATATGTATGAACCTATTGTGAAACTGTATGCATATGTATTTGCAAGGAAGATAAAAAGGGGATCTGAAGTTCCCAGGGCACACATGCCTTTTGAGGAGAGCATTATCTCCGCATGCGTCCAGCGCTGTAATAAACATACCGGCTTTTACAACTTTATCAAAGTTGTGGAGTTCTTTTCTTTATCTCCGCAAAACAGGCTCGCTAAGCAAACCAATGCCACCTCTTTAGCACTTTCTAGCCTTTTACTTGATGTTGATTCTATTCATCATGCTACGCTGCAAAATAGAGCTGCAATTGATTTTCTGTTACTTGCACAAGGCCATGGTTGTGAAGAATTTGAAGGCATGTGTTGCATGAACCTTTCTGACCACTCACAGTCCATTCACTCTCAGCTCTCAGAATTACAGAGGTTAACTGGGAATTTACAAGTAGAATCAGGCATTGGTATTGATGGATGGCTCAAATCCTTAGGCCTTGGGTCATGGCTGCGCTCTATCGTCAGGGTTGTCATTGTAGTAGGCATTGTAGCCTTGTTAATTGTACTAATTTTGCCATGTTTTGCATATGCTTACAGAATATGGTTCAAAAGATGATACCTGCTACATTTAGTCAGACCATGCTTGTGCAACAGAAAAACAGGGCAAGTATGGACAGCTTTGTGGATCTCTGGCTAGCTGAAAGAGGGCACATACCACTAGTAGAGCATGAAGGACACACAGACCAAGAAGTCAGCAGTCAGTGTCCAATCACTGAAAAGGACGGCTCGACCTTTGTGCAACATGAGGATAGAAAAGAGAAGGTTTGCCAGAAAATATGGAGAATAGTTTAAAAAGTAGCAATAAAGAAATCACAAGAATGTAGAAGTAGGTGTAGTTGAATGATAAGTAATTTACCTATCCTGAGCTCAGCTTTGCAATATGCATTAGGTTCATTCCCTCCAATATAAATGTATGCGCCTTCTGATCAATAAACAAGATCTGCTGATCACCCATATTGGAGTGCAGCTTTTTCTCCCGCCAATACTACAAAATTCTGCATCCTTTGTGTCCACTCTCGGTGGGCATCCTTCTTCCCAAGGGTCTGAGATCAGTGAAACGTGCCCAGCCCTGAGTCTGAAAAGACGATTCCAGCAACAAGTACTTTGCCTTTCTAACACCTGGCTGTGAGGGATGAAATGCTGGAGATGAGAGCTCTTTTTCAGAGTAGTAATTGGGAGTTGATGTTAATGAAGTTGATAAGGTCTTCATTTGAAGTGTTGGTCTCTGTTAAACATTGAATGTTAGAGTTCTAAGACTTGCCTTTGGTTGCTGCTGTTAGATGTGACTATTTTACCCCATATTTGTATCTCTCCCCGTCATACTCTGTATTTGTACCCCTTTCCGTCTCACCCCGGATTTGTTTCCATTCCCGTCGGGAACCACTTTCCCTGCTCCCCTGCTCCCAGGAGGACTTGCACCCGGACTGAATTTAAATGAGAGGCTGTGGGAACTATATGAACCCTCTCAAAACAACAAACTAGCGCACAAACTTTAACCCACCAGAACCACACTAAGTCACCCACTCTTGACCAGAGCCAGATTCTGTCCTGTCACCATAAGTTGATAGTACCCAGCTTGGAGGATCCTCCTGGGCTACGAGCCAATATCGCCTTCCGAAGGACTCTGGTGAGGACGGAAGCCGCAGCTCTGCCGAGAGACAAAGCTGCACTCCTCCTCCTGCTCCTCAGCGTCGTCCTGTGGGAGCAGCGGCGCTGTGCGCGACCCCTCGGGTTTATTAAAGACACACAGAGCTGTCTTTAATAGAGGCCTTTGTAAAGGAGCTGCTCTCCTGGCCGTATTTATCACATGGCCGTCACTTCGAGCTTGTAGGCTGCTATGTGTGTCCCAGGTTAAACGTCTCTTCTTGTTGATCAGGCTGGGAAGTGTGTAAAGCCCAGGCATGACAGGACATGTTTTCTTCAGGAAATGGGACGTGTGGCACAGTTTGCAACAGGTCCCGCCCGCGCCTTCCAGAGGGCCGGAACGCTGCCGGCGCCATTCCAGGGCTCAGGGCGCCGCCTTGTGGCCGAGAGCCGCCATGACAGCGCGGGCGCCGCGCGGCGGGGCCGGAGGGCGGGAAGGGGCGGGCGGGTGTGAGGGGCGGGGCGGTTCCTGCCCGGAGCCGAGCTGGCGCTGTCCCTCAGCGCATTCCCGCCGCGCTATTGGGAGCGTGGGGCCGCTGCTCGGGCTCTGGGAGAAGCGTGCGGCCGCTGGGGGTCCCAGCCCGCAGATCTGGCTGCTGGCCGAGGCTGCAATGCCAGAGCTGCCGTGCGCCGTGGCACTGCCTGAGCCCCTGGCAGAGCCGAGCTGGCCGTGCCGACATCTGAGGGAAGCCCTGCCATGGCAGAGCCGGGCTGGCAGTGTCGACATGTGAGGGAAGCCCAGCCATGGCAGAGCCGGGCTGGCAGTGCCGACACCGGAGGGAAGCCCTGCCATGGCAGCTCCTGCCCCTGGGTCGCCAGCAGGAGCGACGGCTGGGACCTGCTGGCAGACCAGGGCACTGCTTGGCCTTCTTCAGTAGATCGAGAGTGTGGCAACACAGATAGCAAAATATTAAAACATCTGATTTAAAACACCAGAGGGAAACCACAGAATTGAAAAGAAATTTGAGGGTGTGACAAAGTATTCAGGGCATGAATGGGACGACTGAAAAGATCCAGAATCTAATTATTTATATAATCTCGACTATATCAGGAGAAACATGAGGGTGAAAAAACCTTCTAAAAGTTTTGACAATAAAAAGGTCCGCCTGTGTCATTTTGTTAGTTCAATAAAGTGTTAAAAAGCAGCCAGGTATTCCTTTGTCCAGTGCTATGTTTTTAATAATGGGATTTGTTACAGTTGTCCTTCAAATACCCCACATAAAGGGAGTTGAGCGCTTAGATCCCATGGAAGCCATCAGTTAGTAAAAGTAGTGTTCCGCTTTGTAGTAGTTCTGTAGTAAGTAGTTAGTAAAAGAAGTCATCGTTCTGCCAATGGATGCTGATCACTGCTGTGTTCATGCTGGTTCCATGGAAAGGCAAATTTTTAGTATGGGCTGTTGGAAAACAGGTGTTTTCTGCTGGTAGCTGGTACAAACACGTTGCTTTTTGTGGTAGAAAATGAAGCAACCTTAGCAGCCTGCTCCTTCTGCTTCACCTATCCTAGAAGGAGATTCATGCCGGTTAAAACATGAAACACACCTCAGGGCTCTGGGCCTGTGCTGCAGGCTCACCTGCTTCTCCCTTCCCAGAATCAGCGGAGGAACAGCCAGAGGACACTGCGGTGTTCCTCAAGGCAATGACAAGAGGAGAAGGCGGACAGGAGCAGAGCTCACGCAGGGCTGAGCAGGGAGTAGAGCCTCGTGGCTCTGGGCCTGTTCTGCAAACTCCCCCCACTCTTCTTTCTCACAGAGAGAGAGAGAATGAACACCTTGAAGCGACCATGTCACTCGGGGACAGGGACTCACTGCTGACAGCTGCCTTGTGGGACAGCAAGCAGGAGGGCCCTGGTGCCAGGGAGCCAGGTGAGGGCAAAGCAGCCCTCTGACAGCCTGGCCCAGGGGCTCTTGTGGCAGCAGGCAGTGTGGGGATCAGAGCAGAGGCAGGGGGAGGCAGGAGCTGCTCGGCCATGCTGGGGCTGGGAGCCTCCTTCCTGCCCAGGCGGGGCCCAGCTGGGCCAGGGGGCAGCTCCTGGGACAGCCGTGCCCACAATGGCCCCTGCTCTGCAAGGCCTCCAGCCCTGCCCATCAGCCAGGCAGGGACAGAGCAGCCTCGGGGCCGATGCTGCTGTGGGCTCAGAGCCCCGCAGAGCTGCTCATGCCCTGTGCCACTGGCTCTGTCCCCTGCAGCCTGCATGCTGTGTCACCGTGCCGAGGCTGACCCCTGTGCCTCCCCTGGCCCTGTCCACTGCTCCTGTGCTGCTCCTGCACTGCCCAGGGCACCCACGGGCGCTGCTCGGGCCTCACACAGAGCAGAACCAGCTGGGGCTGTGACAGCTCTGCTGCTCTGGGCCCAGCCCTCGGGCAAAGCACCCGCCTGTCCCTGGGCTGGGGGCAGTGCCCAGGCTGGGCTTGGCAGAGCCCATCCGCTCCTGCAGGGCTGTGGGCACTGCTCTGGCCTGGCCTGGCCCGGGCCTGGGGTCCCTTGACATTCCTGCTTGCCCTTGCATCCACCAGGGATGGGCTGGAGCTCAATGGCTCCGGCCTGGCCACACAGTCAGGACTGGAGCCTTCCCGTGGCTCCCCAGGACACGAGAGCCTCGGCCCCAGCTCCCAAACACGGCCTAACAGGGTTTGCTGATATTGATCCCTGTTAGACCTTTGAAAGGATTTTGAAAGCAACGTTGTTTGGCAACTCCTTCAAGGAACAAACGTGACTCGCTTCTAATCAGGAAAAGGTTTATTGGTTTGCTTGCACTTCCTATAGGCTATCCTTATGCTTCCTTCGGTTTTCCAGAAAATAATGAAAATCTAACAAATTCTTCAGAGAAGTTTCTGAATCCGCTATTAGGAGAAGTCTCTACATTCACTATCCTTACATACAGGTAAGTAGCTCCTCCTGTAACATACAGAGATGTAGTGGTTTACCTGAGTGGACAACACAACATGATCTTATACACACCAGTACACTAAAACACTTCTCTTCCCTGTTCATTACAATTTTAAAGCTCTTCCCAAAGTCCTGAATTAATTTTGCATGCACATTCATACCTGCAATCCCTCTCCATGCTCAGTTTTCACCTAGAGTTACCAGGGAACAGATCTTACATGCTCACCTCAAGCAATAATCTACGTCTTCTTCCTAACCCTCTTTTTCGTCACTGAGTTCTACTAATCTAGAAATAACTGTGCACCCTCTGCACAAAAGAAACAACGAGTTCATAGGCTTAAACACTTGTGATTGTGCTGCTGCTTCTAACAATCATGACCAACACAGCAATAAAGTCAGAAATCAATTCTTCACATCCTTCCTGTTCTCCTGCCCCCACCAGGCCTTGGCTCCAGCAGAAATGTTCCCTACTGCAGCCTGGTGTGCTAAGAACAATCCAAGGCAGCAGCAGTTTTCCTCAATGTGCTGCAATCTCAATTGCAGTGAAATTGCAGCTCTTTGATTAGAAGCTCAGCACCAGCACCCCACATCTTCCCCCAGAACTGAGGCCTGCTGAGGCCTGAGCTCTCCATTTCAGCACACCCTGTAAAACAGGCTGGCTGGAAGATTGCAGGCCGGTAACTGTGTGAACACAGCAGTGCATTTCATCAGACTTAGCGAACCAGTCTCATGGAAGGCACAGCCTTTAGGCTTAAGACTCTATTCTACAAACTATAACCAGCAATTCTTTTGGTGGCCTGGGCAGTTTTTGGGGACTGTGTATGTTTCCTTTGGTTGTTGTTTTCTTTCTTCCTAAATACAAAATTCACTGGATTCAGAAGAGAAAGCCCCAGATTCATTAGGACAAAGAACCACAGGGACATATGTGGCTGACAAGAAGACTCAACATTTCTAACGCTAACACCAGAAAGAGAGGGAAAAGATAAAGATGATTTAAATACCTGAAATGATCCAAAATGTCTAGGTAACCTGTCATGTGACTAATTTTTTGGCAAACTCTAAAAGTCCAGATTCCTATTAGGCAATGGTCTGCAAGAAAAGAAAGCCAGAAATCTGCTTGACCTTTATTTACCAGGACTTTCTCATAGAATTCTACCACAACTTGGACCACAAGTAAGAGTGGCGAATTTTGCCAAGAAAACTTTCATAACTAGGCAGCATTTTTTCCTCCTCACTGAATTCCAGGAAGGATTTAAAAGGAAAAAAAAAATACAAAAGGGTGTGAAGAAATTCTGTCATACCTGTTAGGCGTTCATCATCTCCGGAGAAGAAAAAAACTGTAGCACTTTCTATGCATGCTAAAGAAAGAAACCTAGACAAGGACAAACGGATTTGAGCATCCCAAAGTGTACTATCAAATTCCATGAACGCAAGTTAAACCTGTAGTGCTTCACAGAAATGGTATAACATTGAAAAGCTTTATTCCCTAGGGACCAAATAGAGCTTTTTATTTTACAAAACCCTCTTTTAAAGAGAAAACTGACTGTGTCTTTGGCTTTTGGCCAACCTCAGTTTGGAGCTGGTCAAACCAAAATGACCCAGTTAATTTCCTGTGCTCTCTCTCTTTCCATATTCAGCTTCACATCCAATGGGCTGCTGGGAGTTTTGACTCTGTGCAGCACGAAAGGTTTTCCAAGATGACTTTCATTGCTCAGAGGTGTGCAATGTCAGTTTTCCATCTCCTGAGTGCTGCTAGTAATATTCCCACAGCATCCAACTACTACAGCCAAGTAGACAACAAAGAGAAATGGAACTTGCATTTCTTGGTCCTGTTCAATTTCTGACATCTCAGGCTCATCATCACCCTCAGAACTGCTGTCTTGGAAACGTGGATCCTCTTGCCACGTGGCTTTTACCAGCTTTATTGTTCCAAGCACGCAAGGCTCTGCAATGACAGCACCTATAGAGAAAAAAAGCCAAAACCAGATTATTCCTCTACTGGTCAGGAAAAATTCCTCCTTTCAAGTGAAATACTTACAGTGGAGAAGACAGATTTAGGAAGGACAGAATCTGCCCCTGCCACATTTTCTAAGCTACATCTCTGCTCCAGTATTTTCCACTTTGTTCCAGAGATCCCTTATGTATTCTTAAACATTTCTCAATGCATTCAGAAGACACTGAATACCTTCTCAGTTCAGCACACGTGAGGGGGCTCGTTGCTTTGCGCTGTGGCATTGGGTTTTTTAATATTTTGGATAACTTCACGCAGTTTCTTTTTCTCTCCTACATGACTGGGACTCGATTTAATGTTGTTTCATCTTCTGTGGGAATGTTAGTTATTAGAAGCTGGAAAAGTACTGTGTTTAGCCTTCTGATCTGAGTTCTTGCACCTGCGAAAACACTGTGTCCTTGGACATCTCTAAATGTGATAACAAGGAGTCAGAGAGGCATGAGAAAGTGGAATGCAAGACTGAAAGAATGAAGAAGAGTTGATGTTCAGCTTAACAAATAGAATGCTTAAGTTACAGAATATGTATGAGCTTATTAACACTATTATAAAAGTGTGTAACCTAATCAATAAATTGGAGACCAATGATCATCACCCCTAAGATGTGCACGTCTCTCCTTCATCCTCCTCAAATGGTGACTTTTCTTTTAACAATTGGTGACCCCCGATCGTGATACTGCGACGCACCACGGAGGAAGTGAAGAACCGGGTCGGGTCCTGAGAGCAGCCAGGACGGCAGAAAGCGCAGAGAAAGGAAAAAAAAAAGACAAGGGGGACAAACAGACAAGTTGGACGCGCCGTGCCCCAGGTGTCGTAGAGGCGAACCTGGCCGAAACGTGTTGCCGAGACCTTGATGAGCTGCAAACAGCGCTGACGATTTTGGTATGGAAAGGCAAGCAACATATTATTTATTTACTGCCTTTTTACAAAAATGGCAGGTTAGGGGAATGGAGAATCTACAAGGGTTTTTGACCTATGGATATGCTAAGGGAGCTTTTATTAAGCCCCATACGGTTTACGAGTTAACGGGATGGCGTGAATTTGGTGATTTATTATGGGAGGCCACTTTGGACGACAGTAAAACTGCCAAGAAGTTAAGTAAATTATGGAGGGTAGCTCACAATGAGCTGATCCCTGAGGCAGAAAACAACCTAGCAGAAGCTATTGCAAGGGAACGCCGTACAGCTTGGGCTGAGCTGGCCAGAAAAGCCATAGAGAAAGAAAATGATGAGGTTATCAACAAGCGGCGTAGAAAAGCAGACTATAGATTATAAACCTGGGGAAAAAGCTTCCGCAGTTTTCCGGAGCGCACGGTTCCCGCTGTTGTTTTCGGAGTGCTGTAGCACCCGGTGGCCAGCAAAGGCCTTGGTTTGAGCCTGGCATCCTCAATAGATTGTGCTTTAAAGGGACTACAAGATGCAGCGTGTCCAGAGGAAAGTTTAAGAGTGCTGCAGCCGGCAGAAAAAGTTTGTATCGGACACTGAACTGCTAGCATGTTTGGAACTTGTTGTTGTTTTAGACTAAGTGGCAGCAATTTACATCGAGCCTTTGAAATGCACATAGAGTTACAGATCAGCGGCGGTGTTCGGATGGAAAGTGCAGCAGCGGCTCGGCTGTCGGCAGCTCGCAACAAATACAAACAGCCACAGAGCCCGAGCAGAGCAGGCAGCGCTGTGCCCGCGGTGCGGTGCGCGCCGGCGGGGCTGGGTGCGCGAGGCGCAGCAGCGAGCGAGTCCCGCGGCGGGGCCTGGGGTCCCCAGCGAGAGCCTGAGGCGGCGGCAGCGACAGAGCCAGGAGGGAGCGGCGCGACAGGGGGGCTCCCCCGCAGGGGGGGGGGGGGGCCGCGACTCATGCCACCTGAGTGCTGTGCTGCAGCAGAAGCTGAGTTAACCCATTGCACACCACAGCAGGTCAAGCGGCGGCCCTGAGAACCGTCCCAGAGTGACTACTTCACCCCCTCCGCCCCGCAGCCGGCGAAAGCTCCAGTGTTAGACCTAATAGCCGTAATAAATGTGACTCTTTTCCACAAAGAACCACAAAAGGATCCCTACTGCAGTTAAAACACCAGTGATAATAAATAAACAACACCAAAGAGCATTGCTATCAGGACATTCCTCATCTAAATTAAAAGATCTTTTGTTCTTCCTAACAGAGACTGTAAAAGAAAGATCAGCATAGACTCTGAACATTAAAAACCCAGATAGCTCAGTCAGTGGAACACCATACTCTCAAGTTGTATTTTGAAAAGTTTAAAAATGTTAGAAATGTATTGAAACAGTTGTATAAGTGAGATGCAATAAGTATGTTTTCGTATTCCTTAAGCCTTACTTAAATGTAGTAGATGTAACAAGCAAACACTGAATTCAGAAAGATTTTTTCCACAGGTATACCTTGAACAAATTCCTTATGTTTGTATGCATGCAAGTGTAAAAATGTTGAAGCAAACACATGAAAATAGTTGTTTTAAATTAATATTTTAGAGTCAGGCCTGTAAGTAAGTTATAGTAAATTTTATATTTTATTTCTATAGTAAATTTTATTTGTTGTTAAATAGTTTAAGTTAAATTGTCTATTAAGTGCCATTAAATGTTAAATACTGGTAAAGTTAAGTGTTTTCAAATTTATGTTTTGATAAGTTTAAGTGCTGTTAAGTTTCATTTTTGTTAATTTAAGTGTTATTAAGTTTAAGTGAAGTTACATTTTGTTATGTTTAATTTATATTAAGTTTAAGTTATATAAAATTTAATGTCAATTGAATTCTGTTAAGTTCTGTTAGATTTAAGTGATATCACATATGAGTTTTGTTGATTTGAAAATCTAATAAGTTTAAGTTCTGTTAAGTTTAAGTTCTGTTAAGTTTAAGTATTTTAAGTGTTTTAAGTTTAAGTGTTTTAAGTCTAAGTGTTTTAAGTCTAAGTGTTTTAAGTCTAAGTGTTATTAGGTTTACGTGATATTAGATAGATTTATGTTAGATGTTTATTTTATAACTTGTGTACAAGGTGTCACCACGAACATCAGAGAAACTTTAATTATAAAAAATAATTAGAAGCATTTGTAAATGAAGCCATTTTTGTTTAAAAGATATTTGTTGTTTAAAAATGAGAAACAAGCTTATCAAACAATCAATGCAGATGAAACTTGCACACATGTTCTTTTAGCCTATTTTTGTAAGTTGTATTAGTACACCTAAGTTTTGTTTAAGCCTTGTAACAGCGTAAAATATTTTTGTGTTTATTTCATAGCATATACTATAGATTGTAATAAGTTTTGTCAGTTTGTTTTCCTAGCTTAAATTCCTTATAATAGAAAATTTTATTAGTTAAGAAATATTGTTTATAATAGTTATTAGAATTACTTATTTTTATATTTTAAATAGTGTAGCGTAATTAACCGATGAAGCCTTGCATATTTAAAAGAAAACAGGGGATATGTGGGAATGTTAGTTATTAGAAGCTGGAAAAGTACTGTGTTTAGCCTTCTGATCTGAGTTCTTGCACCTGCGAAAACACTGTGTCCTTGGACATCTCTAAATGTGATAACAAGGAGTCAGAGAGGCATGAGAAAGTGGAATGCAAGACTGAAAGAATGAAGAAGAGTTGATGTTCAGCTTAACAAATAGAATGCTTAAGTTACAGAATATGTATGAGCTTATTAACACTATTATAAAAGTGTGTAACCTAATCAATAAATTGGAGACCAATGATCATCACCCCTAAGATGTGCACGTCTCTCCTTCATCCTCCTCAAATGGTGACTTTTCTTTTAACAATCTTCATTTCAGACAGCCTCATTTTATCTAAGGTTAGGACATCCCAATGATCATGTGTCATTCCGTTTCCTTTTTCTAAAGGTCCAAGAGTAGAATTCAGTAACAATCAGAATGTTCATGGATCTGGGGGTCAGCTCTCGGACTTTGCTCCTCCCTCCACATTAACCCACATTTCCTTTAAAATCTCTTTGGGTGCTATGAAACTTGATCTGACTGGTGTGTCACCTTTTTCCCTGTTTGAGGAATTCAGGGCATGAGAACAAGCTTTTTCACCACTCAGCAAAAACCCCAATGCCTTCTCAAAGCATGCCTTTCAGAATTGCTGAGATGCAAGCAGGAGGTACCTCTCATAAATCTACCACAGCCCTGGCAAGCAGAAATGAAGATCAAAGTGCTTCTGCCTAATTACTGACTCTGCGGCTGAAAATCCCCTGGATCCTGACCTTCTTTACACCGTATTGCCCTACGGTGCCTGCCAGAAGCTCTTCCTTAGCAAATGGCACTGTTAGAAGGGTTCTGCTCTTACCTTCTTTGATGCCCAACTCCTCTGTGCCTCCAAAGAAGGAAAATTTGAAAGCACTCAGCTCCTGAGCTGCATCGTTCCCAGGCAAAGGTCCCAAATGGTCATCTGGGGCAGAGCCCTGCTCATCCTCTTTGTCCCAGTGTATTTCCTCAGTCTATTCCGGTTTGTTCTTTGAAGGTCCAATCAAGTCTTTCAAATCCGCAGAAATACTGTAAAAGTTGTCTTCAGACACTTGAGGCAGTGTCTCACTCTCTTCTTTCTTCTTGTTTTGGCTTTACTGAAATGAGATTGTTCAAGGATAGCAACACGGCACACGTCCTTTTCAGATACAGCTTCCCTAAGAGCCACCTTGCTCTGAATGTCTCCCTAAGCATATCCAAGCCCATTAAGGAGTGGTTCATTATCAAGGGTAAGCAGTGGGGAAACATCTGAGCTTGGAGTCTAAGGCAGGAACAGGAGTCCCTTTTAATTGGCCACATCCTTAAGTGACTTTTCACTGAATACACGGTTACACAGAAATCAAGGTATTTAGCACAGACTTCTTTCCTGCCAATACAAACATCAAGAGCTAATATGGCTTTCTCACAGACCTGCACATCTCAAGGACCCTCTGCCAACCGTTCTCACCTTCGCTTCTGGAAGGGAACACATGGACTAGAAAGAAAAGGTGACGCTACGTGCTGCTCTTGGAGGTCCCAGTTGATCTCCGACGTTGCTGGTGGGCGCGGCTGCTCCTGCGGGATGTCCCCGACCATGTCCCCCTATGCCTGGGCCTCTCAGCACTCGCTGCTGTCCTCCTGCTCCTGTCCTGGCGACTCCTGGACCGCACCCGTTGAGTCGAGGCCCGGCGCTGCTGGCGGGAGCGGCTGCGTCTGGGGGGCGTCCCTGATGATGTGTCCCTTTGCCTGGGCCTCTCAGTCCTTGCTCTTGTCCTGCTGCTCCTGTCACGGCGACTCCTGGACCGGACAGGTGGACTCTGGGCCCAGCCTTGCTGGCGGGAGCGGCTGCGTCTGGGGGATGGCCCTGACGATGACTCCCTGTGCCTGGGCCTCTCAGCCCTTGGCCCTGTCCCACTGTTCCTGTCATGGCGACTCCTGGACCGGACAGGTGGACTCTGGGCCCAGCCTTGCTGGCGGGAGCGGCTGCGTCTGAGGGATGTCCGTGCAGGTGTCTCCCTTTGCCTGGGCCTCTCAGCCCTTGGCCCTGTCCCACTGCTCCTGTCATGGCGATTCCTGGACTGGACAGGTGGACTCTGGGCCCAGCCTTGCTGGAGAGAGCGGCTTCGCCTGCGGCCGGGCCCAGCATGTCTGGAATGGACTCTGTCCTCAGGGTCAGGGGGCCTGCTGCGTGTTGGCCTAGATCTGCTGATGCTGCTGAAGTCCAGTGAGGAGGATGGCAGCTCCTGCTGCCATGTTGTGTGTTGGGACCTGCTGTGGCTGCCTGTGTCTGGAGATGGAGATGGGAAACCAGCACCAATGGCACAGGGGTGTGGGAGCTGGGGCTGATGGCCTCAGATTGTCCTGGGGAGCCATGAGAAGGCCCCAGTCCTGACTGTCTGGTCAGCCCGGGGCCATTGAGCTCTGACTCTTCCCTGGAGGCTGTAAGGGCAAGCAGGAATGTCAAAGGCCCCACAGGCCAGGCCAGGCCAGGCCAGAGCAGTGCCCCCAGCCCTCCAGCAGTGGACGTGCTCTGCCAAGCCCAGCCTGGGTACGGACCCCAGCCCAGGGACATGGGGGGCTTTCACTCATACATGTTCTGAGCCCAGCACAGGTGTCACACTCCCATATGTGTGTGCTGTTTCTCAGGCCAGAGCAGCGCCTGTGGGTGCCCTCGGCAGCACAGGAGGAGCACAGGAGCAATTCCCAGGGCCTGGGGAGGCAAACAGGCTCATAGCATTGAGAACAAAGTGTGCCAGCACGTGGTTGTCTGGCCAAGTGCTCCTGGATCTTCCTGCTTTGAGCCCTTGCTGAGACACAGGTTTCCTGCAGAGCCCCAGCTGCAGCATCCCAACTTACCCCTCTTCCTCTGCCTCCTCCCTGCCTCCAGGGTAAAGGCACTCCCTGGCATTGCACTGGCCATGCCTCTCTCCTAGCTCCACGAAGGCATTGTTGTCCTCCCATGTTGGTTGTCTGATGGAGAAATGAAAGGCTGATGAATTTCTGCTGCCCTCCCCTGACAGAGGTCCAGGGTGGCCCAGCTCTTTCTCCAGTGCTTTTCAAAGTTGGGGGTGAAGCTGAAGCCCAGACTCACGGGACGGGGCAGGGCCAGGGCTCCTGCGGCAGGGCCTGGCACAGCACAGCACTTGCACCTCCTGGCTGGTGAGCCAGGCAGAAGGACACCAACCTGAAGGGAATTCGGATCCCCAACATGAACATTTCAACACGGAATTCCTCACTGTCTCTGCACAGGGGGCACTGGAGGCATAAAAGACCAGCGCGCATGGCCTGTCCCTGCAGGGCAAACACAGGCAGGGTGAGCGAGGCCCTGCTTGTGCTGCTGCTGCTGCTGCTGAGCACCTGCTGTGCCCCGGGGCTGAGGGGAGGGCTCCAACCTGGATGCAGTCCCTGTGGAACCAGGCCCTTTGGCATGTTGGGCAGACCAGGGTTGTGAAGGACTTTCTGTCCTCCACAGGCTCCATGCAGATGGGGCAAACAGTGTCTGGCTCGGGAGTCACCTCCACCTCCTGCTCTGGATGGTGCTCAGGGCAGAAGGAGCTGGGGGCAAAGGGATGGGGAAAGTGAGAAATGCTGGATCATTCCCCAGGGGTGGCCACAAAGAGAGATGTGTTACCTGAACGGAGTAGCATATACATTGACACAGCTGCCCTCCTTGGCACAGGGCAGGTGGAACCATCTCCCACAGTCCGGCACAGAGCACATGATGGTTGCCCCGCTCTGGCCGTAGACGCAGCAGTGCTTGGAAGAGCCAAGTAGCCCCATCAGCAGCAGCAGCAGCAGCAGCCTCGAGGCCTCCCCTGGCAGCCCCACGGCTCCGGGCAGGGCGCAGGATGTGGCCGCTGCCGGGTCCCAGCCCACAGAGCCGCCTGGTGGAGGAGGGAGGCTCCTGTGCCAGAGCCTCAGTGCCAGAGCTGCTGGGAGCCCGACTTTGTCGCAGCTGTTGGGCCAGCCTTTCTTTCCTGCTGTCTGGGCAAAGCTCTGGCAAACCTCGCCAGGCACAAATCTCTCTGCTCTTGTCAGGCTCTCACCTGCTGTGCCGCCCACCAGACTGCAGTTAGGAGATCTCTAGGGAGAAAGCCCAAGAGTCCAACGCAATCCGTCTCTTGCCGAAACAGTAGAGTGGCAAAGAACTGCAGCCAATGGGAGGAGCTGATGAGGAGAGGGCAGCAGGAGCTGCCCATCGCAATGGGGGAGGGAGCACCCGGAGCCACTCACCATGCAGAACACGTGGGCACAGAGCCCACCCTTCTGCAGTTTGTCACCGCACATGTCCGGGTCAGCCTCGACACGGCGACACAGCATGCAGGCTGCAGGGGACAGAGCCAGTGGCACAGGGCATGAGCAGCTCTGCGGGGCTCTGAGCCCGCAGCAGCATTGGCCCCAAGGCTGCTCTGTCCCTGCCTGGCTGATGGGCAGGGCTGGAGGCCTTGCAGAGCAGGGGCCATTGTGGGCACGGCTGTCCCATGAGCTGCCCCCTGGCCCAGCTGGGCCCCACTTGGGCAGGAAGAAGGCTCCCAGCCCCAGCATGGCCGAGCAGCTCCTGCCTCCCCCTGCCTCTGCTCTGATCCCCACACTGCCTGCTGCCACAAGAGCCCCTGGGCCAGGCTGTCAGAGGGCTGCTTTGCCCTCACCTGGCTCCCTGGCACCAGGGCCCTCCTGCTTGCTGTCACACATGGCGGCTGTCTGCGCTGAGTCCCTGTCCCCGAGGAACGTGGTCACTTCGAGGTACAGTTCCTCTCTCTGTATGGGAGAAAGAAGAGTGGGGGGAGTTTGCAGAACAGGCCCTGAGCCACGAGGCTCTACTCCCTGCTCAGCCCTGCGTGAGCCCTGCTCCTGTCCACCTTCTCCCGTCGTTGCCTTGAGGAACACCGCAGTGTCCTCTGGCTGTTCCTCCGCTGATTCTGGGAAGGGAGAGGCAGGTGAGCCTGCAGCACAGGCCCAGAGCCCCAAGGTGTGGGGCCCCTCTGGTCCCTGGGCAGCCACGTCCCTGCCCTACCTTCTCCTCCCATTGTCCGGTCACACTGACACTGGGCCTGAGCCCAGCTTTCCCTTTTGATGCCTTGGTCGCACAGGTCACAATGGCCACTCTGACATCAGCACTGTCTACCCAAAATTGGGCCAGCCATGCCCTCAGGTCCCTGGCAACCACTTGTGGCGGCCCCCTCGGGCACCGTGGTTCTGAGATGGGTCCAAGCGTTTGGTCAGGGTGGAAGCAGGGCCGGGACTCCTGCAGCAAGTGCAGGGTCAAATGCCCGGCCCTGGGGCAGCCATCCAGGCTGGTACTGTAGGCAGGAAGGTGCTGTTCAGGCACTGCCACGCCAGGGCTCCGGCCCCATCCAAGGGAAATCTCTGCTCCTGCCCCTGGCAGTCGGTGGCCCAGAGAGCCAGTGCGGAGTCTCCTGCACTGCAGAGATTCAAATCCTGCTCTAGGTGAACTGATGCTTTCCTCAACACCTGTCTGGAGAAAGCTAAGATGAACCTGATTTGATGCTGCTGCTGATCACCACTGGGTACAGGAGATAAACCTGGAGACCACCACAGCTGCCTCCAGACCTCAGTTATCCTGTCATCCTGTGAATTAACAACTTTGACACTTCATATAAATGGAAAAATTAGTATTGAGCTCCTTAGAAACATCATCTTTCCTACTGACTCAATGGAAACACAGAAAAGTCACTGAGCATTTTGTATGCACATTTGACAGGAGAGCTTGCAACAGTCCTCGACTCAAGTCAAATGCAGGAGGATGCTCTTCCTACATTATAGAAACTTTGCCAGTTTGCTCCATGCTTTCCTACTAGAAAATACATTGGAAAAAAAATCAGGAAGAGGAGCACAAACAATTCTTGTCAATTTTTCTCAGTCGTGTCTTTGCAAACATGCTCCTGGAAATCCAGATCCATGACTTCTAGAACAATCAGTGGGATCTCTGGGAAGCAGGGCAGGGGCTGACAGGCAGGGACACCCTGCACCTGCCTGATGCTGGGGCAGCAGGAGTTTGTCCATTTTCCTGTCTCCATGGGAGAGCCACCTTGGGTGGGAAACGATGCCTTCACTGGTCTAGGAAGGAGGCACAGCCAGTGCAATGCCAGCCAGTGCCTTTACCCTGGAGGCAGGGAGGAAGCAGAGGAAGAGGGGGAAGTTGGGAAGCTGCACCCGGGGCTCTGCAGGGCTCCCGGCCAGGGCTCAAAGCAGAAGGAGCCAGAAGAGCTTGGCCGGACAGTCCCGAGCTCTGGACACTTTGTCCTCAGCCCCAGGAACC
Source organism: Calcarius lapponicus (assembly GCA_039654755.1). NCBI lineage: Eukaryota > Metazoa > Chordata > Aves > Passeriformes > Fringillidae > Calcarius > Calcarius lapponicus. The sequence goes on along the minus strand of CM077467.1, from coordinate 20,585,271 downwards.
CGTTTGCTTCTCCGGGCCCTGGGCACTGCTGTGGTGCTGCTCATGCAAGTTACACACAGACACAGAGCTACCTGCTCTATCTCAGCCCTCTTCAGCACTGGACAGCACAACCCAGCACATCTTCTCTTCAGCACATGGTCTAATTATTGATAGTCCTGCAAAGACTCACATTCAAAGCACACACACAGAAACCCCAAACCCTTGTACAAACCTTGCATCAACACAAAATGCATGCTGCTGTTCAGAAACACAGGGTAACACTTTTGGCCAATGCCTTTTCCTATAAGATCTTTCAAAGGATTGCAAAAGTGACATTGTTTGGCAACTTCTTCAAGGAACAAACAGGAGATGCTTCTGATTTGTTAAAGATGTATTGGTTTGCTTTCACTTTCCTTTTGGCATCCTTACACTTCATCCGGCATTCCAGAAAATCGTGAAAATCCAAAATCATATCAGGGGAAGTTTCTGAATTCATTCATGTTTCTCTCAAAGACTTTCTTGACATACCGTCGTGATCCGTCCGGTGGGAGCGGATTACGTGGTGATTTTAGGATGCAAAATAACCACCAAAGGCACAGGGGATTTGCAGTAATAAAATCAACAAATGTAATTTTATTGAAGTAACCACAACAGGAATGCGTTGGTAAGGGGAGTCGGGGAGAGAAAAGGGAAAAGATAAAGAAAAAGGGAGGAAAGGAAGGGGATTGGGTATAGCTACCGATACGTGATGCTGCTCCGAGGGTCCAGCCGCCAAAAGCTCACCAGGACACGTCCAGGGAGATCTCAAAGGCACAGCTGACCAGGACCCCAGTTATGCTATTTTTCGTTGGGGGAAGGGGACCACCGAAACAAAGGTCTCCAGAGGGAAAAGAATAGAGGGTACACAAAACTGAACCAGGCAACAGGCCGAGAACCATTGTTTTCATGGCCCAGTGCTTGCACCTGCGCTTGCTCTGGGCAACTTTCTTCCCCCACCATCGCACACCTCCCCCGAGTCAGGGGGGTTCAGTCCCAGTCTCTGGAAGAACGTGCGAGGGGGGTTTCTTGCACAAGAGGCTCTTGGCTTGATTCCAGGGTGAAGATGCTTGCATTTCTGCTTGTCTGTCACGATGGTTGCAAGTGGGCAAGGGAAGTCTTTTCTTGGGAAGGGACCACTCCAAAGCTCAGACCAGCCAGGCCAGGGGGTGGGGAAAGAGTCCAAGTCCATTGTTCCGAAGGGCAGGACACCCCCTTCGAATTCAGCATAGCGTGTACAGCACCTGTGGAAACAGTGAGCTAAGAGGCACATGACTTCCTCCCCCCAGTGGCTCAACAGTTCTTAACTTTTCAGTGGTCTTTTCTTCGTGACAATCATGAGGCAAAAAATAAAGGGTATTTCGGACAGACTCTCACACCCTGCCCCAAACCCCCCACGCACCCCCACTCTCCCAGGTAAACTCAGCTTAGCCAAAATCCTCATTTTTTAGCCCAAATCCTTCTCTTTTTTATCCCAAATCCTCATTTTCCCCCAAATCCTCCCTTTTTAAACCCCAAAATCTCTTTTCATCCCAAATCTCTTTTTGACCCCAAATCCTCATTTTCCCACCACAGATCTCTCTTTTCCACCATGAAGTCTCCTTTTTCTACCCCAAATCTTTTGTGTCCCAAATCCCTTTTCCCATCCCAAAATCTCCCTTTTCCACCCCAATTTCCCACCCCAAATCCTTCTTTGTGCATCCCAAATCTCCTTTCCCACCCCAAATACGCTTTCCTCACCCCAAAACCTTTCCCCATCCCAAATCACCTTTTTCAGCCCCAACTCCCCTTTTCCAACATCAATCCTGACCCCAAACCCACAATCCCCACCCTAAATCCCTTTTCCCACCCAAATCCCCTTTTTCCACCCCAAATCCTTCTTTGTACACTCCAAATCCTTCTCCTTTCATCCCAAACCCTATTTTCCTATTCCAGATCCACTTTTCCCACCCCAAATCCTCCTTCTTTCACCCCAAAATCTCCTTTTTCCATCCTAAATCCTTCTTTCTCCACCCCCAAATTTCCTCACCCCAAATCCTTCTTCTTTCACCCCAAATCCCCTTTCCCAGCCCCCAGTGGTTTTGGGGTTCCTGAGGGGTTTTTGAAGTTTTTCCCAGCATTGTACCCAGGGTCTCTCTGCAGACATTGCACCTGGAGCTGCCCCAGATGAACCCCAACTAAACCCCAGATAATCCCAAATTTTGGAGAAGGGGTGGGGGGAGGTTGACACTAAAATTTGGGAACTGGGAGGGTTGATCCTAAAATTTGGGGTTTAGGGGAGTTTGACACCTTGGGGTTTGGGGGGGTTTTGACCCCAGAATCTGGGACTTGGGGGTGTTTGACACCCTAGGATTTGGGGTCAGGGGGTTTTTACCCCAAAATTTGAGGAGGGTTTGATCCTAAGATTTGGGGTTTGGGGGTGTTTGGCACGTCAGGGTTTGGGGATTTTTGACCCCAAACTTTGGGATTTGGGGATGTTTGACACCCCAGGGTTTGGGATCAGGGGGAGCTGACCCCAGGATTTGGGGCGTTTGACCCCAATGTTTGACCCCCCGGGTTTGGGGTCAGGGTTGAGATTGGACCCATTCCCTGGAAACAGCCGTGGGATCGGGATTGGGAACAGGAATGCGAACGGGAATGGGTTTGGGAACAGGAATAGGAACGGGATCGGGATTGGGAATGGCATCGGGAACAGGATCGGGATCAGGAATGGGATTGGGATCGGGAACCAGAACAGGACCAGGGAGGGACCCTGACCCAGACCCCAATCCCAGGGAGAGACCCTGCCGCAGTCCCGAACCCCTCCCCACAATCCCGGACCCCTCCCCACTATCCCGGACCCCTCCCCAGGCCCAGCCCCTCCCCAGCGCTAAATGGAGCCTCCCTCAATCCCAGCCCGCCCCGATCTGGACCGGAGCCATCCCCAGAGCCTCCCCCATTCCCAGCCCGGACCCTTCCATCCCTTTTTGGGGCACTCCCGCCGCTCCCCGCCCGTTTCTGGGGGTTCCAAAGGGCCCTCCGGACCCTCCCCATTTTGGGGGTGTTGGGGGGGCCCCAGGGCCGCCCCGAGGGCTGAGGGGGGATCGAAAACCCCAAACCCGAGGGGCTCCTGGGGGTGCCCAGCTCCTCCGGTACCCATCCAAAAACAGATCCTGGCCAATCGGAGCGTGTGGCCCCAAATTCAACCAAAGGGGGGTCGGGACCCCCAAAGGGAGCAGGAGGCGCCTGGAAGCCCCAAAACCAAGCACGGGCGAGGGGATTGGGATTGGGGGAACGATGGGGAAGGGGCGGGACAGCAGGGGAAGGAGGGGGATGGGACCCCCAAACAGGATCAAGCCAACTTGATGTGGCCACCTTCAGATGGGGATGGCAGCCAAAGGGAGCCAATGGCAGCCAAAGCTTTTTCCCAGTCCCTGTAATCCCAGTCTGTGCAATCCCATTCTGTGCAATCCCAGTCCATATCATCCCAGTCCATATAATCTCAACCCAGTTTATCCCAGTCTCTATTGTCCTGATCTGTATGGCCCCATTCCATATGATCCCAGTCTGTGCAGCCCCAATCCAAAGGATCCCAGTCCATATTTGATCCCAGTCTGTGTGGTCCTGCACACACTCCCAGGGTCTGGAATTCCAGTTCCCAGCCAGGAAAAAACGTTCCTGCCCTTGAACTTCCTTCCTATCCTCTCAAAAAAATGCAAAAAAATTATAAACAAGAAAATTAAAATTGAAATTAAATAAATTATAATAAAAATGAAATATAAAAATCTCAACTCTCCTTTACAGTACTCCAATAATGATTCAACCCAAACCAACAACTATTACTATAATATTACCAATGCATATAAATAAACAATTATATACCAAGAAATACCTTTTGAATGTTTTAACTCAATGACTAATATACTTGAGATAAAAAATATCTAAAAATCTAACATACAATCTAATACACCTTAGTAAAACAATTCATATTACAAATATACTAAACACAAAACCAAACACCACTAGAATTTCTCAGACATTTTACCCAAACAATTAAACGTTAATAACGTCCTTAAGTACTCTTGAAAAATAAAATTATTTTAAAAAAATTAATGGTGTGTGGGTGGTTTTATTTGGATATTGGTTTCTGGATTGTTTGGGTTAGATGATTGAAAAAATGGGACTTTTATAGGAATTGAATCAGCTTAGAAGGTGGCACTCTGCAAACAGAACTGACTGAAAATGAACGGGACAGAAATCAGTAACTCTGAAAGTTTTATTTGCTATCAAATACATCCCACCCAGCCAGCCCCACACAATCCCCATCCCACTGCTCCAAATTGGGATCCCACTTCTACCAATCTCCTCCCAACTCCATCTCACCCTGGTAGCTGTGGAATCGAGTGAGTTTGGCCTCAGACTGAGTTTTTCTGAGGCAGGAACAAGCAATTTGAGGAGAGATTGAGCCTTTTTGGGTTAAAATTCAGTTATTTTCAGTGGGATTTGAGTGGTTTCGAGGTGACAGATGTATCCATATTGGCTTTTGGAGTACAGAGAGATGGAGAAGAGAAAAAAAATAAGGCCAAATGAATGGACAAGCAGCCAGGTGTGTTCCCAATGCGGATCACAGGGAATGGGAGTGACCAGGGCTGTGCCCAAAGTGGCTCCTCCAGTGGGGGATGGAGCTGGAGCAGCGCACGAAGCTCTGCCCACACTTGGGGCACTCGCAGGGCTTCCCTTACCGGTGCCTCTGTTGGTGTCGGGTCAAGGCAGAGCTCTGTGAGAAGCTCTTCCCACACTGGGGACACTCATAGGGCCTCTCCCCAGTGTGGATGCGCCGGTGGGTGATGAGGGTGGAGTTGTGCTTGAATCCCTTCCCACAGTCGGGACACTGGAAGGGCCTCTCCCCAGTGTGGATGCGCCGGTGGGTGATGAGGGTGAATTTGTCCTTGAATCCCTTCCCGCAGTCGGGGCATTGGAAGGGCCTCTCCTCTCTGTGAGTGTGATAGTGCCTGAGGAGATAGGAGCTGGTCTGAAACCTCTTCCTGCATTTATCACACTCGTAGGGCTTCTCCCCAGTGTGGATCTTTTGGTGCCTGATCAGGGTGGAGCTCTGGCTGAAGCTCTTCCCACACTCCTCACACCCGTGGGGCCTCTCCCCAGTGTGGATGTGTTGGTGCATGACAAGATGGTGGTTCTGCCTGAAGCCCTGCCCGCAGTCGGGGCAGCGGAAGGGCCTCTCCTCTGTGTGCGTGCGCTGGTGCTTGAGGAGATTGGAGCTGCTCTGAAACCTCTTCCTGCACTGATCACACTCGTAGGGCCGTTCCCCAGTGTGGCTCCTCTGATGCTGGATCAGGTTGGAGCTCCACCTGAAGCTCTTCCCACACTCCCCACACTCGTAGGGCCGTTCTCCGGTGTGGGTCCTTTGGTGCCGGATCAGCTCGGAGTTCCACCTGAAGCTCTTCCCACACTCCACGCACGTGTGGGGCTTCTCCCCATCATGACCCTGCTCATGGAGCACCAGCTCTGAGCTCTGGCTCGATCTCTGGCCGCCTTCCCAGCCCAGGCTGGCTCTTTGCCCCTCAGATCCCCGCCAGCTGCGTTTGCAGCCCCTCCTCGTGCAGCATCTCCGGGGCTTTTCCTCCCCGTTGGCTTCCTGTGCCGTGGAGCCGCTCAAAACGGCCTCGTCCACCAGGTTCTGCCGCGGGCATTTGTCCTCCCTGCTCTCCATGCTCAGCTCCTGCTCTGGGGGAGGAGGGACAAGGACAGGATGGGATTTGCTTCCGTGCCACAGGCAAGGGCAAGGAGATCCCCCCAGGGCTGTGCTGCAGCCGGGGCCGTGCTGGGCTGGGAGATGGAGCAGCACAGAGGGGAAAGGGGCACTGACTTCCTCCTCACCTGCCTGGGTGTCCCAGGGCATCTTCCTCTTCCTCACAGCCTCCCAGGGATTGAGAATACGAAACCCTGGTTTGGGGAAAACAAGGGATGAGCACGATGAATTAGAAGGTTCCTCTGCCCAAGTCCATCTTTACAAGTCACCGGCCACCTGGGCTCCAGAAAAGCCTCCCAAACACCAAGATTCAGCCCTGGGAAAGCCTCCCAGGAGTTCCCTGTCCTTGGTCCCTCACCTCTGGTGTTCGGGGGCTCCCCTCTGTCCCAGCTGCTGGGGGTCACACTTGGACTGGGAGTCCTCCGTCTACTCAGTCCCCGCCCTCCCCAGGCTGCTGGCAGTCCCAGCGATCCCAAAAGGTTCCCCTTTTCGCTCTCCCCATTTGGGGGACGCCGGGGCTGTTTGGGCTCCCGGGCTCCCTTCTCCGCTCATTCTCTGCTCTGGGCTGCAGCGGCTCCAAGGAGTCCCCCCTGCCCCTCTCCAGGCTCTTGAGGCTCCCGCCAATGGTGCCGCTCCCGCGCGGTCCCCACGTGGCCCCGGCAGAGTTCGGAGGGCCCGGCCGGGGAGCCCAACCCCGCCCCCGCCGGGGCTCTGCCGCCACCCGCACCGGGACCCCCCAAAAACACCTCCCGGGGACCCCCCATGTCCCCCCGAGGGCCATCCGCGGCTCGGCTTTGGAGCCCTGCCAGCTCCAAATATCCCCCCAAAACACCCCAAACCCAGGCACCCCCGGGATATTCGGGGTGAGTTCCCCCTCCTCGGCTACCTGCAGATGGCGGGCGATGCTCCCGGGGTGCCGCGAGTTCAGGCAGCGCCGGAGCCGCGCGGCTCCCCGTCCCCTCCTCCCGCCGCTTCCTGCTGCCGCTCCGCCTCTTCCTCCCTCCCTCCTCCTCCTCCCCGCTCCCGGAGCCCTCGCAGCCCGCGGGAGGGGCGGGGATGGAGCCGGGACAGGTCAGAACGCGGAGAGGGCTGGGGGGATGGCAGGATTGGGAGTGACTGGGCTGTACTGGGATCATCCTGGGAGCAGCTCCTGGGTGACTGAGTTCTACTGGGATCATCCTGGGATCACACTGGGAGTGAGGGGGAGCAGCGCGATGGCTCCAGCACTGGGGCTGGGGGCGCTCCTGGGGGACCAGGGGGGAGTGGGACCCCCGGCACCGGGACCCTGAACCGGCACTGCCGGCACCGGGACCCCGTGCTGCCCTTATCCTGCACAGGGACCCCCTGCTCCCTCTGGCTCATGGGGTGCCGCCTCTGCGGGGTCCCCGTTTAATGCCCCGGGGTACCCAAGGGTCTCCCTTTGGGTCCTTGGTCCCAACATCTCCAGGCTGCCGCGGTTCCCCTTGTCAGGGCTCCCCGTTCCGGGCTCCCGGGGTCCCCCTTATCGGGGTGTCCAACCCCGCAGGCTGCAGAGGCTCCCCCAGCTCCGGTGCCACCTCTCGGCTCTCACAGCCCCCGGCCCGCCGGTCCCGGGCGATGCCCCCGTGGCTCCGGGCTGAGGATGCAGCGCCTGCCCCCGGGCAGCCCAGCCCCCCCAGGGAGGGTCCCACGCACCCCCGGCCCAGCGCCGGGGCTCTGCCGGCACCAGCACCGGGACCCCCAAAATTCTGACAGCACCAACACTGGGACCCCCAAAATTCTGCCGGGACCCCCAAAAATTCTGCCGGCATCAACACCAGGACCCCCAAAATTCTGCCGGGCCGGAGCCGGCGAGGGGCGCCCAGCCCTTGGCCCTGTTATAGATACATATTGCATTATTCGCTTTCCGCAAATATTGAAATGGATTTTAAATGGGTGGTGTTGAATTAACTTTGTTATAAAGATATAATTTTTATTTCTGTTGTTAATTAAGCTTAGACATAGTAGTGGAATAGCTGACATAAGTATGCTTGTGTTGAAATGCCTGCTTGGATGGGATAACATCCAGTGAACATGGGATGAGGACACCTGCTGCAGATGTGCCAACTATCAGCACTCACCGACTGAAGACAGTGTGGGCTGCGGCCAAAACTGAAGATGATGATAAAAAAGGACTAAAACCACAACCAAGGAATACGCATGCTCTAAAAAGGTGGAACGGAGGAGGAGCCATGCTAAACAGTTCTTGGAATATGGAAACTCGTTTGGGAAAAAGTTTACTATGCATGAGGGTCTATGAATATGCAACAGGCTGATGGAAGGAAAAGGTATTTAAGGGATATCCCCGAAGATAACAGGGGGTCTTGGTTCAGTGCCACGATGCACCCGGCCGTGATAACCTTCGCTCCATGGTCCTTGTCTCCTCTTGTCCTTTATTAAACTCTACATTTTCACAGGAGAGTGAAGGTGTTTCTCACAGCCCCAAGCAGAGAGCTCTGCCTGGGGGCTCCGGGGAAAGGCGGCGGCGCTCGGCAGCGGCCCCAGCCCGCCCAGTCCCGGGAATTGCCCCGCACCGGGACAAAATCCTGCCCCAAAGGAGCCCTTGGAACGCCCGCCCGCGGCTCCTCCTTGCCCCAAAGCTCCCGGCAGCTGCCCCCGGTGCTGCCCCGCTGCGGCTCTGGAGCAGGGAGGCTCTGCGGGACCCCCGGGCTGGGCCCCTCCCAGCCGTGCCCGCCCCGGGGCTGATGCTCGGCCCGGGCTCTCTCGCTGCTCCGGCTCCCGCACGGCCCCGGGGTGAGCGGGCCCCGAGCGCCTGCCCGGCCCAGGGTCAGTGTCCATGGCCGGCCCTTCCCCCGGATTCCGGCCCCTGCCCGGCCCAGGGTCAGTGTCCACGGCCCGGCCCCTGCCAGGGGCTCCGGCCCCTGCCCGGCCCAGGGTCAGTGTCCATGGCCGGCCCTGCCTGGGGCTCCGGCCCCTGCCCGCCCCCCGGCACAACCTGCAGCTCCAGTGCAGCTCCCTGGATCCAGCCGGGCACTGCGGGCTCCAGCCAGGCACAGCATTCCGCTCATGGCGTCTCTGCTCTCTCTGCTCACACAGGCACAACCAGCTGCTGCTGAGGCAATCCCAGCTCCCACTGAAGGCTTCCCACCCAAAACACTGCCTTCAGCTCTGACACACCATCCAGAAATCCAAGAGCAAAGCTGAAATCTGATTAGAGAATCTTGCAAGTCACATCCAAGAACATTTTGTTATAAAATCACAAATGTTAACAGAAACTGAGAAAGTCAACAATGATAGAAAACAAGCTTCCAGCACTGGGACTGAAGAGCTCAGGCAATCCATTTGAATGGAAGGAGTCCTCTCTTTCTGACATGTGAGTAATGCCATCAAATTTCCCAAACCAGGGAAATAGGGAGCCCTGGCAGGAGCAGCTTCACACACAGCAGCGACACAGAACAGGGCAGGGCAAGAGGCTGCCAAAATTACAACTTCTACTTGCAATGAAGAACCTTTGTTTCCAGTTCTACTCTAGCCACTATTAATCTAGAGTCAAAAAGACTAAAAATACTAGTAATAATAACAACTGTACTAGTAATAGCAAAAAAAAGATAATGGAAATAATAAGAATTAATAAAATCCCTGCCATACTTATACTAGGTTTGCATGGCCAGGTTGTGGTGAGGGGCTCTAGGAGCACCTTCTGTGAGAGGCTGCTGGAAGCAGCTGCTCCTCCATGTCCCACAGACTCAAATCCAGCCAGCTTCAGGATGGACCAGCCATCAGCCAAGGCTGAGCCAGTTAGAAATGGTGGTAACACCTTTGGGAAAAGAGATTTAAGAGAAAGAAAATGGGTGATTGTGTAGTTGTAACTGTGACCGGGAAGAGCAGGGTGAGAACATGAGAGAGGAACAACTCTGCACACCCAGGGCAGGGCAGGAGGAGGGGCAGGAGCTGCTCCAGGGCTGGAGCTGATTGCCCTGAGATTCCCTGGGCAGCCCCTGGGGAGGCAGCTGGGCCCCTGCAGCCCATGGAGGGCACGGAGAGCAGAGATGCACCTGCAGTGCCTGGAGGAGCCCGTGCTGGAGCAGGGGGTGCCTGAGCAGGGGCTGGGACCCCATGAGAAACCTGAGCTGGAGCAGGGACCTGGCAGGGACCTGCAAAGCCAGGGAGAGAGGAGCCCACGCTGGAGCAGGGTCCTGGCAGGACTCGTGAGCCCATGAAGAGTGAGGCAGGTGCAGCAGTTTGGGAAGACCTGCTGTCTGTGAGATGAACTCACCCTGGAGAAGTTCATGGAGAAGTGTCTCAGGGAGGGACCCCTGGCACAGCAGGGGAACGACTCCTCTCCCCGAGCAGCAGGAGAAACAACGGGTGATGAACTGAGCAGAGCCCCCAGTGCCTGTCTGCCTGCACCACTGGGGGAGGAGGCAGAGCTGGGAAGGAGGGAGCAATGGGCAGAAGGTGTTTGTGAAGCTTTATTTTACTTCTCACTATCCTGCCCTGATCTGGAGAGAAATAAATTCAATTAATATCTGTAATTTCAAAAATGTTTTGTCCATGATGGCATTTGCTGAGTGATCTGTCTCAGTCCTTAACTCAAGCCATGAAGCCTTCATTCTATTTTCTATTTTTCTCTCTCCTGCCCATGTCTGGAGGGGAGTGAGAGAGCAGCTATGGTGGGAGCCTGGCATCCAGCCAGGGTGAAGAGACAACACTTCCTTTCCTTCATTCTTTCTTTCTTTCCAGAGGTCACAGTGCAGAGGTTGAGAGGGGCTTTGATGGAGGGAGTGAAGGTGGCGGGGAGTAGCAGGGACAGGAGGCACAGGGCTGTGGACAGGCACCCGAGGGGCCCGGGCAGCTGGCAGGGGGCAGGGCCTGTGCCCCTGGGCCAGCAGCAGCCCCGTGCCCTGCCTAGGGCGCTGCCAGCAGGGGCTGGGTCCCAGAGGCAGGGGCAGAGCCCAGCCCCAGGGGCGGCGTTGGTGCCCCAGCCCCGTCCAGCCCAGCCCGCCCCGAGTGCGCAGTGAGCGCTGGCACGGCTGCCCTGGACAGAGTGACCTGCTGGGGACACTGAGAGCTGCCCCGCTGTGACCTGCTGGGGACACTGAGAGCTGCCCCCTGTGACCTGCTGGGGACACTGAGAGCTGCCCCGCTGTGACCCTGCCCTGGGCACTGCACAGGCACCAACCCAACCCCAGCCAGCAGCACCCCAGGCATGGCCCAGGCACTGGAGAGCATCACAGCCAGCCCCGCTGCTCCTGGGGATGTCCCAGGCACCAGAGCCCATCCCAGGCACCAGAGCCCATCCCAGCCCTGCTGCTCCTGGTGATGTCCCAGGCACCAGAGCCCACCCCAGCCCTGCTCCTGGTGATGTCCCAGGCCCTATGAGTGTCCCAGGTGTGGGACAAGCTCCTCAAATGGCTCAGCCTTGACCCAGCACCAACAGAGGCACCACCAAGGGCAGCCCTGCGAGCACCCCCAGTGTGGGAAGAGCTCCATGTGCTGCTCCAGCTCCATCCCCCATGGGAGGATCCGTGCTGGATGATCCCCAGTGACCCCGGTGGGCAGAGCCCCAGTGATCTGTGGTGACGGTGATCCCTGTTGAGAAGACACCTGGCTGGGGGCTCCATATCCTCCTGGCTCCCCATGGCCTGGATTTTCTTTCCATTTCTCTTTGCCCTTCCAAACCCCTTAAAAGCAGGGTAAAAATAAAGATGTTGAGCTAAGACAAGGATGGGGACATGGGGGGTCTTGCAGGGGATGTGGGGGATTCTGGGTACGAGGGACTTGAGGGTTCCTGGGAGAGACTTGGGGCTTGCTCGGGGCTTTGGGGACCCCAGGCTGAGCGGCTCCGGTTGCACTGGGAGACCCTGGAGGAGGTTCTGGGGCAGCTGATCCAGGACCCCCTGCCCTGGAACTGTCCCCATGTGCCCCCATCCCAACGCCTCGTGTCCCCTGTAGCGGCTGCCCTATTCCCACTGTCACTACCCTTCCCCCGGCCCGTTCCCATGCCCCCCCTATCCCATTCCCGTCCTGCTCCCATCCCAGCATGGATCCCATTCCCTGTCCCTCTCCTGTATTCCTGGTCCCTGTACTGTATTTCCAGTCCCATTCCAAGTCCCTGTCCCTGTCCCCATCCCCATTCCTGGTCCCTGTCCGCAATCCCAGTCCCTGTCCCCATTCCCGGTCCCAGTCCCCATTTCTGGTCCCCATTCCCATTCCCGGTCCCTGTCCCCATTCCCATTCCCTGTTCCCATTCCTGGTCCCCATTCCCATCCCCTGTCCCCATTCCCATCCCCTGTCCCCATTCCCCATTCCCTGTCCCCATTCCCCGGTCCCTGTCCCCATTCCAGGTCCCTGTCCCCATTCCCATTCCCTATTCCCATTCCCTGTCCCCATTCCCATTCCCTGTCCCCATTCCCATTCCCTATTCCCATCCCCTGTCCCCATTCCCATCTCCTGTCCCCATTCCCGGTGTCTGTCCCCATTCCCTGTCCCCATTCCCTGTCCCCATTCCCCATTCCCGGTCCCTCTCACCGGACGCCGCCGCCATCGCTCCGCCCCCCCGGCCCTCACGTGACCGAGTAAACCCCGCGCTGCTCCCACCCACCAATCCCAGCGCGCGATCTCTCCTGTATTTGCATAGCCACGCCCCTTGCTTCGGCCCCGCCCCCCGCCGGCTGCAGCCGCGTCCGGGCGCTGTTTGCTCCCAGTTCCTCCCAGCGCTCCCAGTGAGAGCCGGACCGGCAGGGAGAGCACTCCCAATTCCCGCCCGCTGCTCCCACCATCATTCCCAGTGCTCCCAGTGAGAGCGGCACCGGCAGGGAGAGCGCTCCCAATTCCCGCCCGCTGCTCCCACCATCATTCCCAGCGCTCCCAGTAAGAGCGGGACCGGCAGGGAGAGCGCTCCCAGTTCCCGCCCGCTGCTCCCACCATCATTCCCAGCGCTCCCAGTGAGAGCGGGACCGGCAGGGAGAGCGCTCCCAATTCCCGCCCGCTGCTCCCACCATCATTCCCAGCGCTCCCAGTAAGAGCAGGACCGGCAGGGAGAGCGCTCCCAATTCCCGCCCGCTGCTCCCACCATCATTCCCAGCGCTCCCAGTATCGCTCCCAGTGCCGGGCGGGGCGGGGGCCGCTTTGGAACCCCCCAGGGCAGAGCGCGGCTGCTTTTGGGTGCCGGCACTGCCCGGGCCGGGATGGGTGCGGAGGTGGAGCGGGAGGGAGAGGAGGGAGAGGAGGAGGAAAAGGAAAGGGAAAGAGAGGATCGAGAGGAAAGGAGGAGCAGGAGGAGGAGGAGCAGGAAGAGTGTGGGGAAACAGAGCTTCTGTTTCTGCCTTAGAATGCGTGGGAAGGCTCCACAGCCGTCCGGGCTCTCAAAGAACGAAGCTAGACTCTTTGCTTTGCTGTCTTCCAGATGTTTATTAATTGTTATCAACAGAGTTTTCCCTCTGCCCGACCGGAGTCCGACCAGCAAGGCAGCCAAGGGCACTCTGGCCGCCCACGGGGCGGTCGCGTCCCTTTATAGCATAAACTACGTATACAATATTTACCTATTCTTCCCAATACCTATCACCCTTATTAACAAGTGCACTAACACCACAAACCAATCCCAAAGTGCCAGCACCACCACCGAAGATGGACGACAAGAAGAAGGAGGAAGAATCACAAGACACACCCGGTTTCCTCCATCTTGTCTCCATAACCCCCATGTACAACCCCCCTGTACCAAATTCCTAAAATCTACATCACCTCGTGAGTGCATTATTTCTACACTATTTACACCTTTGTGACTCTCAATCCTTCGTACCCAGGTGGTGCATCCTTAGATGGATCAAAATCAAGCCACCAGCTGCATCTGGCAGCATTCCAAGACCGACGAGACCCCCAAGGGTTCTCTCGGTTATTCAGATTGTTCAGGATCTTGGGGAGTGCGAGCTCCCACATCTCCCCTCTCTGTTTGCACAAAGAATACCTCTTTGGCAACTCGGTTCATTGAGCGTCGCACACACAAAAAAGATGCATGGCACCAAGAGCGTGAGGATTAAGAGTACTATTAACACATAAAATCCTGCCCTCAGCAGTTCTTTCCATAAAGGAGATAGATCAAAGAACTTCACTACATCATCAATCCATGAACCCGTAACTTCGCCAAGTTTCTCAATGCTATCTTTTATCTTTTGGATACTTTCATGAATGGACCTTGAGTGATCGGAAAGATTCATGCAGCACATTCCTTCAAACTCTTCGCATCCATGCCCGTGAGAGAGCAATAGATAATCTATTGCAGCTCTGTTTTGCAGAGTCGCCTGTCTTACACTGTCGATGTCTTTCAACATGTCACTCAGTGCAAGAGAGACTGACTGAGCATGTTTGCTCAACCAACATCCCATGTGATCCAATTGAGTCAAGGCCACCCCCGATGCTGTTTGGGGTGAGAAGATTGCTGTTGCAATCCTCCTTGCCTGATCCCAAGTGTATACTTCATCATTGCAATCCGCACTATAGCGTTGCAAGGATCTCTTTTGTTTGCCCCTTTGTTCTCTCAACAATCTCAGATCTGGTGACAAGATTGAGATTTTCCCAATGCTGCATGGACCTCCCATGATGTTTGCAGGAACGACATGCCAAATCCTGTCCCCGCAGATTAAAAACAATCCCCTTGGCAATTGCACCGGGACTTGGAGTGTTTCTTTTGTTATTGTTACGGTATTGTTACACCAAGCTGATGCATTTCTATAGAATTCCTGATTCGGGGGTAACGTTAATTGTTTTGTTTGTTTTTGCCTTATCTGAAATTTTAAATTGCATGCACAACTCCATTGTCATGGACCCAAAGATCTCCAGTTCCTGAGGTTCTGTGGAAACCACAGGAAGTAGATGTGTCCACGCATGCCATTCATTCACAGGATCTTTAACGATCTGTGAAATCCCCACTGAAGGATGCCCTGGGATTGGCCATTCAGCCACTGGCAACCCGATCATGCATGCGATAAATGGCTTTCCTGGTCTCGAATGAGTTAAACAGATGCTGTCCAGGTTCGCTGCCTGGGCTAAAGCTTCCCAAACATTCTCTTTGGGTTGACTAACTGGTAAATTTGCCTTTTCGCCCAAAGCATTGGATGCCAAGATGAAACATGCGAGAATCATGAATTTCATGATCTCCCCCTTATGGAAGAACATTGTTATATTTTTTCTTTTTCTTTTACTTAAAACTTAAAGCCTGAAACTTAAAACCCCCCAAAGTCTTTATTCTTTGGTCTTTTCTCCTGAATCGTCGCTTGCAGCCTGAGCCTCTTCCTCCGTTTGAGTGCTCGTCTCTCTGCTTCGGAGATCAGCGCTCTCTGGTTCTGCCGCTCGGAATGGTTTCACGTGTCGCCCCGAAACCCACTTTGGACCTTGCCCTGTGGAGATACAAGCGAAACCCTTGCCCCACGTAATTAGTTTGAAAGGGCCCTCGATCCGTCCTGTCTCTGGGTTTCGAACCAAAACTAAAGGGTTCTCCCTTAGCTTTGCCTGAGAGCTGTTTGAGAAATGTCTCAAGATTGGCGGATTGGGCTCTGAAGACGAACTGTTTAGAAAATTCAACACATACAGTGCTTTGTTTAATTTCATGTGAGGCGTAGCCTCTGGCTCCCCCCTCTTTTGCCTATCCAAAAGAGATTTCAGGGTGTGATGTGTTCTTTCGATGATCGCCTGACCTGTGGGCGTGTGTGGAATACCAAATGTGTGTTTGACACCCCACCTTTTCAGGAATTTGTCAAGCACCCTGCCTGTGTATGTTGGGCCATTGTCTGTTTTTATTTCTTGAGGCATGCCTAATGACGCAAATGCTTGCAGAAAATGTCGACAAGCATGTTCTGCTGTCTCCCCTGAATGTGCTGAAGCAAAGACTGCTCCTGAAAATGTATCTACTGACACATGGACATTTTTGAGCCTCCCAAATGATGGGTATTTCGTGACGTCCGTTTGCCACAGTTGAAGACTTTGCAGTCCTCGAGGATTGACTGCACCTGTGGAAGCAGGTGGCTGCACAAGCTGGCAATCTGGACAAGCATTGACGATCTCCTTCGCCTGAGTTTTTGTGAGGCGGAAGGATTCCATCAATGCGTGTGCATTCTGATGAAAAAATGCATGGCTTAGTTTTGCCTGCTCAAAAATGTCTGGAAGTGTTTGTGAAATTGGCATTGTGAGCCTGTCTGCCCTGGCATTCCCTTCCGCTAGAAACCCCGGAAGTGTTGTGTGAGCCCTGATGTGAGTGATGAAGTATTCGTGTTCTCTGCTTTCTAGCAATGTTTTCATGCTTGCCAGATATGAGTATAAAATTTCATTGTTGGCTTCTTTCAAAAGCGAACCTTCCAATCTTCTGACCACACCTGCAACATATGCAGAATCTGTGACCAAGTTGAGTGGTTGCTTGAACAACTGAAATGCTCGAGTGACAGCTGCCAATTCCACAATTTGTGGAGAGCCTTGAACCGTCTTCACATCTGAGTCCCATTCCCCTGTCGTTGAGTCCATCCACGTGATCACCGATTTGTGTGTCTTTCCCGAGCCATCAGTGAACACTGTGATCCCGTCCAGAGGTTCTTCACTTATCTTTGGTTTCGCTCTGTAGCATATTTGTGATTGTAATATTCTGTGTTGTGGGAAATTGATCGTGCAGGTTCCTGGGAAACCCAACAATGCAATCAACAAATCTGTCGATTTCTGAATTGCCCAGTCGAAGTAATCTTTTTTCAGAGGTAGATGGATGACTGAAAATTCCCGTCCTGTCATTGTCAGCAACCTTGTTCTCCCCCTTCATGATGATTTGTGCCGCCATCTCCAGATCTGTGAGGATTGTTTTTGGAGGTCTATACGGTAGAAAAACCCATTCTATGATCATTAAAGAATCTTTTTGTGAAGAGTCCCATTGGAAGATCAAACCATGGAACTGTGTTTTCTTTCCCAGCACTGCCAACTCAAAAGGCAACGATTCGACGAACCGATGTGCCTGTCTTTTTTGAATTGCTTCGGTGACTTTTTCCAACTCCCTCTTTGCCTCTTGCGTGAGTGCTCTGGGAGATCGGATGTCCGCATCTCCTCGCAAGAGATCCAGCAATGCTGAAATTTCACTGTTTGTGATTCCTAGAATCGGTCTCATCCAGTTTATCTCTCCCAGGAGCTGTTGTAAATCGTGCACGTTCTCGATCTTTGTGCTGACCTCCATCTTTTGGGGCCTTATTGTCCTTTCTGAGATTTTCCACCCAAGGTATTTCCAAGGTGCAACCTCCTGGATCTTCGAGACACTGATTTCCAAACCTGCCTTTTGCACTTCTGCAATCACACAGTCGCGAGCCTTTTGCAACTCCTGCTGTGTTGATGCTGCGACGAGCAAATCATCCATGTAATGAATGATTTTTGCCTTTGGGAATTGCTTCCGTGCTGGCGACAACGCTCGCGCCACGTACCACTGGCAGATTGTTGGAGAGTTCTTCAGGCCTTGCGGAAGAACGACCCAATGGTACCGTTGCAGAGGTGTTTCCTTGTTGATACTTGGAACAGAAAAGGCAAGTCTTGGAGCATCCTCTGGATGGAGCGGTATACTAAAAAAGCAGTCCTTGAGGTCAATGACCACAAGGGGCCAGTCTCTAGGAATCATTGAGACTGATGGAAGTCCCAGCTGAAGTGGTCCCATGTCTTCTAAGACTTCATTGATCCTCCTAAGATCGTGCAACAACCTCCATTTGCCCGACAACTTCTTCTTGATGACGAACACTGGAGAATTCCAAGGGCTGTTTGTTGGCTCGATGTGCCCCTTCTGCAGTTGTTCTTGGACCAGGTTTCTCAGTGCACTCAACTTTCTTCTCTCCAAGGGCCACTGATCCACCCAAACTGGTTCATCGGTTTTCCAAGTCAGCTTCAGTGTGGCGAGTGCCGCAGTGACCCCGACTAAAAATCCAACTTGATCTTTGCGCCCCATTGCGCCATGAGATCCCGTCCCCAAACTGTAATTGGCTTCTGAACGACGTAGGGACGAATGATTGCTGTTTTGTTTCCTGGTCCTGTAACAACGATCGAATTCTCGCTCTGCAGACATAGAGTAGCTCCCCCTATGCCTGAGAGAGAACCCAAGGGTGCAAACAAGCTCCAATCACGGGGCCAATAAGCGTATGATATTACTGTGACATCTGCCCCTGTGTCGAGCATCCCTCTGACCTCTATCGTCTTGATCCCACATGTCAGCTTGCAAGCGAGCGTGGGTCGATCCCGACCTATCTGTTTCATCCATGTGGTGTGTACCTCAACGTGTTCCTTCATAGGAAGTCCTTCTTCATCGAAGATTGGCATGACCTGATCGACGGCATGTGGTGGCAAGGCTATGGCCCTTGCTATCTGCGTGTTTTCCGCCACTGTCAACGGTGGACGAAGCGCTCTCGCTGTGACTGTTAGTTCTGTGTTTCTATCTGCTGAAACAACCGATGGAAAAACTGTGAGTCCAAGGATGCTACATTTGTCCTGTCCAATTATTAGGAATTCTTGTTTCTTGAATGAGTCCCCGCGGACACCTGTTGGAATTTCCGCATGACTTTCATCCAGGAAACATATTAATTTGGAAGCTGCCAAGATGCACTGTGCTCCTGCTGGGAGGAGGTCTGGGTCACCTGGGAATCGACTGAGGACTTTGCAGATGGTGTCTGCCTGACGTTCTCCGATGACTGTCCTGGTTGTTCTTGAGCCATCGCCACCATTTGTGTCCACACGCGCTGGCGATTGATGGGCGCGCTCCTTTTCCCGTTTCCCGGATACGGTAAAGGATTTCCCTCCGAATCCGTCTGGGAATAACATTCTTTCACAGAGTGTCTTCCTCTCCCGCACCTTGCGCAGATTGGTTTTTCAGGCTTCTGTGCCTGTGCTTGTGCGTGTGCCTGTGGACAATTTTTCTTCAAGTGTCCAAATGCTCCACACTTGTAGCATTGGCCTTTCGGTGTATTATTGTTGTTGTTCTTCTTCTGCATCGTTGCGAGGATTTCATTCTGCTGTTGAATCAGCTTTTCCAGCAGCTTTTCTTCCGGCTGGTTCTCTGTGCGTGCTTTTGTTCTTTCTTCCCATTCACCTCTCAACTCGTCTCTCACGATCGACGCGACATGCTGAGGTGTGCCCACCTTGTTGCATGCCTCCACCATCTCTGCCAAGGATGGCCGTCCTGGCATTGCGGTGATGACCCGTTGGCAATCCGGGTTGGCATTGGCAAAAGCTAAGCTTTCCAGGAGTGGTCTCTTTACCTCTTCATCGGGCACCTGTCGATCGACGGCTTGTGAGAGTCGATCTATGAATGTCGAGTATGGTTCTGCGGGACCCTGTCTGATGCACGAGAATGGAACATCAGGAACTCCTGCTGGAGCAATCTGCAAGATTGCCTTTCGCGCTGCTTCCTTGATGTCATCCAGCACTCGTCTTGGAAGACGCACTGCTTGTTCCGCTGGATTATCATCTGGAGGATCCCCTGCCAACTGTGCTACAGTGAGGTTTGCATTCGGCCCTCCTTGATACCTGTTTCTCAACTCTGTGAGATATCTTCTCCATCTTCTGTCCCAGATGAGGCTTTGTGTGTCTGTAAGAATCATTGACACAAGGCTTCGAATGTCAAATGGTGTGAAGTCGTACATGTTGAATGTCCCCTTCAGGAGTTGTTTGAAGTATTGTGAATTCAGTCCATTCATCTGAATTGCCTTCGCCAAATCTTTGACGACATCACGACCCATCCTTTCCCATCTCGGGTTTTGGCCTTGTGCATCATACGTCACTGGCATCGCCATATCTCCTGACCCTTGTAGCAATCCCTTCTCCTTGGCTAATTCTTCTCTGATGCGCTTCCAATCTATTGTTTTCACTGGCTGCTTCTCTTCTTCTTCTTCTTCATCTAAAGTCCCCAATGGCAGCTGCTTCCACAACGGGACCGTGGAAGTCATTGGTGATTCCTTGCTCCACATCTTTTGTTTTGAAGCTTTCCACTTCGCTCCTAATTCTGGAAAAGGAATCTTGAATTCCTGTGATTGTGTCTTTTTTGCTTGTTGGAACGAATGTAGAAAACCCTTCGCTGCCTCAGCCATGGGGTACATCCATTCTGGAACTCCTTCTGATGCTGTTATTTCTATTACGTCTTCTCCTTGTAGTTGCTCTTCATTTGATGCGTGTCCGGATCCACGACCTTTTGAAGTCGACGGTTGATCCATTCGATGTGTTGTTGTTGTTGTTTTTGTTGGCATTGTTTTTGTTTTGTATTTTGATGGGAAAAATTGATGCAGTGTTGCAGTCCCGCCACGAGATGGCGCTGTGGCACCGGCGGCCAGTTCGGGGATGTCCTGCAGTGATGACATCCATCCACCAGATGGCGCTGTCACCAGCTTCGGTGAGCGTGATGACGTCACTGACTCGACTGCCCGGCCGGTCGCCGGCATAAATGGCTGCATGTGTGACTGTTGGGTTCGGGTTTGCAGTGATTTTTGTTGTGCAAGCAATGGAGACGGAACACCTACATCTTTATTTGGGACGGGTGAGGCTTTAACCTTAGGGATTGGGCTTGCGGGAGCCGGAGACTGGGTCGAACCTTGGGACACGGAACCCCGGGCACGGCCCCTCCCCCCCTGAGACGTCACAGGGGTTTGGACTCGCCTCCGACCGCGCTGCACGCCTGCTTTCTGCGCCTGCGCGCCCTCAGAAGCGCTGCCCGCCTCTCCTGCACTGACGTCGCTATCTTGCCCCGCCTCTGATGTCTCTCCCTTGTCAGTCTCGATCCCGCCCTCCTCCTCTGACGTGTTCGCGTCATCCGACCGTGCGTACAGTCCCCCGCCCGCCCGTGCCTGCATTCGAGCCGCGATTCTTGCGGAACGACGCGCTCCCGCCTCCGGGTCCTGCCCCCTCTGTGTGCGACCCCTGCGTTTACTCGCGGCTGCGGGTTGGAGCTCCGCGGCTGCTCCAAACACCCCGTCTCCGCCTGACGCTGCCGCTTCTGCGGGATGGCTCTTCCCGGATGCCGCGCGATCTCCGCCCCCTGCACTCATGCTCGGCATGGCTTCTGCGGAGCCCGCCGCCCCCGGCGCCGCGCTGACCAAAGCCGAACTCCCCCCCCGCTGCCTCCGTCGCCCCCCCCGCTAGTCCGCGCCGCCGCCGCGCGAACCCGCTCGTCGCGAGAGAGCTTCCCCGCCTCCTTTTCGGAGCCCGATTCCTCCCCCAACACCTTTTCCAGCTCCCCCTCCGATTGAAATGCGTCCCCTCCCCCCTCCTCCTCCTGCGAATCGAGAGAAGTTGCCCCTTCAGGGTGGCTGAACACCTCACTTTTGCTAGGAGTAGACCCGAGGTCTGGGGTTGGGATGCGCTCTGCATCTGAGTCAGAGCCAGAACCTCCTGGTATTTCTGGGGTTTTTGGGCGTCCCTTGTGTTTTCGGGGTTGAGGCAACGGCTGTTTTATCCGCTCCTGTCTCTCAGGAGCTGCCTCTGTGTCCAGAGCTTCCTTCCCCCCCAGGGTAATTGGGAGCAGAGCCAACCTGCTCTTAGAGCCTTGCTCTGCAGTACCGTCCCCCTCCGTGAGGTCACCGGCAGCCCGTGCCGCCGCCCTAGACTTTGTTGAAATGGCATCTAGCATAATGCTGTTTCACTCCGTTTCATGGCTGCGTAATAAAGATGTCTGTTTACTTCTTGCCAGAAGCCCACTTCAAACAACAGCCTAGTCTCTGAGTGAGGGTAATTACATCTCACCCACAGTAATAAATCCTTGAGTTCCTTTTTTGAAATCCCACTAGTGAACGCCTCCGCCACACCTTGTAAGGTGGCCAAAATTTCCAATTGTTCCTGGGAGTATGTGTTCCCCATGTGTTCTTGATTTTGACCTTCTTACCGAATTCCTGCCATCAGAGCAGTCCGAAGGCTCCTGGTCTCTGGCCTGCAGATCTCAGGAGGGTGGGTCCAGGCGCGCTTCTGGATCCGATCCGGGCTGTCCTGGCTCGAGTCTCTTCGGCAGAGGTGAAGTGCGATGGTTTTCGAGGCTGCCGCTCCTCCGGATTCTCCTGGCCGCTGTCCCAAGGAGTAATCAGCGAACTCCTGGGATGGAGTCCAGCTGCGGGAGCAGCCCACCTGGCTGAGCCCTTGGAGCCCACCCAGAGGACGCCAGTTGTGGCTAAACAGAGCTTCTGTTTCTGCCTTAGAATGCGTGGGAAGGCTCCACAGCCGTCCGGGCTCTCAAAGAACGAAGCTGGACTCTTTGCTTTGCTGTCTTCTAGATGTTTATTAATTGTTATCAACAGAGTTTTCCCTCTGCCCGACCGGAGTCCGACCAGCAAGGCAGCCAAGGGCACTCTGACCTCCCACGGGGCGGTCAGGTCCCTTTATAACATAAACTACGTATACAATATTTACCTATTCTTCCCAATACCTATCACCCTTATTAACAAGTGCACTAACACCACAAACCAATCCCAAAGTGCCAGCACCACCACCGAAGATGGACGACAAGAAGAAGGAGGAAGAATCACGAGACACACCCAGTTTCCTCCATCTTGTCTCCATAACCCCCATGTACAACCCCCCTGTACCAAATTCCTAAAATCTACATCACCTCGTGAGTGCATTATTTCTACACTATTTACACCTTTGTGACTCTCAATCCTTCGTACCCAGGTGGTGCATCCTTAGATGGATCAAAATCAAGCCACCAGCTGCGTCTGGCAGCATTCCAAGACCGACGAGACCCCCAAGGGTTCTCTCGGTTATTCAGATTGTTCAGGATCTTGGGAGTGCAAGCTCCCACACTGCAAATTTTGATTAACATTAAATTGAACTGGCTTAGAGTTTGTGAAATTGAATGGGCTAAGTCGATGCTTTGAGAAGTGTTTTTTGTTGACTGAATGTCTTTCATCGTTTGACATGAGAAGAGTTTTAAAACGTAATGCAAAACTTTCTGTGTAACTGACAATCTGTTAAACCACTAAGGTACTGAACATACCTCTGTGAAACACAAATGTTAAAGATGAAAAAACTCAGGAACCTCCTCTTTCCTATCCAGTCAACAAAGAAGCAGCAAGCCCTGGCCCCGGCCCCCATCTCAACCAAACCAAACCAAACCGCACCAAAACAAACCAAACCAATCCAATCCAAGCAACCCTGCCATGGGCTGAGCCCCTTCCCCCCTCCCCAGGCTGCCTCGACCCTCCCCCACCATCAGCCCCATTCTGACCAAACCAAACTCCAACAACTGCCAAACAGGAAAATAAAAGAGGCTACAAAACCCCAAGCAGAACAAAGCCAGCCACAGCTATTAAAATCTTACCATCAAGTCCTCTTCCCCCAACACAACTAAAACCAAAAATTCCTACAACCCATACAAAATAACCTAGTTAAAAACTTAAACAGAAAAAAGCCAAAAATGAACCATAAAACCAATCCTAACACAACCCAACTACAACTTCCACCACAAGTTACTGGCAGGTCAGGTATTAATCCTTTCAATACTTCAATCCTCTCTCGAGTAAAGAAAAAAATATATAAGCATATTAAAAAACTACATAAAACCACCAAAGTCAGTAAAGAAGAACTGAAATCCTAATTAAAAAGCACAATGAAGCCCCTTAATCGTAAAACTAAAATCCTCTTAAAAATTATAAAGAGAAAACTCTTTTTCTTTAAAACATATAAAACTACTTAAAAATTATAATTTATATCAAACAAAAACCTCCAAATTAAAAACATAAATGCTAAAATAACTATAATTTCATAAAAATTATAATCAGGGGTGTTGCATTTGATTTCAAAGGTCTCATATTGTTGCAACTATACTTCTAGAGTCCCATACCTTCTTGCTGATATTTCTTGTGGCAGCTCTTCACAGCACTCTTAACTCCTTCTTCTGCGGTGTTGCTGCTTCTTAGTCAGGGCTCCTTCCAGGCTCTCCCTGACTGGCCAACCCAGCCCCCCTTTTATCCCAGTTATCTATACTAGCCACAGCTGCGCCCAGCTAAGGACATTGCAGCTGCAGCCCATCAAGAACAACTGGGGCTTATTAGGGCTTGGTCCATATACAGATATTCAATACAGATATTTTACTGGGACTTCTACTATACAGGGGGAAAAAAAAGTAATCCAGTATCTCCAACAGAAGATCTCTATTCCCAGGGATAAAAATAATGGTAAAAGTAAATAATAAAAATCTTGACCTTTAAAAAACTCATCTTTATAAAATCCCCATAAGTCAATATGACCCATCAACAAGCTGTAAAAAAGCTTGTAGGAATAAAAAAAATTCACAATAATGAAGTTCCCCAGACAACTATTATTCATGACAAAATTAAAAACCACAAAAAACCTATTTTTTTCTCTTGAAAAAAAAATCTCCATAACCTTAATAAGAAAAGCTTCTCTCTCTAATTAAACTAAAGACTATTCTAGAAATAGTAAACAAACTAGAAATTTTAAGTTTACTTTTATTACATTGTCAGTAAAAAAGAAAAAGTTGTAAACAAAAAAAAGAGTTTTAAAGAGTTTATTTTAATTCTTGCTACCTTTTTTCTTTTTAAATTTATTTTTAATAAAAATTTCTTTATACCCTTTCAAAATTTTAGGCCTACTTTACATTTTCCTAATTCAGTCTCACAATAAAATAAATACATAAATAATAAACTGACATTAAAACTCACCACACTCATCAATACATTAATTAAGAAATCTCAAGATTAGAAAAATCTAAAATTAAAAAACCTAAACCACTACCATGTCATAATAAACCTTTGCCAAAGTTTCTCTGATTTTCTAAAGCTCCCAGTAAAGGTAGTGTTGTTCTTCTGAGCTCCCGAGAATCACTTGCTGGTATTTCTCCAGGGAGTCCAACTCAGAAAACACAAACAATATTACTTCCTTTTAAATGTCTCATTGAGATAATTGTTTGGGGGGGCGGGAGTCAGGGCTTGTCTGTCCTGCTTGGCCCAGCCCAGGCAGGGCTTTCCCAGCCACATTCCACACTCCATTGCCCAGCTGGAGCCGCTGCTGCCTCTGAGTTGTGCTGCCCCAGCCCCAGGGACGCTCTCCTTGTCTGCCCATTCCCCCACGGTCTCTGGGCAGGGATGGCCTCACTGGGGGCTGCTGACATCCTCAGCACCTTGGAGGCTGCTGCTGAATTTCACTGCTGCAGAGGCTTGTTCAGCCTTCAGCTCATTGGTGCAGGAATTCAGTGTCCCAGGGCTCATTAACATTCAGAACACCTTAACCAGCCAAGCCTCTGGGAATAATTTTAATTTTCAAATCTTTTGTGGTTAAGTAAATCTCAGTAGTGTATTCAAAGTGAATAGATGATATTTAAAAAGACAGTGAGAGAACAGTTTTTAGATCCTGTTTAGGTTTGTTTTCCTGTTAATTTATTGATATGTGCAGACTCCAATTGACACTGAATCCAAGTACCTCCTCATGCAGTTTGAGTAGATATGAAAATCAAGACCCTTCATGGCTGACAATCAATCAGACTCTGCCCCTACCCCCACCCCACCATTTCCCCCATCCAAGGCCTGGCACTCAGAGCAGCCTTGTGCAAATCTGAGCTCCCTCCAGCCCAGGCTGCACCTGCAGCTTTCAGCTCCTTGGCTCCAACTCCCACCTGCTTTCCTTGGAGAAGGAGCTGCCCAAGACACAGAGGGATGTTCATTTCTTGTCAGCCAACAAAGCCAAGGGAAGGCACAGCTCCATCAAATGCAAAAGTCATTCCTCTGCTGGATATTAAATCCACTTTTCACAGCAGACAGCCTCAGAGCAATGGAAAACACCTTCTGTGCCAAGCACAGATCCCAAGGTCCCCCCAAACCCTCCCTGCCCCGATTCTGCCCAGATTTGCTCTTTGCACACACGAGTCACAGGCTGAAGTCAGGAGCTCCCTCCATGGCCAGAGGGAAGAAAAGAGAGAAAGGGGATGAAGAGCTCTCCTGTGCAGAGCCAAGGTCCAAGTGCAGCCCGTACAGTGGGAGCCACAACTCATCAGGTTTGTGTCCTTTGGGCTCAGGGACTGGTGACACTCAGAGGTACAGAAAGGTTTCTTGCCAACAAACACAAGCTGAAGATTTGAACAGTTCAATCACCATCACAGCTCACCCCTCAGCTCTCTGGGATGTCCCAGCAGCATCTGACATGTCCACCATCCCCCAGGGATTTCCATACAGGAACAATTTTAAACAAAGATGTAAGAAAAAGCAATTCTATGATAATTATAAACAGAATTGAGGTGATGATTAATTATTTATTAATTTGAACTTCAGAAATATTTGGAAAACCTTGCTCCACAAAGCATGAAACCAGTCCCTTGGTACTTGAGAGGTACTTGACTGACCAGAAAGGATCTAGAGAAGCAAATCTGGGAGCAGTAGAAGTACATAGATCCATCTGCCCTAAATTAAGAGATGTCCTCAGATATGGCCATTTGAACAGGAGAGCAGGAAACAGCTGAAGGAAGAGGGAGATGAAATAAAAGATGGAATACTGGTGACACAAGTAGATGGGAAGATCAGTATTTCTTCTGCTTTTCCCATCAGTACGTTTCCAGGAAATCCTCATTTGTGATGGGAAAACTTTGCCATTTCTTAAAAGTACGCAAATTACTCAGGTCATAAAGATTTGCTTGTATATTATGAAAGTAACAAGTATTAACACCTGTGCCCCTTTCCAGACAGACATCAGCTGTGTGCCCATGAACAGGCAGTGCCACTTGTGCCCTGAGGTGCCCAGCTGGGATTGGATCTCTCCCAGAGCACCTGAGGGACAGCAGAGCACCTTGCAAGCTGCAGGTCCCCAACAGCCCCGCAGGGCTCCTGTCCCATCAACATCTGCTCTGCTCCAGTCTGAAACAGGGCCCAGCATGGTGCCAGGATCATCAGAGAGCTGAGGTGTGTGCTGGAATTCAATGGCCTCCCCATCCCGCAGCAGCCCTGCATTTCCCTGCTGCAGCCTTGGTCTCCAGCACAGCCATGGAGGCTCTTTGGGCTCTGGGCTGTTGCTGCAGCCCCCAAGGGCAGCTGAGCTCTGCCTTTGGCACAGTCAGGCCTGGCCACTGCAGGCCATGCTCAGCAATTGCTTGTGTGTGCCTGGCCTTGCTG
Source organism: Calcarius lapponicus (assembly GCA_039654755.1). Classification (NCBI taxonomy): domain Eukaryota; kingdom Metazoa; phylum Chordata; class Aves; order Passeriformes; family Fringillidae; genus Calcarius; species Calcarius lapponicus. Next base: position 20,558,430 of record CM077467.1, on the reverse strand, counting down.
TCAGCCCCGGCAGCGGCTGTGTGGCCCCTTTGTGGGCCTGTGCTGGCCAAGCCATGGTGGCCCAGCCCCTGTGCAGGCCCAGCCCAGGCCAGGAGCATTGCGGCTGGGAACGGCCCCTGTGCCGTGGTGCCCACAGCAGCCTTGGGGCTCTGTGCCCCATGGCCTCCCTGCTGGGCAGCCTCTGCCAGCTCCTGCAGAGCCCCTGGCACCTGTGGGGCTGCACAGACAGCCCTGCCCCGGGCTCTGCCGGCCTCTGGGCCAGCAGAGAGGCCGGCCAGGGCTGGCCATGGCCGGGAACAGGCCCTGAGCCCCGCAGGAGGATGGAGCTGGGCCACAGCCAAACTCAGCCCAGGCCAAAGCTGGGCTCAGCAGCCAGGGCTGCCAATGCATGGGCACAGAGGCTGGCGCTGACAAATGTCCTGGGCCCCCTCCCTGCTCTGTCTGTGCCACCAAGGGCACAGAGCAGCCTCCTCTCTGGGCCACTTGCCTGTTTGCAATGCCTTGCACAGGCGCTGGCCCTGCCCCACAAGGCCTGGCCTGAGTCCTGCCCCTGCCCTCTCAGCCAGGCTGAGATGGACGCTGATGGTTTCTGGGCCAGGCTCTCGGAGCCCAGCCCAGCTCCCTGCAAGCTCTGCCAGCTGCCCTGAGCTCTGGGCAGCACCAAGGGCCTCTCTGAGCCCAGCCCAGCCCAGCCGGCTCTGGCCCCACAGCTCTGCTCAGGCCAGGCTGCTCTGGGCACTGCCCCACGGCCTCAGCCCCTGGCAAGGGCACAGCAGCAGCTGCAGCTGCCACAGGACTCAGCCCCAGCCATGGGGGAAGGTGCTGGGCCAAGGCCAAAGGAGGCTCCCTGGCTGCCCTGCTCCCCTCGGGCTGAGGAGCTGAGAGCTCTGCAGCCCCTGCTGCCATCCCATCTGCCCAGGGCAGCACAAGAGCCGCGGCCTTGGGGCCCTCAGGAGCTGCTCCTGCTCCAGGCCCAGGGCCCATGCCAAAGCTGGGGCAGCCACAAAGCTGTGCCCATTTCTGTTCATTGCTGCTCTGATGGGCATGGATCCTCAGCCACTTGGAGGTTTCTCATGAATTTTAATACTCCAGAGACCTCCTCTTTCTTGAGATCTTCAGTCCAGGAATTCAGTGAAAAAGGCTCATAAGCATTTGTTCTACATCACCCGAAAATGAAAAACCCCAAGGAGTTATCTAAATGTTCCATTCTACTGTGGCTAACTGAAAAAATTTCAGAAGTGTATTCAGAGTGATTATACAATATTGAGAACAATGAAGAGAAAACTGTTTTGTCCTCTTTTCTTTTCTTGTTTATAGACAGATATCAGCAATTTCCAATTGATATGGACCCCCAGCACCTTCCAATGCAGTCTGAACAGATATAAAAATCATGAGCCTTCATGGCTGACAATCAATCAGACTTTGTCCCTACCCTCACCCTCCCATTTCCCTTACCCAACCCCTCAAACTCCTATGGATCAGGAATGGTGTGGCCAGCAGCAGCAGGGCAGGGATTCTTCCCTTGTGCTCAGCACTGGTTGGGCAGCACCTCGAGTGCTGTGTCCAGTTCTGGGCCCCTTGGGGTGGGCAGTGGGGAGAAATTTGTAGCAGAGAAAGTGGAAAGAAAGCAAAGGTGAAGCCAAGGAAATGCTCAGGGCAGTTTGGGGCTGGCTGCCAGGCAGCCCTGGCTCTGAGCAACAGCATCTGCAGTGGGACAGGAAACTCCCAGCTGATGGGAACAAACTTTCTGGCTGACTGCAGAGGCCAGGACAAAGCTGAGTGGTTTCCCTGGTGTCCCCCAGCCCTTGCTGGCCCCAAGGGCTGATGGCATTTGTGCTCCCTCAGGTTCATGTCCCCACAGCAACAGCATGGGGGTGCTCCCGCCTGCTGTGTGCAATGCAAACAGGGGCTGCTGAGCCAGTGCTGCCATGGCTGTGCCTGCAAGGATGGGGCACCTGTGTGAGCTGGGGGAGAGGCCAGGGCTGCAGAGGGGGGATGTTGTTGGCAGCTCCATCAGGACGCTCTGGGATGCTGCCCTGGGCTGTGCAGCACCCTGGGGATGGATCAGCCCCTGCTCTGCTGCTCCTTCCCGTCTGCCCCAGGGCCCTTGCAGAGCCCCAGCCATGCTGTTTGCCCCCAGCCTGCCCACGGCCAGCCTGGGGCTGCTCACGAGGGTTTCTGTGCTGAGCATTGGCCTGGCCGTGTTCTTGAGAGAGCCTGGGCAAGGAGCCTGGAGCCCCCAGGCCCTGGGCTGAGGCGTCAGCGCTGCCCCAGCAGTGCCCATGGCCTGTCCCTGCTGCAGCCCCGGCACTGCCACCCCCAGGGCTGTGCCCGGCCCCGAGAGCACTCAGGCCCTGCAGCAACACCAGGGCCAGCAGGGCAGCGGGGCAGGGCCACGGCAGCAGCACTGGCAACACCAAGTGCTGCTGCTGCTGCTGGGCACAGCTGCTGGGCCAGCACTGATCTGCCCCAGCTCTGCACACAGACATTGCTGCTGCAGCTCCAGAGAAGGCAACAAAAGGGCATCTCTGCAGAAAACTGCTGGGAGATCCTTCAGTTGCTTTAAAGCCACCATGAGTGCAGGCCCTCATTGACACAGTCTGTGGCCAAAGGGAAGGTGGAGAGAAACAAAATGAGAAATGGCACAAACAATGAAAATTCTTTGTGGGAAATATTAAAAAATTAAAAAAAAAAGGAAAAGAACCTCCAAAATGAAACCATCAAGAAGTTTCAAAGATGATATTTATTACAAGTGATATGTAGAAACTGGCCAGCAGTTTAATGTTCCTGAAAGCATCCAGTCATCAGTCTCCACACTGCAGCCTTGAGCTCCTGGTTCCTCAGGCTGTAGATGAGGGGGTTTAGGGCTGGAGGCACCACCGAGTACAGAACTGACAGGGCCAGATCCAGGGATGGGGAGGACATGGAGGGAGGCTTCAGGTAAGCAAATGTGGCAGTGCTGATGAACATGGATAGCACAGCCAGGTGAGGGAGGCAGGTGGAAAAGGCTTTGTGCCGTCCCTGCTCAGAGGGGATCCTCAGCACGGCCCTGAAGATCTGCACGTAGGAGAAAACAATGAACACAAAACAACCAAATACCAAACAGGCACTAACAGCAAGAAGCCCAAGTTCCCTGAGGTAAGATTTGGAGCAGGAGAGCTTGAGGATCTGTGGGATTTCACAGAAGAACTGGCCCAGGACATTGCCATGGCACAGGGGCAGGGAAAATGTATTGGCTGTGTGCAGCAGTGAATAGAGAAAGGCAGTGGCCCAGGCAGCTGCTGCCATGTGGGCACAAGCTCTGCTGCCCAGGAGGGTCCCGTAGTGCAGGGGTTTGCAGATGGACACATAGCGGTCATAGCACATGATGGTCAGCAGATAAAATTCTGCTCCAATGAAGAACATAAAGAAAAAGAGCTGTGCAGCACATCCTGAGTAGGAGATGTCCCTGGTGTCCCAGAGGGAATTGTGCATGGCTTTGGGGACAGTGGTGCAGATGCAGCCCAGGTCAGCGAGGGCCAGGTTGAGCAGGAAGAAGAACATGGGTGTGTGCAGGTGGTGGCCGCAGGCTACGGCGCTGATGATGAGGCCGTTGCCCAGGAGGGCAGCCAGGGAGATGCCCAGCAAGAGGCAGAAGTGCAGGAGCTGCAGCTGCCGCGTGTCTGCCAGTGCCAGCAGGAGGAAGTGCCTGATGGAGCTGCTGTTGGACATTTGCTGGGGCTGGCCACAGGGACCTGTTTATGGAGAAAGGACAGTGAAGAGTTAGAGGAGACGCCTGTAACCAAAATCAAAGCCATTTCCCATACAGCCCCTCTGTAACACACAGACATGGTCTTTAGTGTTTAAGAATTCTGAGGGTTTTTTTATAGGTTCCCCCCATATCTCTGCTGGTGTTTTTGGATACCAAACACTCAACATGTCTGATGCCCTCAGGGAGAACAGAGTGAGTTCCCTGGGGCAAGATGATGAGTAGAGAATGAGAGGAGATGTCATTCTGACCTGTTCTGAGTTTCTTTGGACTTTAAACTTTCTCACGTGGAGCATGATCACCTTCCCATGCTCCCCCTTAAAAATGTCACCAGGTACTGCTGAGAGCAGTTGGATCCACCACAGCCAAGCTCCACATTTATAGGCAAGGACTTACATTGCTCATTTCACCAACCCAGTCACATTTTCAGTGTCACAACACCTCTGCCTTTTCCCATCAATCTTATAACTCAGAGATTCTCTAGGACAGGTTTACACCCTGGATTGCAGCTCCCAGCTTGGACTGAAATCTCAGGGAGACCTCCAAGTGTCTTTCTGATGGCACTGGATGAAGGGAGATGCAACTCCTTCCCTGGCTGCACTGACAGCATTGCCCAGAGCCGGGCACTGGGGACAGCATCACCCTGAGGCAGCTGTGCCCCTGCCAGAGCCCCCAGGGTCGGGCAGCTGCTCCCAGCCCTGTGCTCTGCAGAGGGAACTGGGCCCGGGGCTGCAGAGCTGCCCCACGGCTCTGCTGCAGCTCTGCCTGCACAGGAGGGGCTGCACGCCTTGGAGCCCCGGCCCTGAGGGCAGAGGCTGGGCTGGGGCACAGGAGGGAGGGGGCTTGTTCAGAGGGAGGGGCTGCACTGGAGGGGATCCTGTAGGCATCTCTAAACTCTCCCTGCCACAGCATTGCTGGGGTTTGTTTTCTCTCACTGCCCGATCTCTCTGCTTCCTGGAGATTTTCCTCCTGCAGGTGTTTCCCTGTGCCTGATCTCTCTGTGCCAGCACTCACAGACCCCAAATCTCTGTGCACTCTCCTTGACCCTACAGAACCCTGCCTCCTTGCAGGGCACTGGCTGGGGGCAGGTTCTGTTTGCAGCCTGGAGAAAGGCCAGCTCAGCCTGAGCCTGATGGGTCCAGGAAAGGTGCTGCTGCTGCTGTCCATGGGCACAGTGGCTGAAAGCACATTAGGGATCTCTTGTGAACCTACTGATCACAAAAAGTAACAGTTTGGATATCTCAAGAACTTGTCAAAATTCACAATTAATAATTCATAACCAATCTTTTATACTTATTCCCCCCTCACTGCCATGCTCCAGTAATAGGAAACTGAATACAAAGTCTTAAGAAATAGCCTATTTTCTATTAAGTCCTTGCCTTGGAAATATTCTGACTGATCAGAACCCCTCAGATGTGAGAGCTTCAAGAGCATTTCGCCTCCCATGCACCAGAAACACTCAGAGTTGTACTCACAGAGTCTGTAGGCATTGGGATGTTCCAGCTTCAGGAGACAGCTCCAGGAGCTGCAGCTGCATTGTCCTGCAGCCAGAGGTTCCTGTGCCAAGGGCTGGCAGTGATTGTGCCCCAGGCACTTCTCAGCCCCTTCCCAGCCCTGACTGATTGAAGCTCTCTGTGCCTCTGTGCTGTGACCAGGCTGGCTGCAGGCAGTGCCCCAGCCCTGCTGGGCTGGCAGAAGAGCTGCTCAGCAAGAGAAATGTGCTTTTGAAGCTCTTCTTGCTTACCAGCAGCTGCCTCGCTGCCAGGAGCCCAGCCCAGCTCAGCAGCACAGACACAGCACAAGGACTTGAATGAGCCTCTGGGGCTTTGTGCTCAGGCCTTGAACATCAGTCTCTGAGAGGGAGCTGAAGAAACCTCTCCAGAACTCCCAGGCAGAATCCAACTCCAAACTTTCTTGGACTTTTAATGGGTCCCACTGAGGGACACGGCTGAGAAAGTGTCCCCAGGCCCCAGGCAGAGCAGAGAACTGCAGGCAGTGATGACAGGTGGGGACAAAGAGAAGCCAAGTCTTGGTGCCCTGGGGCACAGCAGGGTCTGTGCCAGCAAGGGCTGGGAGGAGACACATTGTCCTGAGGCCCTGGGGCCTCCTGGCACAGCCCAGCCAGGCTGGGCACTGTCAGCCCCTTGTCCTGCCCTCAGCATCCCCCCCTAGCCCACATCCCAGTGGCCTCAGGGATCTGCTGGAAGGAGTCCCTGGGGAGCCTTGCTCAGCAATGGCCCTGGGGGCTCCTCAATGCTCCCTGCAGGGACTGCAGGTTTTTCAAAGGACTTTGGGTTTGGCTTTTGCCTTGGAGTCTCTGAGAGGTTTGTTGCAATCATGGCCTCCAATTATCTGCTGTAATTAGTCCCTGGAGAGGCTTTGTCAGTAACAACACTCAGTGGGGCTCATTAATACTTCAGGGTACTTCAGTAATTTTAAGGTACTTGGTGTTTCCCTTTTGATACAGACTCTGTGAGAGGTTTGTGCCATCATGGCCCCAATTATCTGCTTTAATGAATCCCTGGAGAGCTTTGTACTGACACTCAGTGGGGCTCAATAATACTTTGAGATACTCAAGGTTTTTAAGGTACTTTTTAGATTTAAGAACACTTTTAGGTACTTTTAAGGATTTTCCTTCCCACTCTGAGTCTCTGAGAGATTTTTGTGCCATTCTGGCCTCAAATCCTCTCCTCCAAGAAGTCCATGAGGAGCCTGTGTTGGGTATCTTCCCCCTTTCTGTTTTACAACAAAGATGGAACTAAAAGAATTTTGTAAGACTTTCTAAAAGCATCCAAACAAACATGGGACAATTAACAATACTACAACAACCACTAAGAGAATTAATAGTCCTGTTTTAGCTAGATGTCATCCAACTCTTTAGTCCCTTGGATTTTTTGGAAGAGTTTATTGAACCGATCTGTGTTTTCCACTTGAAGCTTCTTGAATCCTTCCTTCAGTACCTGACTGTTCTTGTGGATTGACTCACTGTGGCTGGAGAGGTTCATGCAACACATACCCTCAGAATCTACACAGCCATGCCCATGTGCCCAGAGTAAAAACTCTATCACTGTTCTGCAAGGTGGCATGTCTGATGGTCTCTATGTCTGAGAGCAGCCCACTCAATGGGAGGGAGGTAGCATTGGTTTGCTTACTTAACAGGCACCCAAGATGGTCTAATTGTCCTAAAGCTTTAGCTGCAGCCACCCAAAGTAGTCCAAATTGGGGGTGCTACCATCCAATACCTGGATGAAAGCTTTCAAAGCCATCTCTTTGATATCATCCAATACTCCTCTGGGGATACCTGCTGCTTGATCATCTGGCAGGCTGTGTTGTCCTTCTCCAGCTCGATAGTTGATTGTCAATTCCACCCTTGCCTCATTATTAGCATAGTCTGCTATTAACTGATTTAGTAAACTCTTCCATCCCCCTTCCCACAGGGTGTATTGTGTAGGTGACAACAACATGGTCATAATATATTTTAAGTCATAGGGAGTTAAGACATGAGCTGTAAACATGGCCCTCATCAGGCCATTAAAACAAGATAAGTCCTTCCTATGGTCTTTAGCTGCCCAACACAGATCATTGATTTCCCTGTAAACCAGTGGCTGATATCTGGCATTCTGCCCCCTTCTTTCATAACTTACTGGGGCAACGAGGAGTTTTGAGACTATTTGCCAGTATCCTTCCTTAACTGCTTCTTTATGGATCCTTTCCTAGGGATCTTTGGGGTTGAGGGGCGAGGTTGCTCTGAAGAGCCCGAACTGTCTTCTGGGGAGGAAGAATAACTTGGAGCAGAAACATTTGGATTAGAAATAGTGTGACAGCTGGGCTTAGTATCTTTGACCATGGGGTTATGTTGTTGCTGGAGGGTGAGGCAAAGGGCACTGCCATTTTGTCAGGTGTTGGGGAAGAAGGCCTTGATTTAGGATGGCAGACTTCCAGAGTGGAGTTCTGGAGGCATGGCCCAGGGTGAAGGTGGAATGATTGACAGTGGGGCATGACCCGCAGTTGTGGGGGTGGAGTCTGGAGGTTCATTCAGGGCAGAAGAGAAGGTTGTGGTAGCCGGAAGTGGAGGAGCCAAGATGGAGGGAGTACAGTCGGGCTCCCAAGCCATATTCAGGCTCCTTCCATCTTGAATCTTCAGGGCATGATGCTCCAAGACAGCATGGCCATTGCCATCTTGGACCATCATGGAAGGTCTGAGAAAGGCTGGTTTGAGGGGAGGTCCCGAGTTAGGAGTGACCAAGGGTTTGAGTTTTCAACACTGCTTGCTGGTGAAGGGCCTCAAGGATGGTGTGGAAGTTGGGGAGCATGAGGGGTGCAATGGGGTCCCTTTTGATTGAAAGGTTGTACAATTTAACTCCCACTGAGTCCCAAAATTCAGTGGTATGGATTTCATCTGCAGAGGCGTCTGGAAAATTTTTAATGATTCACCTTATGATTGATTTTAGTTTGTTCTTTGAAAATATTATATCATGATCAGTAAGAATTAAAGTATCCATACATGCTCCTTTCTACTTTGGACATCTGGCTGCCCATTTTTCTCTTCCTCTGCCTTATGGAGAAGAGCCACCGGAACACCCCAAATCAGTTTGGGGATGTGGGTGCATATTGTAAAAACACAGTGGCAAAATGGGCAATAAATGTCTTGCATTTCCCCAAATCCCCTGCAAATCCTATGCAGGTGAAACCGTCGTTGTCCCTGCTGATCCTGGGCAAGGTCCCTTGAAGCAACAATGAATCCACTGGGCCTGGCACATTCAAAATCCCGGGGAGCACTGACCCATCCATCAGCTAACCCCAGCTGACATGACTGACACAGGGAGCCCTGAATGTCATGGTCCCTGTTCGGGCGCCAAAGGTCACAATGAGGGTGGCTGTGACAAACCTCTCTGGTTCCCTGACTTCAGGGCAAGGGTAGCGAAAATGAAAAGGAGCAGGATCAATGGAGTTGTTTAAAAGGAACTTTAATAACAGGGTGAAAAACAATAAACACGGAGATGTCGCAACAGTATGTGGGGCAGGATCCTAAGACCTGAGACAAAGGGGAAGCACCAACATGTACACTTGGGGGTAGAACACACTAGAACAATAACCCTATAGGGGAAACAAGTAGGGGAGGAGAACTTGGACAAGTTTGTGGGAGCTCGCACTCCCAAGGTCCTGAATAACCTGAATAACCAAGAGAACCCTTGGGAGGCTCGTCGGTCCTGGAACGTTGCCAGAGGCAGCTGGTGGCTTGATTTCGATCCATCTAAGGATGCACCACCTGGGTATCAAGGATTAAGAGTCACAAGGGTTTGAATGGTGTAGAAATATTATATGCACGAGGTGATATATAGATTTTAGGAATTTGGTACAGGGGGGTTATGGAGGCAAGATGGAGGAAACTGGGGGTGTGTCTCATGGTTCTTCCTCCTTCTTCTTGTCGTCCATTCTCGGTGGTGGTGGTGGCACTTTGGGATTGGTTTGTGGTGATGGTGCACTTGTTAATAAGGGTGATAGGTATTGGGAAGAAAAGGTAAATATTGTATACGTAGTTTGTACTATAAAGGGACGTGACCGCCATGTGGGTGGTCAGAGTGCCCTTGGCTGCCTTGCTGGTCAGACCCTGGTCGGGCAGAGAGAAAACTCTGTTGATAAGAATTAATAAACATCTGGAAGACGGCAAAGCGAAGAGTCCAGTTTCGTTCTTTGGGAGCCCGGACGGCAAAGGAGCCATCCCACGCATTCTAAGGCAGAAACAGAAGCTCTGTTTCGCCACAAAGTTAGCATAGAAACACTAAAGGCTTATGGGGGAACTCTCAAGCTCACCCTAAGTTAAACAAATGATTCCCAGGGCTTGAAACTCATGCCCAATTCTTTTAGGGTAAAATCTGGCTGCCTCTGAGTTACAGCTGGGCTAACTCTCAAACCGCTGCTTTGCACTGGTCCCTTGGGACCATGCAGCCCAATAGAGCCACAATGATGTCCTTGGTTCCACGAGGCCCCAGAGTGTCACAATGGTGCCTTGGATCCATGGTGCTCTGCAGTGCCACAATGGCCCCTTCATTTCACAAGGCTCCCAAATGTCACATTGGTCTCCATAGGAAGGAAACCATGGAGGCCCCATGTTTCAGGAGCTGATGAACGGCAGCCACCAGAGGCCAAGGCAAGCCTTACCTGTCTGTCCTGGCAGGTTTGCTTGGACCAACCCTTGGGTTTTCAAATTATGAAAGTGGAATCCTAATTTCAGACATTTGTGCCTGGAAAAGGATGGTTTTTTTCCATACAAAGAAAAGCACAGAGCCCTTTCCAGTGTTTGGCAAACAGGTGAGTTCTGGCCCTCAAGATTTAAAAACCATCCAGGCCTTTCTGTTCTGGCAGCAATCCTTGGATATACAGAAATTTGGAGGTAGAATCCAAATTTTGGGCATGGATACCTAGAAAAGATGGACAGTTCATTTCCATACAAAGGAAAGCCCAGAGCCCCAGTGTTTCAGGGGCAGATGGGAGCGGCCTTCCACGTTCCAAGGTCAGCCAGACCTGTCAGGTGACCCCTGGGAGGCCAAGGCAGCCACACCTATTTCATGTTTCATTGGTTCCACAGGGCCCTGCAGTGTCACAATGGTTCTCTTGCTTCCATGATGCCCTCTGGTGTCATAATGGTCCCTTGATTACACAAGTCCCTAAGGATCTTAATGGTCTTCATGGTTCCACAAGGCCCCACAGTGTTCTAATGGTCTTTGGGTTCCATGAAGCCCCTCTGTGTCACATTGGCCCCTAGGTTCTGTTGGGGGCCCAGTAGTTCCACAAAGATCCCCTTGTTTCCACAAATTCCCATAGTGTCACAATGGTCCCCTTGCTTCCATGTGGTCCTGCAGGGTCACAATGTTACTTTGGTTCCATGGGGCCCCACAGTGTCACAATGGTCTCCATGATTCCATGGGGCCTTGCAATGCCACAATGCCCTCCATGGATCTACGGTGCCTCACAGGATCACAACGGCCCTTTGGCTCCACGAGGCCCTGAAATGCAGCAATGGCCTCTTGGTTCCACAAAGCCCTGCTGCTTCACACTGGCCCCTGGGGACCATGTGGCCCAACAGAGCCACAATGATGGCATTGGTTCCACGAGGCCCCATAGTGTCACAATGGCCCCTTGGACCCATGGTACCCTGCAGGGTCACAATGTTCCCCTTGGTTCCACAAGTTCCTACAGTGCCACCGGTTCTATAAGGTCACAATGGTCTCCATAGGAAGGAAACAAGTGAGCCCCAGTGGTACAAGGGCAGATGAGAGGCAGTCACCAGAGGCCAAGTCTAGCCAAACTTGACTGTATTGGCAGATTTTGTCCAGGAGTAACCCTTGGACATAGGGAATTTTAGACACGGAATCCCAATTTTGGCGATGGGTGCCTAGACAAGAAAGACAGTTCTTTCCCATAGGAATAAAAGCACAGAGCCCCAGTGCTTCATGGTCAGATGGGAGTGGCCCTTGACATGTCAAATTCAGTGGGACCTGTCAGACAGCCCCCAGGACGCCAAACCAAGCAGACCTGTTCCATGTTCCATTGACTTCATGGGTCCCCACACTGTCACAGTGTTCTCCTTGATTCCATGAGGTCTGGCAATGTCACAATGGCTTCTTGGTTTCATGAGCCCAACAGTCACAAGGGTCCCTTGGCCCCATGCGGCCGTGCTGTGTCACGAGGGCTCCTTGTTTCTATGGGCCCCTATGTTTGATTACTGACTCTTGCATCCATAGGGCCCCTGAGCTGCACAATGGTGTCCTTGATTCCATGAGGTTCTGTAGTGTCACCGTGGTGTCTTGGACCCGCATTGTCACAACTGACCCATGGTTCCATGAGGTTCCGTAGCGTCACTGTGGTCTCTGTCAGAGGCTGGATGAGATCGATGTCCCGAGACACCTTGGGATGCTCGGAATGCCCGTGTGGGGCCAGGGCCGGGTCAGGCCTTGGTTTGTGGTGGGACAGAGCCCCACCCCCAGCCCTGGCCTGGCAGAGCTGTCAATCACACAGCAGGGGCAGTGCTAAACCCAGCTCTGTTTGGCTGAGCTGTCAATCAATCAGACACCAGCAGCTGGTGCTACCCTGGCTCTGATTGGACAAGCAACTGGCAATCCCACCCCAGGGGTGGACCCATGAAGGCCCAGGGGGTTAAAAGCTGGAGCACGAGGCCAACCCAGGGTCTGGATCCTGCCTTCTCCTGGGGTTCCTGTGTTAGTGATGCTGGAACCCCAGTAGCTGGTACCTCTGTGTGTGTCTTTCTATGGATCTTCTGTCTTTGTGTTGTTCTCTATTTCTTCTTCTAATCCTACATACTTGGAACGTTTTTGGGTAGCTTCACAGGTTAAAGGTTAAAGGATTTTTGGTTAAATGTGTAGGACTCAAGGCACAGGCAATATTCCTCTGTCTACTCTGAGGGGTCCTAACCCCCAGAAAAACACTGCCTTTCATCTTCGCCCATGAAGAGGATTTCCAGGACTTTGAGAAAGATTAGAATTTACCAAAGTGTGAATTAGGTTAGAGGGTAGTATACTATGTCCCTTGGGTGAAAAATTTAGGTTTTGGGATTTTTAGTATGGTGTAGATAGGAAGCAAGATGGAGGAATTGGGGTGTAGTTCCTGTCTTCTTCTTTATCTTCTCCATTTTCTGCAGTGTTGGTGGCACAGGGTGATTGGTCAAGGAAAGCACAGTACAGAGGTTATGTGGACAGTCAAGGGATGAATTATTGGTCGATAAGTAGAAATAATGTACGTTTTAAGAGTTTATTGGATGACACAACTTTAAAAGACCTTGAAAGTGTACATTTTAGAGCCATTTTGCGGCGCTTTTCCAGCGCGCTGAGCCTGGTGTGGACAGCAATGCAGAACTTTAGATAAGATAACAATAAACAAGAAGCTGAAGACTGAAAAATTCCCGTGCATCTCCTTTTACCTGACACAGAACTGCTACAGGAGGGTTTCCCCCATTCAGGGAGCCCCCAGAATGGCCCAAGGTAAAACAAACATCAATAAGTGGTGCTCTGACAATATTTATAGCAGGTTGGTTTTTTTTGTCACAAAGTTGTTTACTGAAGGGTGTTGTCTTAATAAGCCAATCATGGGAAATGTGTTGATTAAATGACCAATGAGGTCCACCTGTAGCAAACCAAGATATAAAATAAGAGTATTGAAAAAATTTGTGGCTTTTAGCCCTTTGTCTTCTGACCTGCTTACGTGTCATCTCTGATTAAACGGTGACATTTGGGGATCTGTGGGGGCTATTGGGGTCCTTTCTGAACCTTGAGACACAACAGGAGCTTCTCTAATGAACTTGGCCTGAAGCTCCCACGGGGCCCATGACAGGAACCCCTGTGAGTGTCTGGGACATCCCGGCTCTTTGGCAGCCTGGACGCTCCTGGGATGTCACTGTGGAGCCCCTGTGAGTGCCTGTGACAGGACTGTCCTTCTCCTGCAGAGGCCCCTGGACAAATTTGGGATTCCTCCTCCAAATTTCCATATGTGCAGAAGTTGTTCCCAGATGAAATCTGCCAGGAGAGAGAGCACTAGGTGCCTTGGCCACCCCAGGGGATACCTCTCATCTGCCTTTGAAACACTTGGGTTCCTGAGCAGCCCAAGGTTCCCTGGGATGTCACCATGGAATGGCTGTGACTGTCTCTGACCACAATCCCCATAAAGCCCTGGGAGATCTCCATGGAGCCCCTGTCTGTGCCTGTGACATTCCAGCTCTGGAACAGCCTGGAGACTCTTGGAAAGTTCCCATGGAATGTCTCTGAGTGTCTCTGACAAATCTGATATGTGCATAGCAACCATCCCCAGCCCCTGTTGCGATGGTCAGTTTCCATGGCAACCATCACCAGCCCCCTGTTGCTATGGTCAGTCCCTCGGCAGCTCCATGGAGACCCCATGCCAGGGGTGGTTGCCATGGACACCAGCTCAGGCCTGCAGCCAGAGCCCGTTGCCATGGCAACCATTGGCAGCCCATCCCCAGGCTCATGGGATCCCAGAAGCACAGAATGGGCTGAGCTGGGAGGGACCCATCAGGATCCTCCAGTCCAACTGCTGGCCCTGCACAGGACACCCCAGCAATGCCAGCCTGGGCCTGGCAGCGCTGTCCAAAAGCTGCTGCAGCTCAGAGAGCCCTGGAGCTGGGAGCCTTCCCTGGGGAGCCTGGGCAGGGCCCCAGCAGCCTCTGGGCAAAAACCTTTTCCTGACATCCAAGCTGAGCCTGCCCCGACTCAGCTGCAGCCGTTCCCTCCAAAACAAACTGCTGCTTCTTCCTCCTCCCCTTTGCTCTCAGAACCAGCCTTAAAGGTGCAGAACTCATTTCTGGGCTAAACGGACCGATGGGGTACGAGCATCATGAAGTCACCCCAGGACACGCCCCTGTCAGGGTCAGGGGGTCCCGTCCCCGCCTCATCTCCGGGCTGCCGGGGGTCCCCCAGCTCCGGTATCGCCCCTTCCCCTCTCCCCGCCCCGGGGCTCCCCCGTTCCACAGCCCCGGCTCTCACGGGGATCCCCAAAACCAATGTCCCGCCCTGTCGGTACCGGGCCATCCCCAAGTGGAGCCCCGGGACCCTCCCGAGGGGCGATCGCGGCTCCTCTCCCCCCGAAAAAGCTCCTCTTGGGGAGCCCGGAGATATCCGGGGCTCGAGTCCGGGATCTGCCAGCTCTGAACACTCTCCAAAAATTCCTCCTGGAGACCCCTGGCTGGAGTTATTTGGGAATTTAGCTACTTGAGCTGGGCTTCTTCGGGGACATCTAGCAGCCTTGTTTTCCTCACCGTGGGGTGAATGAACCTTGTCAGTCTCGCTGGTAACATTTGCTCCCTTTCCTCCAGTAGTTTTAACAAACTTTTCAAAGAAGGACAACAAAATATTTTCTTTACACTGGCCACCCACCACAGCCATTTTCCTCATCATTTCTCCTGTAAGTTGCCCAGGAGGAAGGAGGGACTGTGTTCAAGTTTCCAAGAGTTTCTTCCAGAAAAACCACAACCTCCTCAATGGAGGGAGCCATGCTGTTGTCAAAGGAACTTGGGTCAGAGAAGAGTGCCCTGAACTCACTGTGCCAAAATAATATTGCAATCTGGTTAAGAAAATTGATAGAGAGATTCCTCTGCCCCAATTAAGGTACTAATGAGACCAAATCAAAAGTGGATTTTATTGAACAGTAAATGTGAGGTAGAGAGAGAGATGGAAAGAAAAAGAGGAGAGAGCAAGGGAGTGACAGGGACAGAGACCTCCCCTGGAGCAGGGCAAGTGTGACATTTTCCCCTGTGTGTGTGGCCTTCCCAGGGTGGGGGTTTTACACCTGAGCCAGTTTGGGTAAGGGGGGTGGTGTTCACCCCCTGAGCAGGGATTACCCCACTGTTTCAGGTTGCAATGCAAGATGTAACCAAATGCATGTTTGCAATCCCCATCTTCATCAACTGCTATAAACAGGTGGGGCAGTGTTCTTTATCTCTTGCATGACTCAGCCCTGATAACGCCCTCCAGGGGAGATATCTTCTGTGAATGGGCCATTGAGTGTCACTGCAGGACTGATCAAATTCCATCCTCCCATTGTGGGATGCTCCACCCAGGGGGAGGAACCAAGCATTCCTACCTGGATATAAACGGAGCCTTGGTATAACCAGGAGCAGCTTGCGTACTGGATTCCCAGAGGACAAGAGTTCCAGAACCACCACTGGACCTTCAGAGGAAGACCAGACCCTTCTACAGGATCACTGCTTTGACAGAATCACGTTCATCTCTCCAACAGGACTGCAGCCACCATTGAATGGGACTGCTGCCACCAGCCTGACCAACAGGGTGTCAGGCTATATCCTGACTCAGTTTAAGGCAGTGTTTCTGTATCTTGATCTCCATTTTCTTTTTAAATTGTAATTCCAGCTTAGATTCTCCCCCTGGTTTGCCTTGAAACCAGTACAAAACTCAATGTACTCATCCATTGTTTTCCTCCCAAAACAGGATTTCCCATCCCCAAACCTTCACCAGATGAAAGAGGAGGCTGCGAGGAAGATGAGGATGCCGCAGGACACCCAGGCAGGTGAGGAGGAAGTCAGTGCCCATTTCCCCCTCTCTCTTGCTCCATCTCCCAGCCCAGCACAGCCCCTGGCTGCAGGACAACCCTGCTGCCAACCCCGTCCTGCTGGGGATGCACTGGGGGGATCTCCGTCCCCTTCCCTCTGGCACGGAGGCAAATCCCATCCTCTTCTTGTCCTTCCTCCCCCAGACAAGGAGCTGAGGATGGAGACCAGGAAGGACAATTCCCCATGGCAGAACCTCATGGAAGAGGCTGTTTTTAGCAGCTCCATGGCACAGGAATCCACTGGGGAGGAAAATCCCCAGAGATCCCACAGGAGGAGGGGCTGCAAAGCCAGCCCAGGGTGCTCTGAGGAGAAAAGACCCACCCTGAGCCAGGAAGGTGGACAATGCTTCAGTCAGAGCTCGGAGCTGGTGTTCCATGAGCAACTTCACGATGGGGAGAAGCCCCACAAGTGCTTGGAGTGTGGGAAGAGCTTCAGACAGAGCAGCACCCTGATCAGTCACCAGATGATCCACACTGGGGAATGGGCCTACAAGTATGGGGAATGTGGGAAGGGCTGCAGCAACAGCTCCGCCCTCATCAACCACCAACGCATCCACACTGGGGAGAGGCCCTACGAGTGTCCCAAGTGTCAGAAGAGGTTTCAGACCATCACCCGTCTCCCTTGCCACCAGCGAAATCAAACAGAGGTGAGGCCCTTCCAATGCCCTGAGTGTGGGAAGAGCTTCAAGAAAAAATTCACCCTCATCACCCACCGGCACCTCCACACTTGGGAGAGGCCCTACGAGTGCCCCACCTGTGGGAAGACGTTCCAGACCAGCTTAAATCTCCGCCTGCATGAGTGGAGTCACACCCAGGAGAGGCCCTTCTGCTGCCCCAACTGTGGGAAGGGCTTCAAGAAAAAATCCACCCTTATCATTCACCAGCACATCCACAGTGGGGAGAGGCCCTAGAAGTGCCCCACATCATGGGAAGAGCTTCTCCATGAGCTCGGACTTGACCAGACACCAATGGAGTCACCAGTAATGGAAGTTCTGCAAGTGCCCCAACTGCAGCAACTTCAGGAAGAGCTTCGTGCACTGCTGGAGCTTCCTTCCCCATTGGGAGTCCCACGTTGGGAAGAGCCCTGGTGATTGATGTTCCCTGTGATCCATGCTGGGAAGGCACCTGTCCCTTTTCCTGCTCCTGCCAATGACCTGATATGAGATGGAAGAACATGAGGGTGTCGCCATGGCTGTGTCATTACATTCACTCCCACCTCATTGGCAGGGGTAGGAAAAGGACTCTCTCTCTCTCTCTCTTTCTCTCTCCCTGAAGAGAAGGGTGTCCTTTCCAGGCAGGGGAAATTGTGACCAGGAAGACCCAGTGAGTTGTGTTGTAATTTTCCCTCTGAACAGTTTTATTCGTCCCTTCTGTTATGAATATTATTTCTGTTCCGTTTGTTCCTTATCTCGTTGCTGTACCCAATAAATTGTTCTTATCCCAGCCAGGGATCTTTGCCTTTTGTGCTTTCCATGGGAGGCGGGAGGGCAGCAAGGGCAGCTGCTTGCAGGCCGTGGCCAGAAGCCTCCCTTGGCAGCCCAGCCTGGTGGCCACCACTGCAGAGCTGCTGCCTCAGGGCTCATTCCTGGCTGGGCTCTGAAAAGCCAATTCTGCTCCAGGAGCCTGGCTGGGAAGCCATTGGCCCCAGCACCTTGGGGACAAGATATTAATGACAAAACTCTTCATGGCAGCAGAGCCAAGGCAGGGGCAGAGGAAAGGGCAGAGCCAGGCCCAGGGGACAGGGCTGCCATGGTGATGGCTGTGAGGTCCCTGCCCCTGCAGCAGCCTGGCTGCCCTCATCAGACATTCTGGCCAGAAGCCTTGTGAGGGCACCCAGCACATCAGAGAAGCCACACTACAGGAATTCTGTCACTGGGAATGAGAGGGTTTCACTGGGTCAATCTGCGCAAAGCTCCTGCTCTTGGACAATTCCTGGGATGGGGAATCCACTTATATGGAAAAACATCTGCTGTTTTGTGCAACTTTCATAATTGTAAAATGTTTCCTCCTTCTAACAAATGTAAATCCACACTCATTCAGTTTAGAGATATTGACCGTTGTTTTGTCACTGCAAGATTTGGGAGAAAATACCTTTGACCACTATTTTTCCATTTTCACAGATCTTGGAGAGGACCCAGAAAACTCCCAAGATGGGGTTTGGAGGCCTCATCACATAACCAGCAGGGAGAGTCTGCAGACTCTGGGCTCAGTGGTGTGGAGACTGAGGACTGAACAGGAATAGCCTGGGAGGGATGGAAAGGTGGTCTCAGAAGGGCTGGAGCTTTTCTTCATAGTGGGAATGACCCTGAAGAAGACATAATAGCACCAAGGGCAGCTGGGGAGGCCCAGAGTGAGCACCAGGAGAAAGGAATTTCCCTGCCAGGGCAGGGCTGTGGTGCAGCACGTCCCCCAGCAGGAGCCTGGAGCAGCCCAAGGCTTTGTGTGGGCAGGCAGAGGCAGGCAGGAGGCAGAGCTGTCAGCAAAGGAAGGGCCCAGCCAGGTGGGGCAGCCGGGGGATCCCGACAGCCTGCAGGGACAGAGGCGCAGGTTGGCTCAGCACCAGAGACACCTTTGCCTTGCTTGTCCCCAGCTGTCATCACTGCCTCCAGTGTTCTGCTCTAACTGGAACCTGGGGACACTTTCTCAGTCATGTCGTTCAGAAGGATCTATTTAAAGTATGAGAAACTTCAGTGTTTCACCCTCTTTTTCAGTCCCCGAGAAGTTCTTTGAGCCCTCTCTGAAGGACTGAGTCTGGTGCAAAGAGCACCACAGCCCCAGAGGGTCATTAAAGTCCTTGTGCTGTGTCTGTGCTGCTGAGCTGGGCTGGGCTCCTGGCCCAGAGGCAGCTCCTGGCAAGGGCAGCGCTGCAGAGAGACAGCTCTGGCCAGGAGCAGCTCCTGTGCACAGCCCAGCAGGGCTGGGGCACTGCCAGGGCCCCTCAGGGACACCAGCAGGGCACAGACAGAGCTCACAGGGGCTCAGCACTGGCAGGGCTGGGGGATGGCCCAGAGGGGGCTGTGTCACAGCAGCTCCTCTGTGGCTGTGTCATAGAGGCACAGAGCAGCTGGGATGTCAGCAAGGGGCTGTGTGACAGCACAGAGTGGGCTGTGTGAGGGCACAGATTGGGCTGTGACATCAGAGAGTTTGTTGTGTGAGGTCATTGAGCAGCTACAGCATCATAGAGGGAACTGTGTGACATCACAGAGCAGTCTGTGACATCATGGCATGGCTGTATGGCATTATAGAGCAGGCTGTGAGGTCAAAGTGTGTGCTGTGACACTACAGAGTGGCAGTATGACATCACAGAGAGGGTTTTCTGACATCACTGGGGAGGTTGTAATGTCACACAGATGTCTGTGACATCATAGTGTGAGGCCATAGAGCAGATCTTGCCTTCATAGCGGGTGGCTCTGGGACATAGGGGAGTGGGTTGTGACATCACCGGCTCGCTGTGTAACATCATAGAGCGACCTGTGAAATCACAGAAAACTGTGACATCGCAGTGGGACTCTTTGACATTAGAGTCTTCTGTGACATCACAGAGCAGCTGTGCAACATCACAGGGGGCTGTGATATCACAGGTGGCTGTGTGACATCACAGGGGCTTTGTGACATCGCAGGGGCAGTGTGACATCACAGAGCAGCTGTGTGACATGACAAGGGCTGTGTGACATCCCAGGTGGCTGTGTGACATCACAGTGGCTGTGTGATGTCACTGGGGAGGTCACTCTGCCCCGGCCCCCCTCACATTTCCCCCAGAGCAGTCCAACGCTGCTCGTGCACAGCGGGGTCCCCTGTCCCCCCGGGTCCCCCCGCCCCCGGCCCCGCAGCCTCCCCCAGAGGATGTTCCACGAGATCGACCCCAGAGCCTGACACGGGCACGGGGGGCCGGGGCCCTGGGGGTGACACAGGGGGACAGGGACCCCCCGGCAGCGTCCCCGTGTCCCCCAGGGCCAGAGCCTTGGCCAGGGCTCCTTCACCCTGTTACCAACGAGGCCTTGAGAGCGCTGAAAAAATCCCCTGCAAGGGATCAGCAAAAACCAGATTGAATATTAAGGGAAAGCAGCACAAAGTTCCTTGGCAAGAGTCACTCTGCTCCTGACTGGGCACTTCAGGCACACCCAGGAAACAAAGCAACAACAAAACCAAACCAAATCCAGGCAATCAAACCAGAAATGAAGCAAGAACTGTCCCTCTGTGTGTGTGTGACACAACGGCAGTGAGGGCAAGGATAAAAGGAATATGGCCTAAAGCTCTTCGATAAAAAAGCTCAAACTTAAGAGGACTTAACTCATACCTTAAACTTAACAGATACCTTTGCTTTCATAATTTAGTAAAAAACAGCATTTAACAGTATTTCAGCTAACTTATAACTATCGCAATTTACCAGGGGATTAACATTTAACAGTATTTAACTCAGCTTATAACTTTCATTAACCATAACAACTTAGCAAAAGAACCAACTCTTAGCAGCATTTAACTTCACTTAGACCTCGTGGACCTTGTGACTTAACCTTACCTGCAGGCAATGGTTCATCCTGGCTGCACTGGGCACCAACAGCTTTCTTCGGCAGTGTGAGAACAGGGATGTTGTGCCACTGAGGGAACAAAAACAGTTCCCAGGGCTGCTCCTCCAGAAAGCAGGAGCTGGTTGGGCAGCAGCAGTGCCTGGAGCAGACAGTGTTTGTGATGAGCTGCAGAGGAGCTGAGCCCAGGGGCTGTTGGCCAAGGCCGAGCCCCAAGGAGCATTTCTCAGCTGGCAGGGCGGCCTGAGAAGGGGAGGGGGGAATGCAGCAGCACAGGGCCCATGGAACCAAGGGACCATTGTGACACTGTGGGGCCCTGTGAGACCAAGGGACCATTGTGACACTGTGGGGCCCTGTGAGACCAAGGGATTGTTGTGACACTGTGGGGCCCTGTTAGACCAAGGGACCATTGTGACACTGTGGGGCCTTGTGACATTGGGACCATGGTGACACTGTGGGGCCCTGTGAGGCCAAGGCACCATTGTGGCCCTTTAGGGCGCCATTGAATAATGGAGACCATTGTGACACTTTTGTGTGTCATGGAACCAAGAGGCCATTGTGACACTGCGAGACCCCATGGTCTCACAATGGTGCCAAACGTCCATTGTGACATTGCAAGACCTCATGGAACCATGGACAGACCATTAGGACACCTTACAGCCTCATGGAACCAAGGGGACATTGTGACACTGTGGAGCACCATGGAATCAAGGAGGTAATTGTGACATTGAGTGGACTCATGGAATCGTGGAGACCCTTGTTAGCCTTCAGGGCTTTGGGAAACCAAGAGGATGTTCTGACATGGCAGGGCTACATGGAATCAGTGAGACCCTTGTGACCCAATGAGGTCCCATGGAACCAATTCGAGCATTCTGACATTGTGTGGCACCATGGAACCAAGGATCTATTGTGATATCACAGGGCCTCATGGAACCAAGGGCACCATAGTGACATCGTGGGGGGGGGGGGGGGGGGTGCATGGGACCAGGGGGCCGATTGTGACACTGTGGGGCTGTGGAACCACAGAGACAATTGTGACACTGCAGGGCCCAATGGAACCAAGAGAACACAGCACAGGTGTGGCTTGTTTGGCATCCCGGGGACCACTTCCTGGTCCAGCTGACCTTGGCATGTTGATGGTCTCTTCTCATCCTGCTACTGAAACACTGGGGCTCCGTCCTTTCCTTCTTACGGAAAAGAACTGCCCTTCTCCTCCAGGTGCCTATGGCCAGAATTGGGGTTCCACCTCCAACACTGCCTATTGTGACAGACTGGAGGAGATTGTTGGCGCAAAACATTTCATGTGTGGGGGAGGAAGGGGCAGGTCCAGCCTTGCCCTGCCCTGGAAACCCCAGACTTGCCCTGCCCTGGAACCCCAATGCCCCCAGAGCCTCTATCCCAGCCCAGCAGTGGCTGCCAGTCCCTGGCACAGCACAGGCAATGCTCCACAGCCACCTCTGCAGCCCCCAGCCCAGCTCCTGAGGGACCAAATGAGCCCAAGTCCCACCTGGGGGAAGGCCCAGGAAGACCAAGGGGTATTGAATGCTGACCACAAGGCAAGCACACATCTTGACTCTTCCTCCTCTTGGAATTTCCATCTGAACAGTGTTGGAATCCAGGAGTTGGTAGCTGTGTGTGTGCTTCTCTGAATCTTTTTTGTCTTTCCTGCTTTCTGTGTCTTTTTCTTCTGTTTCAGTACACCTGCAAATTTTGATTAACTTAAAATTGAACAGGCTTAGAGTTTGTGAATTTAAATGGGCCAAGTCAATGCTTTGAGAAGTGTTTTTTGTTGATTGAATGTCTGTTGTAGTTTGACATGAGAAGAATTTTAAAAAGTAATACAAAACTTTTTGTGTAACTGACAATCTGTTAAACCACTGAGATACTGAACTCGACTCTGTTAAAAACAAATATTAAAGATGAAAAAACCCAGGAACCTCCTCTTTCTTTTCCAGTCAATAAAGAAGTAGTGGGCCCCGGCCCCAGCCCCCATCTCAGCCAAACTAAACCAAACTAAACCAAACCAAACCAAACCAAACTAAACCAAACTAAACCAAACAACCCTGCCTTGGGCTGAGCCCCTTCCCCCCTCCCCAGGCTGCCTACCCGATCAGCCCCATTCTGACCAAACCAAACCCCAACAACTCCCAAACAGGAAAACAAAAGAGGCTACAAAACCCAACCAGAACAAAGCCAGCCACAGCTATTAAAATCTTACCATCAAGTCCCCTCCCCCAAACACAATTAAAACTAAAAACTCCTACAACTGACAACCCATACAAAATAACCCTATAACTAAAATTAAATGCAAAAAAAACTGAAAAAACAACCATAAAACCCATCTTAACACAACCCAAACACAACTTCCACCACAAGTTACTGGTGGGTGAGGTGTTAATCCTTTCAATACTTCAATCCTCCCTCAAGTAAAAGAAAAAAACAAAATAAAAGCATAAAAAAACCAACTTAAAACCATCAAAGTCAGTAAAGAAGAAGTTAAATCCCAAATAAAAAAGAAGAAAAAATACCTTAATCTTAAAACTAAAATCCTCTTATAAACTAACAAGAAAAAACTCTTTTTCTTTATAACGCATAAAGCTATTTTAAATAATTTCAAATTAATATCAAACAAAACCTCCATGTCAAAATAAAAAAATGTTAAAATAACTTATTTCATAGAAAGTTGTAACAGGAAAAAAAAAGTAATCCAGTACCCTCCAGAGAAGATCTCGATTCCCAGAGGTAAAAATAATTTTTAAAGTAAATAATAAAAACTTTTACCTTTAAACAACTCATCTTTAAAACAATACCCCATAAGTTGACATGGCCCATCAACTAGCTGTAAAAAAAGCTTGTAGCAATAAAAGTAACTTCACAATAACAAAGTTCCCCAGACAACTGCTATCCATGACAAAATTCAGAACCACAAAAAACCTATTTTTTCCTCTTGTAAAAAAATCTCCATAGCCTTAACAAGAAAAACTTCTCTCCCAAAGTAAACTAAAAAAAATTCTAGAAACAGTAAACCAAGCAGAAATTTTAAGTATAGTTTCTTTACACTGTCAGTAAAAAGTGGTAAAGAACAAAAAGTATTCAAAAGAGTTTATTGTAATTCTTACTACCTTTTTTTTAGGCTGCTTTTCATGAAATTTTCTTTATACCCTTTTAAAATGTTAAGCCTACTTTCCCTTTATCACAATCCTATCTCACAACAAAATAAATACATAATTAATTAACCGACACTAAAACCCACCACACTCATCAATACATTAAAAAACCTCAATATTAGAAAAATCTTAAATTAACAAACCAAAACCACTACAATTTCATAATAAACATATTGCCAAAGTTTCTCTGATTTTCTAAAGTTCCCAGTAAAGGCTGTTTTATCCTTTCGAGGCTCCTGAGAATCTCTTGTTGGTGTCTCTCCAGTACATCCAACCCAGAGGACACAAACAATTGTAATTCCTTTTAAATGTCTCATTGAGAGAGTTGTTTGGGGAAGGGGAGTCAGGGCTTGTGTGTCCTGCTTGGCCCAGCCCAGGCAGGGCTTTCCCAGCCACATTCCACACTCCATTGCCCAGCTGGAGCCGCTGCTGCCTCTGAGTTGTGCTGCCCCAGCCCCAGGGATGCTCTCCTTGTCTGCCCATTCCCCCACGGTCTCTGGGCAGGGATGGCCTCACTGGGGGCTGCTGACATCCTCAGCAACTTGGAGGCTGCTGCTGAATTTCACTGCTGCAGAGGCTTGTTCAGCCTTCAGCTCTTCAGTGCAGGAATTCAGTGTCCCAGGGCTCATTAACATTCAGAACACCTGATCAAGCCAAGCCTCTGGGAATAATTTGATTTCAGTTTCCAAATAATTTGTAGTTAAGTAGATCTCAGTAGTGTATTCAAAGTGAATACATGATACTTAAAAAGACAGCAAGATGTGATTTTTTTACATCTTGTTTAGTTTTGTTACCTGTTAATAAATGGATATGTGAGGTCTCCAATTGACACTGAATCCAAGTACCTCCTCATGCAGTTTGAATGGATATGAAAATCAAGACCCTTCATGGTTGACAATCAATCAGACTCTGTCCCTACCCCCACCCCACCATTTCCCCCATCCAAGCCCTGGCACTCAGAGCAGCCTTGTGCAAATCTGAGCTCCCTCCAGCCCAGGCTGCACCTGCAGCTTTCAGCTCCTTGGCTCCAGCTCCCACCTGCTTTCCTTGGAGAAGGAGCTGCCTGAGACACAGAGGGATGTTCATTTCTTGTCAGCCAACAACGCCAATGGAATGCACAGCTCCATCCAATGCAAAAGTCATTCTCCTCCCTGGCTCTGCCCTGGCCCTGATTCCCACAGCCTGTCCTGTTTCCCTCATCCCTCCTTTGGCAGGGACTTTCTGGGACAAGGGAGCTCTGCTTTGGCTATGGAGGGAGGTCCAAGTGCATCTACTGGAGTGGGAATTAGAACTCATCAGATTTGTGCCCTTTGAAAGACCAGGATCTGGTGAGATTCAGAGGCACATAAACCTTATCATTATATTGCAAAGGTTTCATATTGTTGTCTCCTTAGTGCAAGAGTTTCATACCTCCTTAAGATTTCTCAGAGGCATCTCCTCCAAGCACCGACACTTTCTTCTTCACACAGTAGCCCACGGACTCCAGTTCCCTAAAACTAAACAAGCCACTCTTTTATAACACTCTTCTTCTTATTGGCTACAGCTGTGGCCTGTTAAAGTCAGGCTTGCTCCTAATCTTTCATAATTAGCCCAGCTACAACACTTTAGGGGGTAAGATTACTTTCTATACTACCTTTATTTACTTACATTCTATCCCCCTACATAGAAAGGTTTCTCTTCATGGCCAACATAAAAAATGTGAACATGATAAAATTAAGGAAACATCAAAACCCTTCCCTGAGCTCCTTGTGACATTCCAGCAACATCTGACATGTCTACCATCCACAAGGGATGGCCATACAGGAAGAATTTTAGACAAAGACATAGGAAGAGGTGATATAAAAGATAAAACGAAAACTAGGATGCTGACTAAGGAGTTATTTAAACTTCTGAACGAGTAGGCAACTCCCTGAAGCTCAAAGCATGAAGCCAGTCATGGGAGACGCATTGGAATGACCAAAAACAGCTGCAGGAGGAAATCTGGGAGCAAGGGGAAGGACATAGATCCAGCTGCTCTAGTGAAGAGATGTCCTTAAACATGGCCATATAACAAGGAGAGCTGGAAAGACCTGAAGGAAGAGGGTCATGAAATATCAGACTGAATGTTGTTGGCAAAGGAAGAGGGGAAGATCAGTATTTCTTCTCCTCTCATCAGAAGAAGAATCCAATAGATCCAGGAAATTCATGTTCCTGATGAGAAAATTTTGCCATTTCTTAAAAGTACACAAATGACCCAGATAATAAAGATTTGCTGTCATCATTATATTTTCTGAAAAATCTCTTTGCCAGGATTTCTTCTCCTGGGAAGCTGAGAAGCCGCAAAGAAAAATGAAAACAACAATTTTCTGATTCCCTTCTCCTGTGTTTTGCTGCTTTTGAATGTAGTTGGAGATTGTTTATCCCACACGTGAATTGTTTTTACTTAATGACCTATCACGGTCAGGCTATGTCGGACAATGAGGAGTCAGTCAGGAGTTTTTAATTAGTACCCGGTTAAGCTTTCTCAAAGTATCCTTTCTCTATTCTTTAGTATAGTTTTAGTCCAGCATTCCTTAATATATTTTAATATCATAAAATATTAAATTAACCTTCTAAGAACATGGAGTCAGATTCATCATTTTCTTCCTGCCATGGGGGACCCCAGAAAATACCACATTTTGCTTGTATATTATGAAACTAACAGGTATTAACACGTGTGCCCCTTTCCAGGCAGACATCAGCTGTGTGCCCATGAACAGGCAGTGCCACTTGTTCCCTAAGGTGGGATTGGATCTCTCAGAGAGCACCTGAGGGAGAGCAGAGCACCTTGCAAGCTGCAGGTCCCTGACAGCCCCGCAGGGCTCCTGTCCCATCAACATCTACTCTGCTCCAGCCTGAAACAGGGCTCATCATGGTGCTGGGATCATCAGAGAGCTGAGGTGTGTGCTGGAATTCAATGACCTCCCCATCCCACAGCAGCCCTGCATTTCCCTGCTGCAGCCTTGGTCTCCAGCACAGCCATGGAGGCTCTTTGGGCTCTGGGCTGTTGCTGCAGCCCCCAAGGGCAGCTGAGCTCTGCCTTTGGCACAGTCAGGCCTGGCCAGCGCAGGCCATGCTCAGCAATTGCTTGTGTGTGCCTGGCCTTGCTGTCAGCCCCGGCAGCGGCTGTGTGGCCCCTTTGTGGCCCTGTGCTGGCCCAGCCATGGTGGCCCAGCCCCTGTGCAGGCCCAGCCCAGGCCAGGAGCATTGCAGCTGGGAACGGCCCCTGTGCCGTGGTGCCCACAGCAGCCTTGGGGCTCTGTGCCCCATGGCCTCCCTGCTGGGCAGCCTCTGCCAGCTCCTGCAGAGCCTCTGGCACCTGTGGGGCTGCACAGACAGCCCTGCCCCAGGCTCTGCCGGCCTCTGGGCCAGCAGAGAGGCAGCCAGGGCTGGCCATGGCCGGGAACAGGCCCTGAGCCCCGCAGGAGGATGGAGCTGGGCCACAGCCAAACTCAGCCCAGGCCAAAGCTGGGCTCAGCAGCCAGGGCTGCCAACACATGGGCACAGAGGCTGGCGCTGACAAATGTCCTGGGCCCCCTCCCTGCTCTGTCTGTGCCACCAAGGGCACAGAGCAGCCTCCTCTCTGGGCCACTTGCCTGTTTGCAATGCCTTGCACAGGCACTGGCCCTGCCCCACAAGGCCTGGTCTGAGTCCTGCCCCTGCCTGCTCAGCCAGGCTGAGATGGACGCTGATGGTTTCTGGGCCAGGCTCTTGGAGCCCAGCCCAGCTCCCTGCAAGCTCTGCCAGCTGCCCTGAGTTCTGGGCAGCACCAAGGGCCTCTCTGAGCCCAGCCCAGCCCAGCCGGCTCTGGCCCCACAGCTCTGCTCAGACCAGGCTGCTCTGGGCACTGCCCCACGGCCTCAGCCCCTGGCAAGGGCACAGCAGCAGCTGCAGCTGCCACAGGACTCAGCCCCAGCCATGGGGAAGGTGCTGGGCCAAGGCCAAAGGAGGCTCCCATTGTGCCCTGCTCCCCTCGGGCTGAGGTGCTGAGAGCTCTGCAGCCCCTGCTGCCATCCCATCTGCCCAGGGCAGCACAAGAGCCCCGGCCTTGGGGCCCTCAAGAGCTGCTCCTGCTCCAGGCCCAGGGCCCATGCCAAAGCTGGGGCAGCCACAAAGCTGTGCCCATTTCTGTTCCTTGCTGCTCTAATGGGGAGGGATCCTCAGCCATCTGGAGGTTGCTGATGGATTTTATTGCTCCAGAGGCCTCTTCTTTCTTGAGCTCTTCAGTTCAGGAATTTAATGAAAAAGGTTCATAAATACTTGTTCCAAAACACCTGTACAAAAATGTTCCTGAGAATAATTGAAGTTTTCAATTCTTCTGTAGTTAACGGGACAAATTTCAGAAATGTATTCAAAGTGAATCAGCTATATTGTAAAAAAATGCAGAGAGAACTGCATTGTCCTGTTTTCCTGTTTATAGATTGATATCAGAAATGTCCAAATGATATTGATCCCCAGTACCTTTTAATGTAGTCTGAATAGATATGAAGACCAAGACCCTTCATGGCTGTCAATCAGTCAGACTTTGTCCCCACCCCCTCCCCAACATTTCCCTCATCCACCCCCAGGCACACCTATGGGTCAGGAATGGTGTGGCCAGCAGGAGCAGGGCAGGGATTCTTCCCTTTTGCTCAGCACTGGTCGGGCAGCACCTCAAGTGCTGTGTCCAATTCTGGGCACCCAAATTAGGAAGGACATGGAGGGTCTGGATTATGTCCAGAGAAGGGCAAGAAGGCTGTGGAGGGGTCTGGAGCACAAGACCTGTGAGGAGTGGCTGAGGGAGCTGGGGGTGTTTATCCTGGAGAAGAGGAGGCTCAGGAGAGACAAGGCAGTGTCAGGGCACAGGTTCTACTTGATGATCTCCAAGGTCTTTTGCAACGTTACTGATGCTGGGATTCTCCTGAAACCACCCTTGGTGCAGTTGCAGGATGAGCCATGGGCCTCCTCTTCAGCAGCTCCAGCAGCCCAGGTCCCTCAGCTTCTCCTGCCAGCCCCAAAGCCCACCCTGTCAGTCCTGCAGAGCCTCTGCAGCTCCTCCTCATTGCCCAGAACAGGGAGCCCCAGAGGCAGACACAGCAGCCCAGATGTGCCCCCCTGGCCTGGAGTGCCTCTGGCAAGGGAGCAGCACCAGGCACTGCAGGAGCCTGCAGACAATTCCTGCAGCACTTGAAGGATGATCCTGCTGCCCAAGGGACGTTCCCATGGTGCCAAGTCAGGAACTGCAATGGGGAGTGGGGCCAGAGAGGAAAGGGCAAACAGGGATGAGCTGTTTGCAGGGTAAGGAACAGGGGTGGGCAATGGGAAGAAATTTGTATCAGGAAGAGTAAAGAAAGCAAAGGTGAAGCCAAGGAAATGCTGAGGGCAGTTTGGGGGTGGCTGCCAGGCAGCCCTGGCTCTGAGCAACAGCGTCTGCAGTGGCACAGGAAACTCCCAGCTGATGGGAACAAACTTTCTGGCTGAGTGCAGAGGCCAGGACAAAGCTGAGTGGTTTCCCTGGTGTCCCCCAGCCCTTGCTGGCCCCAGGGGCTGATGGCATTTGTGCTCCCTCAGGTTCATGTCCCCACAGCAACAGCATGGGGTTTCTCCCGCCTGCTGTGTGCAATGCAAACAGGGGCTGCTGAGCCAGTGCTGCCGTGGCTGTGCCTGCAAGGATGGGGCACCTGTGTGAGCTGGGGCAGAGGCCAGGGCTGCAGAGGGGGGATGTTGTTGGCAGCTCGATCAGGACGCTCTGGGACGCTGCCCTGGGCTGTGCAGCACCCTGGGGATGGATCAGCCCCTGCTCTGCTGCTCCTTCCCGTCTGCCCCAGGGCCCTTGCAGAGCCCCAGCCATGCTGTTTGCCCCCAGCCTGCCCACGGCCAGCCTGGGGCTGCTCACGGGGGTTTCTGTGCTGAGCATTGGCCTGGCCATGTCCTTGAGAGAGCCTGGGCAAGGAGCCTGGAGCCCCCAGGCCCTGGGCTGAGGCGTCAGCGCTGCCCCAGCAGTGCCCATGGCCTGTCCCTGCTGCAGCCCCGGCACTGCCACCCCCCAGGGCTGTGCCCGGCCCCGAGAGCACTCAGGCCCTGCAGCAACACCAGGGCCAGCAGGGCAGCGGGGCAGGGCCACGGCAGCAGCACTGGCAACACCAAGTGCTGCTGCTGCTGCTGGGCACAGCTGCTGGGCCAGCCCTGATCTGCCCCATCTCTGCACACAGACATTGCTGCTGCAGCTCCAGAGAAGGCAACAAAAGGGCATCTCTGCAGAAAACTCTGCTGAGAGATCCTTCAGTTCCTTTAAAGCCACCAAGAGCGCAGCCCCTCATTGACACAGTCTGTGGCAACAGGGAAGTTTGGAGAGAAAGAAAATGAGAAATGGAACAAACAATGACATTTCTTGCTCAATATTTTGAAAAAACAAAAGTAAAGAAAAAGAACCTCCAAAATGAGATCAACAAGTAGTATGACAGACAAATTTTATTACAGGTGATGCTCAGAAACTGGCCAGCAGTTTAATATTTCTGAAAGCATCCAGTCATCAGTCTCCACACTGCAGCCTTGAGCTCCTGGTTCCTCAGGCTGTAGATGAGGGGATTCAGGGCTGGAGGCACCACCGAGTACAGAACTGACAGGGCCAGATCCAGGGATGGGGAGGACAGGGTGGGGGGCTTTAAGTGAGCAAATGTGCCAGTGCTGAGGAACAGGGAGAGCACGGCCAGATGAGGGAGGCAGGTGGAAAAAGGCTTTGTGCCATCCCTGCTCAGAGGGGCTCCTCAGCACAGCCCTGAAGATCTGCACATAGGAGAAAACAATGAACATAAAACAGCCCAAAAAAGGAAAAGCACTAAAGGCAAGAAGCCCAAATTCCCTCATGTATGTGTTTGAGCAGGAGAGCTTGAGGATCTGTGGGATTTCACAGAAGAACTGGCCCAGGGCATTGCCATGGCACAGGGGCAGGGAAAATGTATTGGCTGTGTGCATGAGAGCATTGAGAAAGGCACTGGCCCAGGCAGCTGCTGCCATGTGGGCACAAGCTCTGCTGCCCAGGAGGGTCCCATAGTGCAGGGGTTTGCAGATGGACACGTAGCGGTCGTAGCACATGATGGTCAGGAGGGCAAGCTCTGATCCAAGGAAGAAGATAATCAGAAAAAGCTGAGCAGCACATCCTGTGTAGGAGATGTTCCTGGTGTCCCAGAGGGAATTGTGCATGGCTTTGGGGACAGTGGTGCAGATGCAGCCCAGGTCGCTGAGGGCCAGGTTGAGCAGGAAGAAGAACATGGGCGTGTGCAGGTGGTGGCCGCAGGCTACGGCGCTGATGATGAGGCCGTTGCCCAGGAGGGCAGCCAGGGAGATGCCCAGCAAGAGGCAGAAGTGCAGGAGCTGCAGCTGCCACGTGTCTGCCAATGCCAGCAGGAGGAAGTGCCTGATGGAGCTGCTGTTGGACATTTGCTGGGGGCCTTAGTATGGGGATCTGTAAGAAAAGTAAATAATGTAATAGTTGAGTTTGGAGGGGACTTTAAATATCCCAGCACAGCCTGGGGGCGCTTTCCCCCCACTGCCTGCCCACGGCTCTGCTGCCTGGAGCTGTCCCTGCCAGCAGCTGCTTCCCTGTGCCCAGGGCTGGGCCCTGCCAGTGCTGCCAGAGCCCAGCCCAGCCCTGGGGGCTCAGCTCTGCCCTGCAGAGCCCTCCCAGCCCTGGCACTGCCCAGGGGCAGCTCTGGCTCTGCAGGCTCTGATGGCAACGTCAGAGCAACCCTGAGGAGGCTGGAAAAGTGACACTGATGCTGCCTGTGAGGGGCCCTGTGCTCATTTCTGTCACTGCCAGGTTTATTAACATCTGATCAAAAATGTTTTTTGTTTTCTCAACCTGAACTCAGAGATTAATATCTGTGTGCAATTTTCCATCCAGGCAACCCAGAGCAGTAGATTAAAAAAGCAGGATTTTCCCTTTTATATATCTCCTGCCTTGCTGTGCTGCCTGTATAATCTACTTTGAAATCTTCTGCAGGTAAATGCTCTGCTGGGAGCAGTCCTGAACAATACAGCATCCTCCCCACACAAGGACAACACTTCCAAGCCTGACCAGCTGTCTCCTCCCAGCCAGATCTTGTCCCCCAGAGCTGGGAGCAGCTGCCAGGGCTGGCTGAGAGCTGTCCCTGGCAGGCAGCAGAGTCCCTGCCCCAGCACAGCGCCCTGGGCTGCAGGACCCTGCTCTGCAGGACAGCCCTGGGCACCCCTGGCTGCTCTGCACAAGAGACAAGCAGAGAATGTACTCACAGGCTCTGCAGGCATTGGGATGTTCCAGCTTCAGGAGATGGCTCCAGGAGCTGCAGCTGCATTGTCCTGCAGCCAGAGGTTCCTGTGCCAAGGGCTGGCAGGGATTCTGCCCCAGGCACTTCTCAGCCCCTTCCCAGCCCTGACTGATTGAAGCTCTCTGTGCCTCTGTGCTGTGACCAGGCTGGCTGCAGGCAGTGCCCCAGCCCTGCTGGGCTGGCAGAAGAGCTGCTCATCAAGAGAAATGTGCTTTTGAAGCTCTTCTTGCTTACCAGGAGCTGCCTCGCTGCCAGGAGCCCAGCCCAGCTCAGCAGCACAGACACAGCACAAGGACTTGAATGAGCCTCTGGGGCTTTGTGCTCAGACCCTGAACATCAGTCTCTGAGAGGGAGCTGAAGAAACCTCTCCAGAACTCCAAGGCAGAATCCAACTCCAAAGTTTCTTGGACTTTTAATGGCTCCCACTGAGGAACACCACAGAGAAAGTGTCCCCAGGCCCCAGGCAGAGCAGAGAACTGCAGGCAGTGATGACAGGTGGGGACAAAGAGAAGCCAAGTCTTGGTGCCCTGGGGCACAGCAGGGTCTGTGCCAGCAAGGGCTGGGAGGAGACACCTTGTCCTGAGGCCCTGGGGCCTCCTGGCACAGCCCCAGCCAGGCTGGGCACTGTCAGCCCCTTGTCCTGCCCTCAGCATCCCCCCCTAGCCCACATCCCAGTGGCCTCAGGGATCTGCTGGAAGGAGTCCCTGGGGAGCCTTGCTCAGCAATGGCCCTGGGGGCTCCTGAATGCTCCTGCAGGGACTGCAGGTTTTTCCAAGGACTTTGGGTTTGGCTTTTGCCTTGGACTCTGTGAGAGGTTTGTGCAATCACGGCCTCCAATTATCTGCTTTAATTAGTCCCTGGAGAGGCTTTGTCAGTAACAACACTCAGTGGACTCATTAATGCTTCAGGGTACTCAGTTATTTTAAGGTACCTGGTGTTTCCCTTTTGATACAGACTCTGTGAGAGGTTTGTGCAATCATGGCCCCAATTATCTGCTTTAACGAGTCCCTTGAGAGCTTTGCACTGACACTCAGTGGAACTCATTAATACTTTAAGATACTCAAAGTTTTTAAGGTACTTTGGAATTTCCTTTCCACACTGAATCTCTGAGAGGTTTTTGTGCCATTCTGGCCTCCAATTCTCTCCTCCAAGGAGTCCATGAGGAGCCTGTGTTGGGGATGGACCTCAGTGGGACCCCTTCATGCCTCATAACACTTTGGAGTTTTTGTCTGTCTTTGACTCCTGGAAAGGTTTGTGCAATGTCCTCTCAGGCCCTGAGGTTCCAGGGCTCAGCTCCAAATGCGCCACAGGGCTCACTATGATCAAGCAAGTCCTGACAAACCTTGGTTTTGCCTTGATTTCTCTCTACTCTAGTGCAGTTCACTAGGAAGTTATTTTTCTATTGTTATGTATAAATATTTCAAAGTCCTTCTAATAAATTCACATTTCTGTTTTAAGAGTATATGGTTCTATTTAGAGAAGAAGTGATAGCAGCATTCTGTGACTGATAGACCCAGGGACTTTCCTAAGGAGGTCTGGCCTGCTCTGAGAAGCTGTGCCTTGAGATCTGACCCAGTGTGAAGAGCCTTGCTGCACATTCTCAAACCCCATCCATTCTCTCCTCACTCACCTGGGGTCAGCTTTGCTTGGAGAACTGGCTGCACTCAGGGAAATAGGGGTTTTTCTTTTTTTATTTTAGCGTTTTAAAACGCCTATGTTCCCCATTGAAAACAGACACACTCCTCAACTGTGTGCGAAGCCCAACTTGCACCAAGACCACTCCAGACCTGCCCTGGGCCAGCTGTGAGATAGTGTGGAGGCCCAGAGGCCTACAATCAGAATCTCAGTCCCCTAGACATCAAGGACTGGTTCCAGATAAGAGGAATAGGCTTTCAGGTTACAGTAAGACGCTTTGTTCCCCCATTGATCTTTGCAGGCACATGCTGATTTATGTCACGTTATGTTACCCCATTGGCCCATTGGCCTAATTACCCTAGTTCAACTCCTATCACCCACGTTTGTTTAGCCCTAGAATGTTCCCTCTCTGTCCCTCCATTGGCTCTATTTTGCTGCATTCCTTCACCCTTGTTTCCCTATTAGCTGACCTGACCTCTGACCCTTCTTCTGCGCCCGTTTCCCCCATATCCGTTGGACCCTGACCCTCAGCTCCACCCTCACTACCCCATATAAGACCCTGTGCCCTCATCCTACACCCTGTCTTTGTCCCTGGACCTTGTTCAGCTATGTAGCCTGTTCCTGTACCAGTAAACCCAGTTTGCAGGAGATCATGCAAAGATCCATCCTGCCTGTTCTGTCAGCTTTCTAAGGTAGCAGTGAGCTTTGGGCTCATGAGTGCTGGATGCTCCAAGGGCCTCAGTAGAGCCATGATGCTACACATGGCGCCCGAACAGGGACCAGATTCATTGAGGTCCCCGTGAGAGTCTCCAGCAGTGATCCTGCCAGCCAAATGTTGCTGGAAGCTGTACGCCTTTGAGTCAGCCACAACACTGAAGTGAGACTCGAGTTTTATTGAATCTCACTGAAGAAGTCGACAATCACTTCAACATCCATGGGACTGATTTCACTGACAGCCCCACAGGCCCCACTTTTCCTGAAATTTGTGCCTGTGAGACTGAGAGTGAGTGACTGAATGGCAGAGAGCTCCCAGAGGTTTGGGCTTTTGATTTTCTGTTCCTGTGGGTGGGCATTCCCTCTTCCATTGGGGGCAGCTATGGGAAATACCCAGTCCCAAGTTGAAAAGGATGTTTTTGTAAAGTTTTGGAGACTTTTAAATTTAGAGGGGAGTTAATTTTCTGAGAGGAGTTTAAAGGGTTGTTTAAGGAGTTTCCTGATATCTCAGTTGATTCTATCTATCAGTTATCGTTTTGGGATGCTGTAGGGGAAAAGCTTTATATTTTACAAAGACAAGGGGTTTTAAAAGTTGGGAAATTTTATCTGTTGTTTCATTCAATTTATGGGATCATTTAATGAGTTCATGGTTCCAACCGTTTGTCCTGGTTTATTCAATCCTCCCCTAATGTTCCCAAACCCATGTTCCCTGAGAACAGGACAGGAGATGGAGCCCACCCTTTGGCACAGACAAGCCATCTGATGCCTGCCATCTTCCCTTCTTTTCTGTCCTCTCCCCAGGGTGGTAGTGGCCAGACAGCCCTGAGATCTTCCCTCGCCCACATTCCTTCATCCCCTGGGCCTAATCCCCTTTCCTATAAATCACAAGATGGCAATACTCCTGTGAGAGAGAAGATTCCCTCCTGCCTTCATCCCCATTTCCTGCCTTTGCTCTGGGTGCCTCCCCTGCAACGGAGTCCCACCTTAACACTGAATTCCACCGCCACATTGGGTCCCTCCCCTGTCATCAGAAAGCTCCTCCCCAACGCGGTCTCCACCTCTCCACTTCCAGGCCCCTTCTCCAGTTCAACCTCTTCCAGTTCCCACATCACTGGAACTGGACATGGGGCCAAACAGAAGGAAGCCATTTTGGCTACCAAAGGCCTTCAACGCCGGGTATTGCCGGTCAGCCAAAAGCCCTGAGCTTCTGCCAGCAGACCTGCTTCCTCCACAGAGGAAGAGAGTGATAGCTTATCCAAGAGTGAGGATGAAGCCCAAGGATTCTTGGCAGAGGATGTGGAGAAAAGATGCAAAGGAGGGGGACTGGGAGGTGGAATCCAAGATTCAGGTGGCACCTGTGCAGTATAAACAGGGGCCAAAACCTCAATGGGAATCTATTCCCCACAGGGAAATGAAGGATTTAGTAAATGCTGCAAAGGATTAGGGGAGGGGTTCTCCCTATTTTAACAATTTGCTGGATGTGCCATTTACTGCCCACACGATGGTACCATAAAATTTAAAACAGTGTATGAAAATTATATTGTCACCTGACTAATTTATTTTATGGAAAGGAGTTTGGATAAATAAAGTTAATGAGTTACCAAAAGGTTATGTTAAGAAAGAAGGCTGACAACACCTCACAATGGACCTCATTACTGGGGACGGAGACTATACCAGACTGCAGTATCAGGCTGAAGTCCTCCCCTGGTCAATACTGGAAGATCTCAAAGGTGCTGCATGGTCCACCCTCCTCCAAACACCTGACGCTTCTACATCCCGCACTGACTTCACTGACATTCGCCAGGGCCTGGATGAGAGCTATATCAAGTTTGTAAAGAACCTTATGAAAGCACTGGAAAAACAGGTAGACCATCAAAAGGTCCGGGATTAATTTATTAGCAAATTAGCTTTCTGTAAAGCCAGTATTGACTGCAGAAAGGTTCTGCACACCCTCCCCTTGACCCTGAGTCGACCATCACTCAGACTGTTGATGCTTGCACCCACCAAGTGGTTTCAGACCATGACTCCAGCCTAGCCAAGGCCACTGGCCAGGTGCAATGGAAGTGCTGGTTGCAGCAAACGTGCTTCCCCAAAATACAAAATGTAATAAAGGCAGTGGAAACTGGTATAACTGTAGGAAAATTGGACATGTAGCAAAAGACTGTAAATACACAAATAACACCCGTTCTCATTTTTCACCAAGCCCTCAGTCCCACAGCCATTGCCCAAACTGTTCCTGAAGCCAACAGCACTACCAGCCCTCAGGAAACTCCCAGCAGAGCACAAAATGACACCAAACGTGAAGTTATTCTGTCCCACCCTTCCATCAGTGATAGATGTCCTAGGTTACAATATAAAGACTCAATATAAGTATTCTGTTCTCATCCTCAAAAGCTGTTGAAACCAGGAGGGGCATTGTTTTATTCCTTATCTCCTGTTAATGGGCCCATCAATGCTTTTCCCCATGACTCAGAGATAACTCCCTCCAGGAGCCATTTCTGTTTAATGGACCCACCCCATGACTCATAGAATGATTTTAGCTCCGTGTGAGATGCTCTGCCCAGGGCGGAGGAGCTAAGAATCCCCACCTGGATATAGTCTGGGATTTGGGACAAAACAAGCTGCCTTTCACTGGATTTCCCAGGGAACAGCTGCCTTTTCCACTGGATCTTCAGAGGAAGACCACACCCTTCTACAGGATCACTGCTCCAACAGAAACATATCTGCCAATCCAGGACGACTGCAGCCACCACTTCAACTGGACTGCTCCCAACACCCTGACCAACAGGGTGTCAGGTTGTATTCTGACATTGTCAGTGGTTTTTCTTTTGTATTATTGCATGCATTTTGGTGGGGTTGTTTTTCTTTTCCTAATAAATTGTATTTCTGACTTGGAGTCTTTCACTGGTTTTGCTTTCAAACCAGAACAAATGGAAAAGCCGGAGCAGGTTTCCTAAACAACAAACCCCACTCAAGAACCACCTGCTCAGTCCAGGCTGCCTGGAATGGTGTCACCTTTCTCCAAGGGACGGTGTGAGCAGAAATGATCTCTGGAAGCAGAATTCTCTGAGCCTTGCAGCTGAATTCTCTGTCCCTGTCCTTTCCCTGGATCTCTGTTGCAGATGGAAGCTGCTGGTGCTGGTGCCATCCTCAACTTTAACCTCTCTCTTGAATGCAAACAGATGTTCCCAGGTTTGTTAAGCAGGATTTGCTCATTGTTTCTACAAAACTTCTGTGTTCCTTATGGAATGAAGGGGCCATTTTGACACTGAGGGGGTGACGTGGAAGCAAGGAGTCAATTGTGACCCTGGGGTGCCATGGAACCAAGGGGCCATGGTGACACAGCAGGGCCACATGGATCCATTGTGACACTGTGGATCCAAGGAGACCATGGAGACACCCCTGGAACCTCATGGAACCAAGGAGTCCCTGGTGACCCAGTGGGGCTGCATGGAGCCAATGGTCCATGGTGACACTGCCCATCCACGGAGTCCATTTGGACACTGCGGAAGCTCATGGAGCAAGGGAGGCCATTGTGACACTGAAGAACTTCATGGCACCAAATATCCATGGTGACACAGCAGGGCATCATGGGAGCCATGGAACCGCTGTTGGCAGTAGGGAAACTCATGGAACCAGGGCCCGTTGTGGCACTGCAGAACCAACAGAGCTGCTGGACCTTGTCCTCTGGCTCTGCACCGCTCCTTGGGAGGCACGGCAGGAGCAGCACCCTGGGAGCCTTGGGAATGCCCCTCTGGGATCCATGGCACACACTGCCAGGGGCTGGAATTGCAGTTCCCAGACAGGAAATGATGTTCCTGCCCTTGAAGGAAAAGCTCTGAAGAAGGAGCCAAAAGTCAAGTGGAGCAAGATCCTACAGTGACATTTCACTGCCAGCCTTCATAACTTCATCCATGGTTTTGTAGCTCCTGGATTGGGAATGGAATCAGGGCAGAGTCTTTGGTGGGAGCTGCCCTGGGTCAAGGAAGACACTGAGAGAGAAACAGAGCAGGCAAAGAAAGGCAGGAGAGAAAGGAGGACACAAACACAATCAGCTGAGAAGGTGGCACTCTGAAAATGGAAATGAAACTGACTGAAAATGCATGGGACAGAAAGAAATAATTTTATAACTTTATTTCCTATCAAAATACAATTTCCTGCCTTTCTCACAAACCTCCACCCAGTGTCATTCAGCAGGGCTGTCAGAAAGTTTTTCATTCTGAGTGGAGGTTCCAGGCTGCAGCCACAAGGAAAAAGGGAATGGGGATTTTCCTGCTCCTGGGGGGTTTAACATCCTCAGCTGAGGAGAGGAGGAGGCACCAGAAGAAAAGGGCAGCTGGGCTTCATCCTCCCACAGGAAAAAGACGGGGGGGAAATCTCTCGTCCTGTATGTAGCTGCTCCCAGAGGGATGTGAGGGCTGATTCCAGAGCCCCAAGGGTCACAGTCAGGGCTGCCCTCAGGGAATGCTGGCCTGGTATTGAAGGGCAGCATGGGAAGCGGTGCCCGCCGTGTGTCCCCTGTGTGTTGCCGTGTGTCCCCCCATGTCCCCATGTGCTCCCCGGCCGGGGAGCTGCTCCTGCTCAGGATGGCCGGGCCCAGCCACTGGGCCTCGCCGGCAGCGGGCAGGAGCCGGCCCGGGCTGCGGGACACGGCGGGGGTGCCCGGCTGGAAAGCAGCTCTGGCTCCCACCAGGGAGCTGCGGGCAAGGGGCTGCAGCTGGTGCGGGAGGAAAGCCGCTGGGCCGGCCCCTAACGCTGCCCCACAGAAAGGAAGGGCAGGAGGAAGCTGACAAATGAGCTGGGGATCCGGCAGTGCAGAGATGAAGGGACAAGTGCCCTTGGGGTCCGGGGGTCGGGGCCAGCCCTCGGGCAGGGTTCCGAGCGGCTCCTGAGGCGGCCTCAGGGCTGCCTGTGAGGATTGCAGCCGAGAGCAGCAGCGCCGGCAGCGCCAGCCGGGCCCCATGGCCATCTGCCCGTGCCTTCGCAGCCCATGAGCGCCGCGGGCTCTGCAGCGCTGCTCCTTCTCCCACAGCCGGCCCGAAGCCTCAGCCTTTCCAGCTGGCCGGGGGCTGTTGGTGTCTGGCGGGGCTGGAGAGGCTGCTCGAGCCCTGGGGCCATGACAGCTGTCGAGGAGCTGTGCCTGGCCGGTGCTCTCCTGAGGTGGCAGGGCCTGGGGCTGAAGGGCAAGGGGGAGCCGACACAGGTGCTGGCCCCAGCGCACCAGGACTCAAGCTCTTGTCCCACACTGGGCATGGCCATTCTCTCACGTTACTCCAGCTCCAAGCTCAGTTGCCCCATGGGCCAGTCCTCCTGCTCCATTCTGCCCCTTCCTTCTTGCCCCAGATGCAAAATACCTATGCCACATTACCCAGCTCTGTACACAGAGCCCTACTCATCCCCCAGCTGGCACCCTGCAGATAATCAGCCCCCTGTTGTCATTGACCCCCTCGCCCTGACAGGGCCATACCTGAAGCATCCTGGGTCCTGATCGCCGTACGATGCTGGTCATTGCGGCCCCTCGAGATGTGTCCATCCCGTGCAGCAGGGTCACACTGGGCTGAGGAGGAGAGGGCAGCTGGCTGCAATGCAGGGCCCAATCCAACACCCCCCAATAATCCTCCCAACCCAGGTCTCCCTGGGGACTGAAGGCACAGATTCCCCCCAGATAGTCAGCAATGCCATCAAGCCTCAGTCTCCATTCTGTGTCCCCACCTTCATCACCCCTACCTTGTTGTGGTGTACCAGGAGACACTGCAGCTGTGCACTTGTATGTGGGGAAGCCTTGATGTTCAGCATCATGGAGCTGCTGCTCTGATGGTCCCCAGAGCTCTGTGGGACACAGGGTACAATGGCATGGACCAGCGGCCTCCTGTGGGATGGGGCAGAGCTCAGAGAGCCCTGGGGCTGGGAGCCTTCCCTGGGGAGCCTGGGCAGGGCCCCAGCAGCCTCTGGGCAAAAATCTTTTCCTGACATCCAAGCTGAGCCTGTCCTGACTCAGCTGCAGCCGTTCCCTCCACTCCTGTCCCTGGGCACCAGAGGGAAGAGGTTCCCACAGCCCCAGCCAGGGACCCGCTCCCAAGGCTGTTGCCATGGCCATCAGGGCTGGCACCAGCTGGGATGCTCGGTTTCCACGGGCTGGGCTTCAGGAATGGGATTCCCCAATTTCCTGCTCCCGCTAAAACCACGCTGCCCTCGCTGCCCTCCTGCCTCCCATGGAAAGCATAAAAGGCAAAGATCCTGAGCTGGGATAAGAACAATTTATTGGGAAAAGCAACGAGATAAGGAACAAACAAGAACTGAAACAATATTGATAAAAGAAGGGATAAGTAAAACTATTTAATGAGAAAACTTAAACATCATCAACTGGCTCTTCCTGCCAATGTATGTCCTCCTATCTGGAAAGGACACCCTTCTCCTCAGGGAGGGGGAGAGAGAGAGAGTCCCTTTCCTGCCCCTAGCAATGACCTGAGGTGGGAGTGAATGTAATGACACGGCCATGGCCAGACTTTCATGTTCTTCGATCCCACATCATTGTCATTGGCAGGGGCAGGAAAAGGAACAAGTGTCTTCCCAGCATGGATCACAGAGAATGTGGGTCAACAGGGCTCTGACCAATGTGGGTTCTCCCATGGGGGATAAAACTGGAGCAGTGCATGAAGCTCTTCCTGCAGCTGGGGCATGAGCAGGGGTATTTTACTGGTGGCTCCATTGGTGTCTTGTCAAGTGAGAACTGCTGGTGAAGCTCTTCCCACCCTGTGGACACTTGTAGGGCCTCTCCCCAGTGTGGATGCGCCGGTGGGTGATGAGATGGGAGTTTTGCTTGAAGCCCTTCCCACACTCGGAGCAGCGGAAGGGCCTCTCATCAGTGTGAATCCGCTGGTGCTGGACGAGATTAGAGCTGGTCCGAAACCTCTTCTGACACTGGGGGCACTCGTAGGGCCTCTCCCCAGTGTGGATGCATTGGTGCCTGATGAGTTCTGAGCTGCAGGTGCAGCCCTTCCCACACTCGTAGGCCCATTCCCCAGTGTGGATCATCTGGTGGCAGATCAGGGTGCTGCTCTGCCTGAAGCTCTTCCCACATTCCCCACATTCATAGGGCCGTTCCCTGGTGTGGGTCTTCTGGTGGGAGATCAGGTTGGAGTTCTGGCTAAAGCTCATCCTACATTCCCCACACTCGAAGGGCCTCTCCCTCTCTCCAGTGTGGATGCGCTGGTGCCTGATGAGCTTGGAGTTATGCTTGAAGCCCTTCCCACAATCAGGGGAGAGGAAGGGCCTCTCATCAGTGTGAATCCGCTGGTGCTGAAGGAGATTAGAGCTGGTCCGAAACCTCTTCTGACACTCAGGAGACTTGTAGGGCCTCTCCCCAGTGTGGATGCGTTGGTGGATGACAAGGGCAGAGCTGGAGCTGCAGCCCTTCCCACACTCCCCACACTCATAGGCCCATTCCCCAGTGTGGATCATCTGGTGGCTGATCAGGGTGCTGCTCTGCCTGAAGCTCTTCCCACACTCCAAGCACATGTAGGGCTTCTCCCCATCATGAAGCTGCTCCTGGGACACCAGCTCTGAGCTCTGTTCACCTTCCTGGCTCAGGGTGGGGCTTTCCTCCTCAGAGCTCCCTGGGCTGGATTTGGAGCCCCTCCTCCTGAGGGATCTCTGGGGATGTTCCTCCCTGTGTGAATTCTGCACTGAGGAGTCACTCAAAAGGGCCTCCTCCATGAGGTTCTGCCACGGAGATTTGTCCTCCCTGGTCTCCATCCTCAGCTCCTTGTCTGGGGGAGGAAGGACAAGGAGAGGATGGGATTTGCCTCCATGCCAGAGGGAAGGGGAAGGAGATCCCCCCAGTGCATCCCCAGTAGGACGGGGTTGGCAGCAGGGCTGTCCTGCAGCCAGGGGCTGTGCTGGGCTGGGAGATGGAGCAGGAGAGAAGGGAAAAGGGGCACTGACTTCCTCCTCACCTGCCTGGGTGTCCCGGGGCATCTTCCTCTTCCTTGCAGCCTTCTCCTCCATCTGGCACAGGTTTGGGGATGGGAAATTCTGTTTTGGGAGAAAAACAATGGATGAGTACATTGTCTTTTGTACTGTTTGAAGGCAAATCTGGGGGAGAGTCTAAGCCAGAATTACAATTCAATACGAAAATTAAGATCAAGGCAATGATACAGAAACACTGCCTTAAACTGACAGAGTCAGGATATAACCTGACACCCTGTTGGTCAGGGGGGTGGCAGCAGTCCCATTCAATGGTAGCTGCAGTCCTGTTGGAGTGATGAACGTGATTCTGTCAGAGCAGAGATCCTGTAGAAGGGTCTGGTCTTCCTCTGAAGGTCCAGTGGTGGTTCTGGAGCTCTTGTCCTCTGGGAATCCAGCAGGCAAGCTGCTCCTGATTGTTGCAGGTCTCAGTTTATATCCAGGTAGGAATGCTTGGATCCTCCCCCGGGGCGGAGCATCCCACAATGGGATGATGGAATTTGATCAGTCCTGCAGTGACACTCATTGGCCCATTCACAGAAGATATCTCCCCTGGAGGGCGTTATCAGGGCTGAGTCATGCAAGAGATAAAGAACACTGCCCCACCTGTTTATAGCAGTTGATGAAGATGGGGATTGCAAACATGCATTTGGTTACATCTTGCATTGCAACCTGAAACAGTGGGGTAATCCCTGCTCAGGGGGTGAACACCACCCCCCTTACCCAAACTGGCTCAGGTGTAAAACCCCCACCCTGGGAAGGCCACATACACAGGGGACAATGTCACACTTGCCCTGCCCCAGGGGAGGTCTCTGTCCCTGTCACTCCCTTCCTCTTCCCCCTTTTCTCTTTCTTTCCATCTCTCTCTCTACCTCACATTTACTGTTTAATAAAATCCCATTTGGATTTGGTCTTGTTGCACCTTAATTTGGTAGAGGGATCTCTCTAACAATTTTCTTAACCAGATTGCAACATTATTTTTGTTCAGTGACTTCCTGGCACTGTTGCCTGACCCCAAGTGGCTTTGACAAAAGCATAGGTCTGTCCACTGATGAGGTTGTGGTTCTCTTT
Organism: Calcarius lapponicus; assembly: GCA_039654755.1. NCBI lineage: Eukaryota > Metazoa > Chordata > Aves > Passeriformes > Fringillidae > Calcarius > Calcarius lapponicus. Next base: position 20,515,205 of record CM077467.1, on the reverse strand, counting down.
GGAGGAACTCTCTGGAAACTTGGATGCATCTTTCTTTGACTGACCTATGGGAGAACTGATGAGGAAAATGGCCGTTGTGGGTGGCCAGTGTAAAGAAAATATTTTGTTGTCCTTCCTTGAAAAGTTTGTTAAAATCACTGGAGGAAAGGGAGCAAATGCTACCAGCGAGACTGACAAGGTTCATTCACCCCACTGTGAGGAACACAAGGCTGCTGTAAGTCCCACAAGAAGCCCAGCTCAAGTAGCTAAATTCCCAAATCACTCCAGCCAGGGGTCTCCAGGAGGATTTTTTTGGAGAGTGTTCGGGGCCGGCAGATCCTGGACTCGAGCCCCGGATATCTCCCGGCTCCCCAAGAGGAGCTTTTTCGGGGGGAGAGGAGCCGCGATCGCCCCTCGGGAGGGTCCCGGGGGGTCCACGTGGGGATGGCCCGGTACCGACGGGGCGGGACTTTGGTTTTGGGGATCCCCGTGAGAGCCGGGGCTGTGGAACAGGGGACCCCCGGGGCGGGGAGAGGGGAAGGGGCGATACCGGAGCTGGGGGACCCCCAGCAGCCCAGACATGAGGTGGGGACGGGACCCCCTGACCCTGACAGGGGCGTGTCCTGGAGTGACTTCATGATGCTCGTGCCCCATTGGTCCGTTTAGCCCAGAAATGAGTTCTGCACCTTTAAGGCTGGTTCTGAGAGCGAAGGGGAGGAGGAAGAAACTGCAGTTTGTTTTCAGAAACTGCACTCCTCCACATTCCTGCTCCTGGATGGACAGAGGGCGGGACAGAGCTCTCCTTTGCTTTTTGTTAGTTTTTAGCTCTCTGAGGCAGAGAAGTTCCCTGGACTGTGATTTTTCTTTTACTTTGGTGCTGTTTAAACCTGCTCTGGACTGAACACCCAGAACACCGCTGGCAGATCCCACCTGTGGCCCACCTGGCTGAGCCTTAGCCGTGGCATTTCCAGCACTGGAGGGACTGATAAGAGACTGAGTGAGCAAAGCTACAGACCAAGGAGGGACTTTCAGAGCTTTTAATCTATTTTTGAGCAGCAGGAGGTTTTATTGCTTAATATTGTTCAATTTCTGTGCTGGTGAATGCTTTGCCTGTTAAATAAAGTTTTTTCCCCTTTTCTCCAAGGAAATATTTTCCCAAACTGGCTGAGGGTGGGGCTGCTGAATCTGCATTCTAGAGGAAACTCCTTTTGGAGGTTTTCAACCAAATTTGCCCTAAACCAGGACAGGGCGGTGGGGAGAGGAGGGAAGCCCAAGTGGCTGGATTGAGGGGAAGCTGGAGAGGGGGACCCTGGGACTCCAAAACCTCCCAGAATCCCTAAGCAGGACCCTGGAGAGGGGGGATCCCCAGCAGCCCTGAGATGGGGGACAACCAGAACCTGAGAGGGATTAGACTGGAAATGGGAAACTCCTGGTAGCTTTTTTAATTCACCCTTGATTTTTGGACATCAGGTGACTTCTAGAGAGGGACTTGTGTGGGAGGAATCCCCAGCCGAAGGCATTCACACCTTGTTTTTCCCCAAACCAGGATTTTCCCCAAACCAGGATTTTCCCCAAACCATCCCGCAGTGACATCCCCCTTTTCCCGCTCTGGGAGAGCTCAGTCCCAAACCTGACCCTGATCCTGGTCTTGATCTCACTTCATGTTTAGACACACTCACAGTTCTGTATTTAATCTCATACCAGTCCCAGACTCGTCTAGCCCCAGACCCAATCCCAACCCCAGCCCTAAAGCCAATCCCATGTCTAGCCTTAACCCCAATCCCAGGTCTAATCCAAATCTCAGCCCCAACTCCAAGCCCAGCCCCAATTCCAGCCCCTTCCTCAATCCTCAGCCCCAAACCAAATCCCAGGCTCAGCCCTTCTGGGGCTTTGGGGGTGTCTCTGTCCCTCTGAGCCCGATGATGTTTGGGTGGGGTCACAGCAGGGCTGAGAGGGACAGAGACCCCCCCAGCCTCCCCAGGGGTGAGAAGGTCGGAGAGCCCCCCCAGGGCCGAGCAGCCTCAGCGGTGAGAGGGACACAGAGCCCCTGGTGCCCAGCCCTGCACAGGCATTGCCTGAGGCCAGAGGGATGGAGACCCCCCGAGCATCCCCCAGGGTGAGGGGACAGAGACCCCCGAGCATCCCCTGGGCTGAGAGGGACAGAGACTGCCCCGAGCACCCCCTGGCACAGGGGTGAGAGGGAGGGAGACCCCCCAGGCATTCCCTGGGGAGAGAATGATGGAGACCCTCTGGGGAATGGCCTGGAGTGAGAGGGACAGGGACATCCCCAGGGAATGGCCTGGGGTGACAGGGACGGGGACACCCCTGGGGAATGGCCTGGGGTGACAGGGACAAGGACAAACCCCCCAAGCCCCTTCCAAGCATCCCCCAGGGCGAGAGGCAAAGAGACCCCTTGAGCATCTCCTGGGAACTGGACAAAATAAACTGGGCAGACATCAAACTGAACCCTTCAAAAAATACTTGGATGAATATTTGATTTTCCCACAAGTCACATGTGATGAAAACACAAACAAATACCAAACATTAATAAACTGAAAATAGAAGCAATTCTGTGGCAGTTCCTGGTTTCATCAGCTCCTGCACAGCTCCAGCTCAGCTGCTGGCAGGTTCCAGTAAAAGGAATGTAGAAATTTGGGCCAATACAGATCATGAAAAGGCAGGGAAACTCTGTGTACCTGTCACAAAGGTGACAGGGATGAAGAGAATAATGATTCTCACATATGGCAAAGCCCCCAAGCCTGGGAATTCAGGAGTCATTTGGGAATTTAGCTACTTGAGCTGGGCTTCTTGTGGGACTTTTAGCAGCCTTGTGTTCCTCACCGTTGGGTGAATGAACCTTGTCAGTCTTGCTGGTAAAATTTGCATCCTGTCTTCCAGGGATTTTACCAAACTTTTCGAGGAAAGACAACAAAATATTTTCTTTACACTCACCACCCACAACAGCCATTTTCCTCATCAGTTCTCTCATACATTGCTCAGAGGAAGCTGCATCCAATTTTCCAAGAGTTCCTCCAGACAGAACCACAATCTCCTGAGAGGAGGGAACCATGCTGTTGTCAAAGGCACTTGGGGTCAGAGAAAAATGCCCTGAACTCACTTTGCCAAAATAATGTCCCAGTCTGGTTAAGAAAATTGTTAAAGAGATTCCTCTGCCCCAGTTAAGGTGCTAACGAGACCAAATCCAAAGTGGATTTCATTGAACAGTAAATGTGAGGTAGAGAGAGAGATGGAAAGAAAAAGGAGGGAGAGCAAGGGAGTGACAGGGACAGAGACCTCCCCTGGGGCAGGACAAGTGTGACATTGTCCCCTGTGTGTGTGGCCTTCCCAGGGTGAAGGTTTTAAACCTGAGCCAGTTTGGGTAAGGGGGGTGGTGTTCACCCCCTGAGCAGGGATTACCCCACTGTTTCAGGCTGCAATGCAAGATGGAACCAAATACATGTTTGCAATCCCCATCTTCATCAACTGCTATAAACAGGTGGGGCAGTGTTCTTTATCTCTTGCATGACTCAGCCCTGATAACGCCCTCCAGGGGAGATATCTTCTGTGAATGGGCCATTGAGTGTCACTGCAGGACTGATCAAATTCCATCATCCCATTGTGGGATGCTCCGCCCAGGGGGAGGATCCAAGCATTCCTCCCTGGATATAAGCTGAGCCTTGCAACACCAGGAGCAGCTTGCCTACTGGATTCCCAGAGGACAAGAGCTCCAGAACCACCACTGGACCTTCAGAGGAAGACCATTCCCTTCTACAGGATCACTGCTTTCTTTGACAGAATCATGTCCATCACTCCAACAGGACTGCTGCCACCAGCCTGACCAACAGGGTGTCAGGTTGTATCCTGACTCTGTCAGTTTAAGGCAGTGTTTCTGTATCACTGCCTTGATCTTCATTTTCTTATTAAACTGTAATTCTGACTTAGACTCTCCCCCAGATTTGCTTTCAAACAGTACAAAAGACAATGTGCTCACCCCTTGTTTTGATCCCAGAACAGAATTTCACATCCCCAAACCTGTGCCAGATGGAGGAGAAGGCTGCAAGGAAGAGGAAGATGCCCTGGCACACCCAGGCAGGTGAGGAGGAAGTCAGTGCCCCTTTCCCCCTCTCTCCTGCTCCATCTCCCATCCCAGCACGGCCCCCGGCTGCAGGACAACCCCGCTGCCAACCCCGTCCTGCTGGGGATGCACTGGGGGGATCTCCTTCCCCTTCCCTCTGGCACAGAGGCAAATCCCATACTGTCCTTGTCCTTTCTCCCCCAGGGAAGAAGCTGAGGATGGAGACCAGGGAGGAGAAATCCCCGCAGCAGAACCTCGTGGAAGAGGCCTCTTTGAGCGACTCCGCAGCATGGAATCCAATGGGGAGGAAAATTCCCTGAGATCCCACAAGAGGAGAGGTTGCAAACCCAGCCCAGGATGCTCTGAAGAGGAAAGACCCAACCTGAGCCAGGAAGGTGGACAGAGCTTCAGCCGGAGCTCAGAGCTGGTGGTCCATGAGCAGCTTCATGATGGGGAGAAGCCCCACAAGTGCTTGGAGTGTGGGAAGAGCTTCAGGCACAGCAGCCACCTGATCCGCCACCAGATGATCCACACTGGGGAATGGCCCTACGAGTGTGGGGAGTGTGGGAAGGGCTGCAGCTGCAACTCAGAACTCGTCAGGCACCAACGCATCCACACTGGGAAGAGGCCCTACGAGTATCCTGAGTGTGGGAAGAGACTTCACACCAGCTCCGATCTCCTCCAGCACCAGCGGATTCACACCGAGGAGAGGCCCTTCCGCTGCCCTGATTGCGGGCAAGGCTTCAAGCGCAACTCCACCCTCATCACCCACCGGCGGATCCACACTGTGGAAGAGGCCCTACGAGTGTCCCCAGTGTGGGAAGAGGTTTCACACCAGCTCTGATCTCCTCCAGCACCAGCGGATTCACACGGATGAGAGGCCCTTCCGGTGCCCCAACTGCGGGAAGGGCTTCAAGCAGAACCCCACCCTCGTCACCCACCGGCGCATCCACACTGGGGAGAGGCCCTACGAGTGTCCCCAGTGTGGGAAGAGCTTCACCCGCAGCTCTCATTTGACCAAACACCAACGGAGGCACCGGTAAGGGAAGCCCTGCCAATGCTCCGACTGCAGGAAGAGCTTCCTGCACTGCTCCAACTCCATGCCCCACAGGAGGATCCACGTTGGTCAGAGCCCTGGTGACCCACATTCCCTGTGATCCATGTTGGGAGGACACCTGGCTGGTTATCCTTTTGGTTTGGCCCTAATTTTCTTCTGATTTGTCTTTATTGCTTAAAAACACTTGAAATAGGACTAAAAAGAAAGTAATTGATCAAAGATATCAAAAGTCCCACCATATAACATGTATTAGGGGGGAATTTAGGATTTGGGAACATACTCTATGGGATTTAGGTGTTCTTGAGGGATTTGAGGAAGTGTTTTCCATATCTTTCCACTCCAAAAGTCAAGATAGTTTCATCTGTCACCTCAAAATGACTCAATCCCACTGAAAACAACTCAGTCATAACCCACAAGGGCTCAATCCCACCTCAAACTGGCTTGTTCCTACCTCAAAAATCTCAGTTCCATGTTAAATTTACTCAATTCTACAGCGTCTAGGGTGAGATGGGGTTGGAAGGAGATTGGGAGAAGTGGGATCAAAATTTGAAGGTGTAGCTTGGGGATTGAATGGGGCTGGGTGGGTGGGATGTGTTTTGACAGTAAATAAAACTTTCAGAACTATTGATTTCTGTCCCAATCATTTTCCATCAGTTTTGCTTTGTTTTTCAGAGTGGCATCTTCTCAGCTGATTGTGTTTGTGCCCTCCTTTCTCTCCTGCCTCGCTTTGCCTGCTCTGTTTCTCTCTCAGTGTCTCCCTTGACAAAGGGCAGCTCCCACCAAAGACCCTGCCCTGATTTCATTCCCAATCCAGCAGCTACAACCACCATGGGTGAAGTTATGAAGGCTGGCAGTGAAATGTCACTGTAGGATCTTGCTCCACTTGGCTTTTGGCTCCTTCTTAAGAGCTTTAAGAGCTTTGCCATCCAGGACAGGAACATCTTTTCCTGGCTGGGAACTGGAATTCCAGCCCCTGGCAGTGTGTGCCATGGATCCCAGAGGGGCATTCCCGAGGCTCCCAGGGTGCTGCTCCTGCCGTGCCTCCCAAGGAGCTGTGCAGGGCCAGGGGACAAGGTCCAGCAGCTCTGTTGGTTCTGCAGTGCCACAACGGGCCCTGGTTCCATGAGTTTCCCTACTGCCAACAGCGGTTCCTTGGCTCCCATGATGCCCTGCTGTGTCACCATGGATATTTGGTGCCATGAAGTTCTTCAGTGTCACAATGGCCTCCCTCGCTCCATGAGCTTCCACAGTGTCCAAATGGACTCCTTGGATGGGCAGTGTCACCATGGACCATTGGCTCCAGGCAGCCCTGCTGGGTCACCATGGACTCCTTGGCCCCATGAGGTTCTGGGGGTGTCTCCATGGTCTCATTGGATCCACAGTGTCACAATGGATCCACTGGATCCACATGGCCCTGCTGTGTCACCATGGCCCCTTGGTTCCATGGGACCCCAGGGTCACAATTGACTCCTTGCTTCCACGTCACCCCCTCAGTTCCAAAATGGCCCCTTCATTCCATGAGGAACACAGAAGTTTTGTAGAAACATTGAGCAAATGCTGCTGAACACAGCTGGGAACATCTGTTTGCATTCCAAAGATAGGTTAAAGGTGAGGATGGCACCAGCACCTTCCATCTGCAACAGAGATCCAGGGAAAGGACAGGCACAGAGAATTCAGCTGCAGACTCAGAATTCTGCTTCCAGAGATCACTGCTGCTCACACTGTCCCTTGGAGAAAGGTGACACCATTCCAGGCAGCCTGGACTAAGCAGGTGGTTCCTGAGGCGGATTTGTTGTTCAGGAAACCTGCTAAGGCATTTCCATTCTTTCCTTCCCAACAGGAAAACTTCTCCTGGGCCTGTGTGCAGGCAGAGCCTTGAGGAGAGCAGGTGAGACATGGTGCAATGGGCTGGGACATGGAGCTGCAGAGCTCAGGGGACAAGGTTCTGCTGCAGGGCACAGGGATGTCAGTCCCAGCTGGGCCATGTCAGACATGGTGAGGCTGGGGGTGAGGAGCAGCTTGTCCAAACAGGGTCAGCCCTCAAGGGGCTCATTCTTCTCTGTGCCCAGACCTTCTAAGGAGACATTCAGCATCAAGATCACCTGGGGAATGCTTCTATCAGCTCTTCTCTGAAGAGGAAAATTAAAAATATACACACTTGATATACGAAGAAATGTCATGAGGTGCACTTTGAAATATTCCTCCTTAACAGAACTCCAAACTGACTCCAATCAGCTGCACAAGTCCTGGAGAATTGAAGACAAAATTTCAGGAAGAGAAAGAGCCCTCGAGGCTCTCTGTATTTTCATGATCCACACGGTGTATATGGGGCTGAGTCCAGGACCCTCAAGCACTGAGAGAAGGCTCAAGAAGCTGCTCAAGGAGTCAGACACAAAACTCCAAGTCCCTTGGAGCATCACTGGGCCCCAGTGAGGGCAGGGAGTGCCAAAGGCTCCCCAGGGACTGCTGAGAGCAGATCCTTGAGGCCAGGATTGCAGGGAGCCCAAGGCTCTGAGCAGGGAACTGCAATGCTGAGCAAGGCCTGGGCTGGCTGGGGGAAGCAGAAAGGCCAAGCCCTGAGCCCAGCCTGGGCCAGCAGGGCCTGTCCCTCACGGCTGCCTCGGGGCTGTTTGTGGGGCAGGGGGATGTGAGGGGCAGCAGGGACTAATGTCATAAACCTGTGTGACACTGCAGATCCTCATGGAACCAAGGGGCCATGGGACACTGTGGGAAATTGTGGAACCAAGGGGATCATTGTGGCACTGTTGGGGCCCATGGAACAAAGGGGCCATGGTGACACTGTGGGGTGTCATGGAAACAAGAGGCCATTGTGAGCCTGCAGGGCTGGAACACCCCAGAACACTTAAATGCTGGGGGCAACCAAAGGTCCCTTGACTTGAGTTTGGTGCACAAGAGAAACACCAACCAGATATTCTCAACATGCCCAGATGTAAAGAATATTCTTGGTAGGAAAGAACCCACAAGGATCATCAGGTTCAGCTCTGTGAATGGCCCACACAGGGATTGAACCCACAGCCTCAGTGATACCAGCACCATGCTATGACCAACTGAGCTAAGACGTAAAAATGGCACAAAATTTTACTGGCAAAATATGGACAGCCAAGGAACTTTGGCAAAGGGTTTAATACAATATCCACTTCAACAGAAAATGCTTATCGTAGCATTAACTTCATAAACTTTGCCCATTTAACCTAAAAACCTTTAACCCTTAACATGTGAAGTTACCCAAAAATGTTCCAGGTTAAGTAGGATTAGAAGGAGAAGAAATAGAGAACAACAGAAAGACAGAAGATATATAGGAAGAAACACACATGGGCACCAACTGCTCAGGTCGTAGCACTGTTAACAGAGGAACTCCAGGAGAAGGCAGGATCCAGACCCTGGGCTGGCCTCGTGCTCCGGCTTTTAACCCCCTGGGCCTTCATGGGCCCACCCCTGGGATGGAACTGCCAGTTGCTTGTCCAATCAGAGCCAGGGTAGCACCAGCTGCTGGTGTGTGATTGATTGACAGGTAGACTAATCAGAGTTGGATTAGCCCTGCCTGCTGTGTGATTGACAGCTCTGCCAGGCCAGGGCTGGGGGCGGGGCTCTGTCCCACCACAAACCAAGGCCTGACCCGGCCCTGGCCCCACACGGGCATTCCGAGCATCCCAAGGTGTCTCGGGACATCGATCTCATCCAGCCTCTGACAGCGACCACGGTGACACTACGGAACCTCATGGAACCATGGGTCAGTTGTGACAATGGAGATCCAAGGAAACGATGGTGAGGCTGTGGAATCCAGGAATCATGGAATCAAGGAGACCATTGTGCAAATCGTGGGCCCTATGGAAGCAAGGATCAATGATCAAACTGTGGTTTGATTGTGATTGATTTAAAATAGAAACAAGGAGGCATTGTATCACAGCGGGGCTGTGTGGGGCCAATGGACCCTTGTGACTCTGTTGGGGCTCATGAAACCAAGAAGCCATTGTGACACTGCCAGACCTCATGGAATCAAGGAGACCATTGTGACAGTGTGGGGACCCATGAAGTCAAGGGAACATGGAACAGGTCTGCCTGGTTTGGCCTCCTGGGGGCTGTCTGACAGGTCCCACTGAATTTGACATGCCAAGGGACACTTTCTGTCTGACCATGAAGCACTGGGGCTCTCTGCTTTTATTCCTGGGGGAAAAGAACTGTCTTTCTTGTCTATGCTCACATGGCTGAAATTAGGATTTCACCTTTAAAATTCCCTATATCCAATGGTTCCTCCCAAACAAAATCTGCCAATACAGTCAAGTCTGGCTAGCCTTGGCCTCTGGTGACTGCCTCTCATCTGCCCCAGGGCTCGGTTTTTTTGTTCCTAAGGAGACCACTGTGACACTGTGGAGTGTTGTGGAGCCAAAGGGCATTGTTACACTGTAGGAACTTGTGGAACCAAGGGGATCATTGTGACACTGTCAGTACCATGGATCCAAGAGGCCATTGTGACATTGTGGGGTCTTGAGGAAACATGGAGACCATTGTGACCTTTTGGGGTCTTCTGAAATGCAGGGGCCATTGTGACCCTGCACGGTACCATGGATTCAAGGGGCCACTGTGACACTGTGGAGCCTCATGGAACCAAGGACATCATTGTGGTTCTGTTGGGCCACATGGTCCCAAGGGGCCGTTGTGAAGCAGCAGGGCTTTTTGAAACCAAGAGGCCATTGCTGCATTTCAGGGCCTTGTGGAGCCAAAGGGCCATTGTGATCCTGCAGGACACGATGGATCCATGGAGAGCATTGTGACATTGCAAGGCCCCATGTAATCATGGAGACCATTGTGACACTGTGGGACCCCATGGAACCAAAGGGCCATTGTGACTCTCCAGGGCCTCACAGAGGGAAGGGGCCATTGTGACACCATGGGAAGTTGTGGAACCAAGGGGACCATTGTGGCACCACTGGAGCCCATGGAACCCAGGGGCCATTGGACACAGCGAAGCTTCATGGAACCAATAGATCATTATGACACTGTGGGGCCTTGTGGAACCATGGAGACCATTAAGATCCTCAAGGCCTTGTGTAACCAAGGGGCCATTATGATACCTGAGGCAACCTGCAGGGCCCCTGTGGAACCAAGGGAACATGAAATAGGTGTGGCTGCCTTGGCCTCCCAGGGGTCACCTGACAGGTCTGGCTGACCTTGGAATGTGGAAGGCCACCCCCATCTGCTCCTGAAACACTGGGGCTCTGGGCTCTTCTTTTTATGGAAAAGAACTGTCCATTTTTTCCAGGCATCCATGGCCAAAATTAGGATTCCACCTTCAAATTTTTATGTGTTAAAGATTGCTCCCAGGCAAGTTGTCACGACAGACAGGTCTGGCTGGTCTTTGACTCCTGAGGGGCAGCATTCACCTGTTTTCCAAACACTGGAAAGGGCTCTGTGCTTTCTTTTTATGAAAAAACCCAACATCCCTCTTCTGCACGCACAGATGTTTTAAATTAGGACTCTGCATTCATAATTTCAAATATCCAAGGGTTGCTCCAAGCAAACCTGCCAGGACAGACAGGTCAGGCTTGCCTTGGCCTCTGGTGGTTGCTGTTCATCAGCTCCTGAAACACTGGGACCCTGTGGCTTCCTTCCTATGGAGACCAATGTGACATTGGGAGCCTTGTGAAATGAAGGGGCCATTGTGGCCCTGCAGAGCACCATGGATCCAAGGGACCATTGTGACACTGCAGAGCCTCATGGAACCAAGGACATCATTGTGGCTCTGTTGGGCTGCATGGTCCCAAGGGGCCAGAGCAAAGCAGCGGTATGGGAGTTAGCCCAACTGTAGCTCAGAGTCAGCCAGATTTTACCCTGGAAGAACTGGGCGTGAGTTTCAAGCCCTGGGAATCATTTGTTTAACTTTGGGTAAGCTTGAGAGTTCCCCCATAAGCCTTTAGTGTTGTTATGATAAGTTGTCCAAGTTCTTCTCCCCTATTGGTTGTTTCCCCTATAGGGTTATTGTTCCAGAGTTTTCTACCCTCAAGTGTATATATTGTTGCTTTGCCTTTATCTCAGGTCTTTGAATCCCACCCCTCGTACTGTGCTCAACTTCTCCATGTTTATTGTTTTTCACCCTGTTACTAATGTTCCTTTTGGGCAACTCCATTGATCCTGATGTAGGAGCATCAGGGGGTAGGACAGTTGGGATGGATGGGGACAAGAGATCTCTGAAGCCAGGTCTTGGAACTTGTGGTTTATTGCAAAGGGTGTGGGTGCAGGGGCCTTGTTTGGAGCTGCCAGCCACAGCTTGGAGCAGGCCTGACAGAGGAGCTCAAAAAGAGGTGCCCAAAATGGATGCCTGAAAGAGGTGGGGAGTTGCCATTACAATACAATAAATCTTCTTCAGTGCTGAATATTCTAATTTTCACTAACCAATCTAGTACAAGATACAAATCTTATAGCATTTATGTACAGCCTATAAGAATCATTACATTACCATACTGTGTTACATTTTAAACACTAAAAACTACTCTTTGGGCCCCTTCTGCCAAGTGAGTGGGGTCTTCTCTGACCCTTGGACCTGTCTGCAAGCAGAGGGTATTGTTTCATCAAAAGGGGATAACCTTCAGCCAGCTATACCATTGTTTTCCAGTTGTTCAGTAACTAAGGCTTGGTATCTCAAAGCTTGCTTTCATTTCAATCTCACTTATAGTTTCCATAGTCTCAAAATCTTTTGCCAGGCAATCACATTTATAAGGCTTTCCTGTTTCATCTTCCCAGCATCTTCTCCTTTTCATTTTCACCACCCTTGCCCTGAAGTTGGGGAACCAGAAAGATTTTTCACAGCCACCTCATTGCGACATTTGGCACCTGAGCAGGGACCCTGACATTCAGTCACGTCAGCTGGGGTTAGCTGATGGATAGGCCAGCGCTCCCTGGGATTTTGGATTGTGCCTGGGGAGCAGATTCATCATTGCTTTGAGGGACCTTGGCCAGGATTCACAGGGACAACGACAGATTCACCTGCATAGGATTGCAGGTGGGTTTGGGGAAACTCAAGACAATTATTGCCCATTTTGCAACTGTGTTTTTACTCATCCACATCCCATAACTGATTTGGGGTGTTCCAGTGGCTCTTCCACCTAAGGTGGAGAAAGAGAAAATTGGGCAGCCGGATGTCCAAAGTAGAAAGCTGCGTATATGGATGCTTTAAGTTAATTCTTACTAATCTTGACCAAATATCATAAAAGAACAAATTAAAATCAATCGTGAGGTGAATCATTAAAAATTTTCCAGGTGCCCCTGAGCCTGACCGTCCTCCCTCCATCTTGGCTCCTCCACTTCCTGCTCCCACAACCTTCTCTTCCACCCTGAATGAACCTCCAGACTCCATCCCCAATACTGCGGGTCATGCCCCACTGTCAGTCATTCCACCTTCACCCTGGGCCATGCCGCCAAAACTCCACCCCGGTAGTCTGCCATCCTAAATCAAGGCCCTTCCTCCCCAACACCTGACAAAATGGCAGTGCCCTTTGCCTCACCCTCTGGCAACAATATAACCCCATGGTCAAAGATACTAAGGCCAACTGTCACACTAATTCAAATCCAAATGTTTCTGTTCCAAGTTATTCTTCCTCCCCAGAAGACAGTTTGGACTCCCCAGAGCCACCTTACCCCTCAACCCCAGAAGATCCCTAGGAAAGGATCTGGAAACAAGCAGTTAAGGAAGGAGACTGGCACATAGTCTCGAAATTCCTCGTTGCCCCAGGATGTTATGAAGGAAGGGGACAGAATCCCAGGGATCATCCATTGGTTTATGGGGAAATCAAGGATCTCTGTAGGGCAGCTAAAGACCATAGGAGGGATTTACCTTGTTTTAATGGCGTAATGAGGGCCAGGTTTAGAGCACATATCTTAACTCCCTATGATTTAAAATATATTATGACCATGTTGTTATCACCTACAAAATATACCCTGTGAAACGGGGGATGGAAGTGTTTACTAAATCAATTAATAGCAGACTATGCTAATAATGAGGCAAGGGCAGAACTGACAATCAACCATCGAGCAGGAGAAGGACAACACAGCCTACCAGATGATCAAGCAGCAGGTATCCCCAGAGAAGTACTGGCTGATATCAAAGAGATGGCTTTGCAAGCTTTAATCCAGGTATCGGATGGTAGCACCCCCAATTTGGACTACCTTGGGTGGCTGCAGCTAAAGCTTTAGGACAATTAGACCATCTTGGGTGCCTGTTAAGTAAGGAAACCAATGCTACCTCCCTCCCATTGAGTGGGCTGCTCTCAGACATAGAGACCATCAGACATGCCACCTTGCAGAACAGCGATAGAGTTTGTACTCTGGGCACATGGGCATGGCTGAGTAGACTCTGAGGGCATGTGTTGCATGAACCTCTCCAGCCACAGCGAGTCAATCCACAAGAGCATTCAGGTACTGAAGGAAGGGTTCAAGAAGCTTCAAGTGGAAAACAAAGACTGGTTTAATAAACTCTTCCAATCCAAGGGACTAAAGGGTTGGATGATGTCTAGCTAAAACAGGACTAATAATTCTCTTAGTTGTTGTCATTGTTGTTGTACTGTTAATGGTCCCATGTTTGTTTGGATGCTTTTAGAAAACCTTACAAAATTATTTCAGTTCCATCTTTGTTTTAAAAGTGAAAGGGGGAAGATACCCAACACAGGCTCCTCATGGACTCATCCAGGATGGCACAAAAACCTCTCAGAGACTCAGTGTGGGGAGGAAAATCCTCAAAAGTACCTAAAAGCATTCTTAAATCCATAAAGTACCTTAAAAACCTTGAGTATCTCAAAGCATTAATGAGCTCCACTGAGTGTCAGTACAAGGCTCTCCAGGGACTCGTTAAAGCAGATAATTGGGGCCATGATTGCACAAAACTCTCACAGAGTCTGTATCAACAGGGAAACACCAAGTACCTCAAAATAACTGAAGTACCCTGAAGTATTAATGAGCCCCACTGAGTGTTGTTACTGACAAAGCCTCTCCAGGGACTAATTACAGCAGATAATTGGAGGCCATGATTGCACAAACCTCTCAGAGACTCCAAGGCAAAAGCCAAACCCAAAGTCCTTTGAAAAACCTGCACAGAGGCTCCTGGCACAGAGACAGCTCTGGCCAGGAGCAGCTCCTGTGCACAGCCCAGCAGGGCTGGGGCACTGCCTGCAGCTACCCCAGGCACAGCACAGGGGCACAGAGGGGTTAAACTCAGCCTGGGCTGGGAGCACAGAGCAGAAATCATTCCAGGTTTGAATCAGTCATTCCCTGGCTGTGGGAAGAGAAGCTGCATTTCCTGCAGGGGTCTCCTGGAGCTGGCACATCCCACAGCTTTGAGGACCTTTCAGGAGGACTCTCAGAGCTGCTCCAGGGCAGGGCTGTGGCCCTAGGGCAGGGCTGGCTTTCCCTGCTGCCCCAGCCAGGCACAGCCCAAGGCAGCTCCTGTTGCCAGGCTCTGCTGCAGGGCTGAGCAGCCGGGGCTGCAGCCAGGGGTGCCCAGGGCTGTCCTGCAGAGCAGGGTCCTGCAGCCCAGGGCGCTGTGCTGGGGCAGGGACTCTGCTGCCTGCCAGGGACAGCTCTCAGCCAGCCCTGGCAGCTGCTCCCAGCGCTGGGGAGAAGCTTTGGGGGGAAGGAGCCACCCTGAGCAGGGCAGGGGCTGCTGCTGAGGGGGGCTGGGTGGGGCAGGGCTGCTCCCAGCTCCAGACCAGCCTGGGCACAGCTCCGGAGGGCACTTCCCAAAGGAAGGTAAGCCTGGGATTGCTGGAAAAATCAGGAGCTTTCCTGAGAGTGTTTTCAATTTCCTTCTTGGAGAAGGATGGGAAAGTTGGGGTGATGGCAAAAAGATTTTTGCTTTTTCTACATTTTTGATATATTCATACCTCTATAAATTACTATTATATAGGTATAAATCTACAATCCTTACTTAACACTACTAAATTCTTAATTATTAAACTACTATTATATACTTATATAATTATAATCCTTAATTAACTCTAGTACGTTCCCTAACCATTCTCTTAGATTTTAGAAAAATAAGCTGACTGTCTAAATACATTCCTGAAATACTGTCTTATCAGTCTTATTATCAAAAAGTATTATTATCAAGAACAGAACCTACAAAAACATTTTTTTAATTGACCAGAATGTGAGCAGTCATAACAAAGAGTGAAGGCAAAGAAGCCCTTGGATCTACTCCAATGGGTTGAGCAAGGGGTGTGTAGCTGGGGCAACTGAATCTCCTATTGGATGTTGCTGTTTAATGTCCTATTTAATCAATCTTAATAAATTGTTGAAATCAGGTCCTGGGTGTGCCGCATCCCCACTGGGACACCTGGAAGCTTCCAATTCATGTCAGGTTTTTACTTTACTGTTCTAACACTGTTGCAAAGGGTTGTTTTTGTGTGGTTTTTTTTTTTGGTTTTTTGGGGTTTTTTTGGATTATAGAAAACAGGGGGATGAAAGAAGCGGAACAGGAATTGTAATCCCAGAATCACAGAACATTCTGAGTTGAAAGGCACACATGGGATCACCAAAGGAATGTTTGAACATTTACAGAGACTCCAGAACTGTAGCTTTGGGTGGTCAGTCTCTCTGCTGGGAGCCTCCCAAAGGGCCCTCAGCCACTCCTCAGCCCTGGACAGCAGCAGCATCACCTCTGCAGGGCCCAGCAGGGCTCTCCTGAGCTGCCCTTGCCCAGCTGCACACAGAGCCTGCCCCAGCCAGGGCCCTGCACACAGACAGGTTTCTGTAGGGCTGGGCCAGGGCACACAGGCTGGGATGGGCTCTGTGAGCGCTGCAGGGACAAGGCTCCTCTCAGGAGGGAATGTCCAGGCCCAGGGAGATGCTCAGGGAAGCAGAGGGGGCTGAAGAGAGCAGTGCTGGGGCAGGAGGGCACTGTTGGTGTGTGGGAGGTGTCAGGCACAGCTGGGCACGGGAACACTGTCCTGAGTGCCCGGCTGTCTCTGCCCTGCCCTCTCAGGCACAGCACCACAGCATCTTCTCTTGGTTCTGCCCTGCCCTGATATTGTCACTGTCATCTGCTGCTCTCAGGGAGGCTCTGGCATTTGCAGCAGCTGAGTCAGGCACTGCCCTTGGCATTCCTGCCAGGCAGGGCTGTCCATGGGAATGGGGTGTCCCAGCTTCCCTGGCACCTGTGGGGCTGTGGGCAAAGCAGTCCATGGGAAAGGGGAATGAGCTGAGCCCCTCCCTGAGATCCCATCATGGGCACAGCCAGGGATCTCCTTGCTGTGCCCTTCCAAGCTCTGAGCTGCCCTCCTGGTGCAAATCTGTGCCAGAGCCTCTGGGAGTTCCCTGAATGTCCCACGGGGAAGGGCAGAGCTGCCAGAGCTGAGGAAATGCTGCTGGGTTTGCCAAGGGAGCCATGAGTGTCCTTGGCACAAGGGGGTGCTGAGACCGTGCCCAGAGACCTTTAGAGAGGGTGAGACACTCAGGGATCCCTCTGCTCTGGGCAGGGTCTGGTTTATCCCAGGGTGACTCGGGAGTGTGACTGTGCTCTGATTGTGGCCAAAGGTGCAAAGCCAGGGCAGCTGGGAACAAGCCCATCCAGCCCCTCACCTTCCCTCAGCCACAGGGAATCCTTTGCCTCTCCCATCTCTCAGTGGCAGACTCTGAGTGCAGCAGAAATGCTGGGGATTTCTGACCTCAGAGAGCCAGGAATGATGTGTGGGTAGGAAAAAAATTCCTAAAATAAATTCCTGTCATCCTTTAAAAGTGGGAGTGCATATGCTACCAAGCCTTTCTGCATTAGGAATAATTCCATTGACAAATACTGATCATCCAGCCTTGTCCTTTAGCCTCATGGCCACAAACCCAGGGCAGTGGGGCAGGGATGGCTCCTCAAGAGCCCCCACGCACAGGCCTGGCTGCTTCTGGCACACTCAGCCAGCACAACTGGAGCTCAGGCAGGGAGCTGGGTGAAGGTTTCCCAGAGCAGGAACAAGGCTGGGTGAGTCCCAGCGGGACAGACTGCAGGGAATGGCTCAAAGCAACCTCTCCTGACTTGTCACTGTCCTTTCTCCACGAACAGGTCCCCAAGTCCAGCCCCAGCGAATGTCCAACAGCAGATCCATCAGGCACTTCCTCCTGCTGGCACTGGCAGACACGCGGCAGCTGCAGCTCCTGCACTTCTGCCTCTTGCTGGGCATCTCCCTGGCTGCCCTCCTGGGCAACGGCCTCATCATCAGCGCCGTAGCCTGCGGCCACCACCTGCACACGCCCATGTTCTTCTTCCTGCTCAACCTGGCCCTCGCTGACCTGGGCTGCATCTGCACCACTGTCCCCAAAGCCATGCACAATTCCCTCTGGGACACCAGGGACATCTCCTACTCAGGATGTGCTGCACAGCTCTTTTTCTTTTTCTTGTGCACGGGAGCAGAGCTTTCCCTCCTGACCATCATGTGCTACGACCGCTACGTGTCCATCTGCAAACCCCTGCACTACGGGACCCTCCTGGGCAGCAGAGCTTGTGCCCACATGGCAGCAGCTGCCTGGGCCACTGCCTTTCTCAATGCTCTCATGCACACAGCCAATACATTTTCCCTGCCACTGTGCCATGGCAATGTCCTGGGCCAGTTCTTCTGTGAAATCCCACAGATCCTCAAGCTCTCCTGCTCTTACTCGAACATCAGGGAACTTGGGATCATTGCTGTCAGTGCCTGTTTAGCATTGTGTTGTTTTGTGTTCATTGTTTTCTCCTATGTGCAGATCTTCAGGGCTGTGCTGAGGATCCCCTCTGAGCAGGGACGGCACAAAGCCTTTTCCACCTGCCTCCCTCACCTGGCTGTGGTCTCTCTGTACCTCAGCACTGGCACATTTGCTCACCTGAAGCCCCCCTCCATGTCCTCCCCATCCCTGGATCTGGCCCTGTCAGTTCTGTACTCGGTGGTGCCTCCAGCCCTGAACCCCCTTATCTACAGCCTGAGGAACCAGGAGCTCAAGGCTGCAGTGTGGACACTGATGAGTGGATGCTTTCAGAAACATTAAACTTCTGTTTAATCACAAGTCATTTTTAGTGAAAATAATCTTTGATACTTCTTATTGGCTTCATTTTGGGGGTTCCTTTTGTTAGTTTTACTTTTTTCATATTGTCCACAAAAAATGTCATTTTCTGTGCCATTTTTCATATTATTTCTCTCCACCTTCCCTGTGGCCACAGACTGTGTCAATCAGGGGTTGCACTCTCGGTGGCTTTAAAGGAACTAAAGGATCTCCCAGCAGAGTTTTCTGCAGAGATGCCCTTTTGTTGCCTTCTCTGGAGCTGCAGCAGCAATGTCTGTGTGCAGAGCTGGGGCAGATCAGTGCTGGCCCAGCAGCTGTGCCGAGCAGCAGCAGCACTTGGTGTTGCCAGTGCTGCTGCCGTGGCCCTGCCCCGCTGCCCTGCTGGCCCTGGTGTTGCTGCAGGGCCTGGGTGCTCTCGGGGCTGGGCACAGCCCTGGGGGTGGCAGTGCCGGGGCTGCAGCAGGGACAGGCCAAGTAATATAAGTAATTTGTTATATAAATAATTTACAATATAAATAGTTGGTAATATAAATTCTCTTTGATAGTTTTTTTGGGTTTCTTCTTTTTTTCCCCTGTGTTTGAGTTTTTTAATATTGTCTACAAAGTAAAACATTTTTTTTGCCATTTCTCATTTTGTTTATCTCACCTTCCCTGTGGCCACTGACTGTGTCAGTGAGGGTCTGTGTTCTTGGGGGCTTTAAAGGAACTAAAGGATCTCCTAGTAAAGGTTTCTGCAGAGATCCCCTTGTGTTCACTTCTCTGGTTCTGCAGCAGCAATGTCTGTGTGCAGAGCTGGGGGCAGATCAATGCTGGTCCAGCAGCCCTGCTCCTGATGGCCACACCATTCCTGATCCAGGCCAGGAGCCATTGGCCTCCTTGCCCACCTGGGCACAGTGCTGGCTCATGTCCAGCCTGCTGTCCATCAGTCCCTGCAGGTCCCTTTCTGCCTGGCTGCTCCCCAGCCACTCTGTCCCCAGCCTGCAGCACTGGGGCCAAATATCAGGCCCTGGCACTTGGACTTTTTAAACCTCACCTTGTTGTATTAATTCTCTGGATCCAGCCTGTCCAGGTCCCTTGCAGAGCCCTCCTACCCTCCAGCAGATCAACACTCACACCCAGCTTGGCGTCATCATCTGCAAAGATGTTCTGGGTTCCATGGGGCCCCTCAGTGTCACAATGGCCTCTTGGTTACACCAGGCCCTGCACTGTCACACTGGTCTCCTTGGTTTCATGAGACCGTGCAGAGCAACAGTGGACTCCTTGGTTCCATGGGGCCCCACAATGTGACAATGGACTCCTTGGTTCCATGGGGCTTCATGGTGTAACAATCTTCTCATTGATGCCGTAGTTCCACAATGGCCCCATGGTTACATGAAGTCCCAAACTGTCACCATGATCTCTGTAGTTCCACAAGTGTCCTCAATGTCACAATGTCCCCTTGGTTTCATGAGGCCCTGCAGTGTCAGAACGGCCCCTTGGTTCCACTGGGCCCTGCAGTCTCCCAATGGTCTCCTTGTTTTTGCAGTGTCAAAATGGTGAAACCCCTTGGTTCCACAAGGCCCTGCAGTGTCACAATGCCCTGTGTGGTTCCACCAGGACCCAGAGTGTCACAGGGCACTCCCTGGTTCCATTTGGCCCCACAGCACCACAGTGGACCCCTGGTTCTATGGGGATGCACGGTGTCACCATGGTCCTCTGAGTTCCACAAGGCCCTGCAGTGTCACAATGGCTCCAGAGTGTCCCAATCATCACAGAATGACAGAATCAAATAGGCTGGAAAAGACCTTTGGGATCACCAAGTCCAACCAATGACCTAATACTGCCTTGTCACCCAGACCATGCCACTAAGTGCCACTGGAGAGGGACAGTGACTCTGCCACCTCCCCCTGGCCAGCCCATTCCAGTTCCCACTCACCCTTTCTGTGCAGAGCTTCCTCCTATTGTCCAGCCTGAACCTCCACTGGTGCAGCTTAAGGCTGTGTCTCCTTGTCCTGCCCTCCAGCAGATCCACACTCACACCCAGCTTGGTGCCATCTGCAATTTGTGAATGGGGGACTCGATCCCCTCACCCAGATCATCAGTGAAGATATTAAACAGGACTGGGCCCAGCACAGATCCCTGGGGGACAGCACCAGTGCCTGGACCCCAGCTGGGTGCAGCACCATCCCCACCACTCTCTGGGCCCAGCCTCCAGCCAGCTCTTAAATGTCCCAGTGAGGAGGGAACCTGCCCAAGCCGTGGGCTGCAGATTTTCCAGGGAATGCTGTCAGAGACAGTGTCAAAGGCTTTGCTGGAGTCCAGGCACACAACATCCACAGCCTTTCCCACATCCACATGTGGGTCACCTGGTCATAAAAGGAGACCAGGTTGGTCAGGCAGGACCTGCCACCCCTAAATCCACTCTGGCTGGCTCTGATCCCTGGGCCATCCTGTGGGTGCCCTGTGCTGGCACTCAAGGTGATCTGTTCCATAACCTTGCCGGGCACCCAGGTCAGGCTGACAGGCCTGGAGTTCCCCAGATCCTCCTTCCAGCCCTGCTTGGGGATGGGCTCACACTGGCACCTCCAGTGCTCTGGGACCTCCCTGCTGAGCCAGGACTGATGGTAAATGATGGAGAGCAGCTTGGGGAGCTCATCCACCAGCTCCCTCATCCACCTGGGATGGATCCCATCTGATCCCATACACGTGAGCATCTGAGTGGCTCAGCAGGTCCCCAACTGCTTCCTCCTGGATTCCAGGGGGCTGTTCTGCTCCCTGTGCCCATCTACCAGCTCAGGAGGACACTTGTCTTGAGGACAGCTGTCACTATAGGACATGAAACAACACAAGCACACACACTGCTTCTTTCAAGTTGAAGAAAAGGGAAGTTTATTTTCTGACTCTAACATTTACAGTTTTTCTAAAGTGACAGAGGATTGGGGGGTGAAAGTACCACTTCTCCAATGACACTGGACAAACTAAAAGTTTATCAAATTCCTCCTCTTCCATAAAAGAATGCAAAACAATAAGTTATTTACAGGAAGTGTGTGAGAAAGTTTGCTACAAAAATGTAAACATCAGAAGGCTTAGAAAATCTTAAAAAATCAAAGCGACAGATAGCCTGTGCTAATATTGAAAATTGAGACAACCAAAGTGTTAAGTAGCTCAGCCTTTTCCTTATCTTTAGTTACTGTATTCTCCGCTGCATCTAATAAAGAGTAGAAGTTCTCCTTCTGCCTCCTTTTGCTATAAATTTTTTAAATAATTCTTTTTTTTTTTTTTCCTAGAAGCTGCCAGGTTAAGTTTTAATTGAGCTTTCACCTCTTAACTTTACTTTCTGCATAACCTAACAACATCCTTAAACATTTCCTCACTTTCTGGTCTTTTTTCCCCTGATTTCCCACAAAAGCTCCATGGGCAGCCAGGCCAGTCATTTTCCTCACCAGCTCATGTTTTGCCACACTGGGACAGGCTGGTCCTTCCCCCTTAAGATTACTTTCTTGAAATGTGTCCATCCATCCTGGACCCCCTTTGTTTTCAAAAGATACTTCCCTTAAGAAAATTCAGCACCTGATTTAGTACTCCCCAAAATCAGCATTCTGAACAGGCTGAAGTCTTCCCTTCCTAATTCCAGTGTAGAAGTTTTGTTGCTGCCCCTCCTTCTCTCACAGAATATTGAAAACTTGATTACTTCATGGTCACTGTGCCCCAGGCAGCCTCCAAGCCCCACATCTGCCCCCAGCCCTTCACTGTTTGTGAACAGCAGGAGACAGAGCAGTGGGAGGGCTACCAAAGATTTGATAAAACAGAAAACTCCTTAACCCCAATGTAGCATGAAGAAGTAGCATTCTTTATTCAGCTGGATGCACGGGGGATAGCTCATCCCAAAGCCCTGCATGCTGAGTACAGGAAAGTTTCTGTTTAATTTCTGTATTTAGCACACATATTCATTGATTGTCCTGGAGTAAACACACATATGATAATCATTTCCCCAAAATCATTAACATATTTCCCCTCCCCTTTACCCATGTGTTCTTCTGTCCTGGGGGTCTCTCTGGTGGTCCCTGGTGGTCGTGGACCCCAATGTTCCAGTGGGCCTGGCTGAGCTGGCAGGACACTGAGGCTGCTGAACTTCCAGTGCCCCTTCTCACACAATGGGCATTGTGTGGTTTCCATAGGCCTGGGGTTGTGGAGAACAAGCTCCAGGTGTCAGCTCACCTGGTGGAGACAATTTATCATCTGGGAACATGAGGTCATAGAGAGGGATATGACATCACAGAGTGGGTTATGTGAGGTCACGGAGAACCTCTGACATCATAGGCCATTTCTGTGACATCACAGATCATAGGTCTTACATCACAGAGAAGACTATGACATCACAGAGTTGGCTGTGACATCAGTGACCCGCAGTGTGACATTAGAGAATGGGCTGTGACATCCCAGAGGGGCTGTGTGACATCCCAGCAGGGCTGTGTCAGGTCACTGGGTTGGTCACTCTGTCCCAGCTCCCCCTCACAGTTTCTCCCAACAAGTCCAATGCTGTTCATGCCCAGCGGGGTCCCTGTCCCCCGGGATCCCCCCGTCCCACCTGGAGCCACAGCCTCCACCAAAGGATGTTCCACAGGATCCACCCCAGAGCCTGACATGGGGACAAGGGACCAGGGCTGTGTGACCAGGACATCAAGGACATGGATTATCCAGGTCACTGGGGCCTGGTGTGGGTTGCCCAGGGCAGGAAAGATGTCTGGCAGCTGGAGCAGGCTCTGGGAAGGGCCTCCAAGGTGGGGCTGGAGCCCCTGGGCTGTGAGCAGAGGCTGAGGGAGCTGGGCTTGTCCAGCCCAGAGCTGGGAAGGCTGAGGGGCTCCTCATCCCAGCCTGGCAGTGCCAGCCAGGAGGGGATGGAGAACACAGAGCCAGGCTCTGCACTGGGGGCCTGGTGGGAGACAAAAGCCAATGGGTGGAAGGGGAAAGAGGGGAGATCAGCCAGGACAGGAGGAGATGAAATGAGTCAGGCTGGTTTCAGCATTTCCTCAACACCAAGAGCAGCCTGACCTCCCTTCTCCATCCACCGCTGACAGCTTTCCAAATCAGAAATTGTTTGAGCTGTTTTGCCCCTACTCCAGGACAAGCATCCTGATACAAGAATGTAACTGTGTTTATATCAATCACAGAGCCATGTTTGTCTGAAATTAATTTTCATATGGAAAGCACTTGTGGATGTTGGACTCATCAGGTGCTGCTGGAATGTTGCACATAGCTCAGGGAAGAGCGTGATTGTTATTAAACCGTGTCCTTTAACTGTGGTCTGTTGGCCATCAAGAGAAACTTTCTGTGCCTCTGAGTCTCACCAGCCCCTGACCCCCAAAGGACACAAACCTGATGAGTTGTGGTTCCCACTCCAGTGATGGCACCTGCACCTCCCTCCATCCCCAGAGCAGAGCTCCCTTGTCCCAGAGAGTCCCTGGCAATGCAGGAATGAAGGAAACAGGACAGAGTGTGAAGGAAACAGTGACAGGGACAGGGCACAGCCAGGGATTTGGGGTGGTTGTGAGTCCAGGGCAGGACCCGAACCTTGGCCTTGGTGAACCTCATCCAATTGTCCTGGGCCCATGGCTCCAGCCTGTCCAGATCCCTCTGCAGAGCTTCCTGCCCTCCAGCACAGCCACACTCCCACCCAGCTTGGGCTCACCTGGGAACTGACTGACAGTGCCCTCGATGGCCTCATCCAGATAAACAATAAAGAGATTGAATTGACCTGGCCCCAGTCCTGAGCCCTGGGGACACCCCTGGATGTGACTCCATTCCTCAGCTGCTCTGAGTGCCAGGGGCTGGATGAGGGAAATGGTGGGGAGGGGGTGGGGACAAAGTGTGATTGATTGTCAGCCATGAAGGGTCTTGATTTTCATATCTGTTCAAACTGCATGAGGAGGTGCTGGGGGTCAATGTCAATTGGACATTGCTGATATCAATCTACAAAAAAAAAAAAAAAAAACAAACAACTAAACAGGTCAAAACAGTTCTCTCTGCATTGTTTTCAATATAGCATATTTACTTGAATACCCTTCTAAAATCTGTCTAATTAACCACAGAAGATATGAAAACTTCAATTATTCCCATAAGCTTGTCTTGTTCAGGCATTTTGAGAAAATGTTTATGAGCTTTTCTCCCTGAATTCCTGAACTGAAGAGCAAAAGAAAGAAGTGGTCTCTGGAGTAAGAAAATTCATCAGCAAACCCCAAGTGGCTGAGGATCCATCCCCATCAGAGCAGCAATGAACAGAAATGGGCACAGCTTTGTGGCTGCCCCAGCTTTGTCATGGGCCCTGGACCTGGAGCAGTTCTTGAGGGCCCCAAGGCCGCGGCTCTTGTGCTGCCCTGGGCAGATGGGATGGCAGCAGGGGCTGCAGAGCTCTCAGCACCTCAGCCCGAGGGGAGCAGGGCAGCCAGGGAGCCTCCTTTGGCCTTGGCCAAGCACCTTCCCCCATGGCTGGGGCTGAGTCCTGTGGCAGCTGCAGCTGCTGCTGTGCCCTTGCCAGGGGCTGAGGCCGTGGGGCAGTGCCCAGAGCAGCCTGGCCTGAGCAGAGCTGTGGGGCCAGAGCCGGCTGGGCTGGGCTGGGCTCAGAGAGGCCCTTGGTGCTGCCCAGAGCTCAGGGCAGCCGGCAGAGCTTGCAGGGAGCTGGGCTGGGCTCCGAGAGCCTGGCCCAGAAACCATCAGTGTCCATCTCAGCCTGGCTGAGCGGGCAGGGGCAGGACTCAGGCCAGGCCTTGTGGGGCAGGGCCAGCGCCTGTGCAAGGCATTGCAAACAGGCAAGTGGCCCAGAGAGGAGGCTGCTCTGTGCCCTTGGTGGCACAGACAGAGCAGGGAGGGGGCCCAGGACATTTGTCAGCGCCAGCCTCTGTGCCCATGTGTTGGCAGCCCTGACTGCTGAGCCCAGCTTTGGCCTGGGCTGAGTTTGGCTGTGGCCCAGCTCCATCCTCCTGCGGGGCTCAGGGCCTGTTCCCAGCCATGGCCAGCCCTGGCTGCCTCTCTGATGGCCCAGAGGCCAGCAGAGCCTGGGGCAGGGCTGTCTGTGCAGCCCCACAGGTGCCAGGGGCTCTGCAGGAGCTGGCAGAGGCTGCCCAGCAGGGAGGCCATGGGGCACAGAGCCCCAAGGCTGCTGTGGGCACCACGGCACAGGGGCCGTTCCCAGCCGCAATGCTCCTGGCCTGGGCTGGGCCTGCACAGGGGCTGGGCCACCATGGCTGGGCCAGCACAGGGCCACAAAGGGGCCACGCAGCCGCTGCCGGGGCTGACAGCAAGGCCAGGCACACACAAGCAATTGCTGAGCATGGCCTGCGCTGGCCAGGCCTGACTGTGCCAAAGGCAGAGCTCAGCTGCCCTTGGGGGCTGCAGCAACAGCCCAGAGCCCAAAGAGCCTCCATGGCTGTGCTGGAGACCAATGCTGCAGCAGGGAAATGCAGGGCTGCTGCGGGATGGGGAGGGCATTGAATTCCAGCACACACCTCAGCTCTCTTATGATACCGGCACCATGCTGGGCCCTGTTTCACACTGGAGCAGAGCAGATGTTGATGGGACAGGAGCCCATGTGGGGCTGTGAAGGACCTGCAGCTTGCAAGGTGCTCTGCTCTCCCTCAGGTGCTCTTGGAGAGATCCAATCCCAGCTGGGCACCTCAAGGCACAAGTGGCACTGCCTGTTCGTGGGCACATAACTGATGTCTGCCTGGAAAGGGGCACTGGTTTTAACACCAGTTGGTTTCACAATATACAAGCACATTTTATTATCTGGGTCATTTGACTACTTTTAAGAAATGGCAAAGTTTTCCCACCAGGAAGAGGGATTTCCAGGAAGTGTACTGATGCAGGAGGAGAATCACTGATCTTGCCATCTACTAGTGTGACAAATATTCAGTCTAGTATATAATGTCTCTTTTCCATCAAGTCTTTCCAGCTCTCCTATTTAAATGGCCATGTCTAAGGACGTCTCTTCACTAGACCAGATGGATCTATGATTTTCCCACTGCTCCCAGATTTCCTCCTCCAGATGTTCTCTGGCCATTCAAGGGCCTGTCAGCTGACTGGTTTCATGCTTTGAGCTCCAGGGTGTTGCCCAGTCTTTCTGGTGTTCAAATAAATATCACATTAGTCAAGATCCTAATTGTCTTTACCACAGAATTCCCTATTCTTATGTCTTTGTCTAAAACTGCTCCTGTATGGAAATCCCAGGGGGATGGGCGACATATCAGATGTTACTGGGACATCCCGGAGAGCTGAGGGAAGAGCTGTGATTGTGATTAAGCTGTTCAAATGTTCAACTTGTGTTTGTTGGCAAGAAACCTTTCTGTGCCTCTGAGTGTCACCAGGCCCTGAGCCCAAAGGACACAAACCTGATGAGTTGTGGTTCCCAATGCAGGGGCTGCACTTGGATCTTGGCTCTGCACAGGAGAGCTCTTCATCCCCTTTCTCTCTTTTCCTCCCTCTGGCCATGGAGGGAGCTCCTGACTTCAGCCTGTGACTCGTGTGTGCAAAGAGAAAATCTGGGCAGAATCAGGGCAGGGAGGGTTTGGGGGCACCTTGGGATCTGTGCTGGGCACAGAAGGTGTTTTCCATTGCTCTGAGACTGTCTGCTGTGGAAAGTGGATTTAATATCCAGCAGAGGAATGACTTTTGCATTTGATGGAGCTGTGCCTTCCCTTGCCTTTGTTGGCTGACAAGAAATGAACATCCCTCTGTGTCTCGGGCAGCTCCTTCTCCAAGGAAAGCAGGTGGGAGCTGGAGCCAAGGAGCTGAAAGCTGCAGGTGCAGCCTGGGCTGGAGGGAGCTCAGATTTGCACAAGGCTGCTCTGAGTGCCAGGGCTTGGATGGGGGAAATGGTGGGGTGGGGGTAGGGACAGAGTCTGATTGATTGTCAGCCATGGAGGGTCTTGATTTTCATATCCATTCAAACTGCATGAGGAGGTACTTGGATTCCATGTCAATTGGAGACTGCACATATCATTGAAATAACAGGAAAAAAACCTAAACTGGACCTAAAAAATATTTACTTGCTGTTTTTTTAAATATCATGTATTCACTTTGAATACACTACTGAGATCTACTTAAATACATATTATTTGGAAACTGAAATCAAATGATTCCCAGAGGCATGGCTTTTTCAGGTGTTCTGAATGTTAATGAGCCCTGGGACACTGAATTCCTGCACTGAAGAGCTGAAGGCTGAACAAGCCTCTGGCCAGCACTTGGATTCAGTGTCTATTGGAGATTGCAAATATCAATGAATTAACAGGGAAAAAAAAACCTAATCAGGACCTAAAAATTGTTTCTCGCTGTCTTTTTAAATATATTACATTTACTTTGCATAGACTACTGAGATATGTCTAATTAACTACAAAGGATTTGAAAAGCAAAATCAAATGATTCCCAGGGGCTTGGCTTGATCAGGTGTTCTGAATGTTAATGAGCCCTGGGACACTGAATTCCTGCACTAAGGAGCTGAAGGCTGAACAAGCCTCTGCAGCAGTGAAATTCAGCAGCAGCCTCCAAGTTGCTGAGGATGTCAGCAGCCCCCAGTGAGGCCATCCCTGCCCAAAGACCGTGGGGGAATGGGCAGACAAAGAGAGCGTCCCTGGGGCTGGGGCAGCACAACTCAGAGGCAGCAGCGGCTCCAGCTGGGCAATGGAGTGTGGAATGTGGCTGGGAAAGCCCTGCCTGGGATGGGCCAAGCAGGACACACAAGCCCTGACTCCCATTCCCCAAACAACTCTCTCAAGGAGAAACTTAAAAGGAATGACAATTGTTTGTATACTCCAAGTTGGATGCACAGGAGAAATACCAATTAGAGATCCTCACGAGTTTACAACCTAACAGCCTTTACTGGCAACTTTAGAAAATCAGAGAAACTGGCAAAAGTTTTAATATGGCATTCAGTCAACAAAGGAACACTTTCAAAGCATTAAGTTGTCACATTTGACTTGACAAACTCTCAGCCTGCTCAGTTTTAAGTTACTCAAAATTTTCAAGAAGAGAGAATAGCTAGAAGGCACAGAAAGAGAGAAAGACAAAAAAGATACAGAGCACACACACAGCTACCAACTCCTGGATTCCAGCCATGTTCAGATAGAAATTCCAAGAGGAAGTAGGGTCAAGATGTGTGCTTGCCTTGTGGTCAGCCTTCAATACCCCTTGGTCTCCCTGGGCCCTTCCCCACGTGGGGCTTGGGCTCATTTGGTCCCTCAGGAGCTGGGCTGGGGGCTGCAGAGGTGGCTGTGGAGCATTGCCTGTGCTATGCCAGGGACTGGCAGCCACTGCTGGGCTGGGATAGAGGCTCTGGGGGATTGGGGTTCCAGGGCAGGGCAGGGCTGGACCTGCCTCTTCCTCCCCCACACATGAAATGTTTCCAGCCAACAATCTCCTCCAGTCTGTCACAACAGGCAGTGTTGGAGGTGGAACCCAAATATGGTCATGGGTACCAGTAGGAGAAGAGTCCTTTTCTATAGCAAGAAAAGGACAGAATCACAGCGCTCCAGGAGCTGATGAGAGGCAGCCCTTGACATCCCAACATCAGCCAGACCTGTCAGGTGGCCCCTGGGAGGCCAAGCCAGCCAGAGCTGTTCCATGTTCCTTCGGTTCCATGGGGCCCCACAGTGTCCCAATGGTCCCTTGCTTCCATGAGGCCCTGAGGTGCCATAATGCCCCCTTGGTGACACCAGGCCCTGAAGGGTCACAATGGTCTCCATGGTTCATCAGGCCCCACAGAGCCATCATGGTCTCTGGGTTCCATGAAGCCCCGCTGTGTCACCATGGCCCCTTGGTTCCATGGGCTCCAGTGGTGCCAGAATGATCCCCTTGGTTCCATGAGGTCCCCACAGAGTCCCAGGGATCTCCATGGGAAGGAAAGTACCCAGCCCCAGTGATGCAGGGGCAGCCACCAGAGGCAAAGTCGAGCCAGACTTGATGGTACTGGCAGATTTTGCCTGGAAGTTAGCCTTGGATATAGAGAATTTTAGAGCTGGAATCCCAATTTCACACATGGACACCTGGAGAAGGACGGTTCTTTTCCATAGGAAAGAAAGCACAGAACACGGATTCAACAGCGATAGCAGGGGATCTGTGGGGGCTATTGGGAATCCTTTCTGCACCTTGTGACCCAACAGGAGCTTTTCTAATAAACTTGACCTGAAGCTCCCACTGTGCCCATGACAGGAAGCCCTGTGAGTGTCTGGGACATCCCGGCTCTTTGGCAGCCTGGGCACTCCTGGGATGTCACCGTGGAGCCCCCGTGAGTGCCTGTGACAGATCGGTGCCTTTGCAGCCCAATGTCCCCTGGGATGTCACCATGGAATGGCTGTGACTGCCTCTGACCACAGGGCTCTTTACCATCCCCAGAAAGCCCTGGGAGGTCTCCATGGAGCCCCTGTCTGTGCCTGTGACATTCCAGCTCTGGAACAGCCTGGAGACTCTTGGAAAGTCCCCATGGAACCCCTCTGAGGGTCTGTGACAAATCTGATCCTTAGCAGGCAACCATCAGCAGGCCCCTGTTGCTATGGTCAGTTTCCATGGCAACCATCAGCAGGCCCCTGTTGCTATGGTCAGTTTCCATGGCAACCATCACCAGCCCCGTGTTGCTATGGTCAGTTTCCATGGCAACCATCACCAGCCCCTGTTGCTATGCTCAGTCCCTCGGCAGCTCCATGGAGACCCCATGCCAGGGGTGGTTGCCATGGACACCAGCTCAGGCCTGCAGCCAGAGCCCGTTGCCATGGCAACCATTGGCAGCCCCATCGCCAGGCTCATGGGATCCCAGAAGCACAGAATGGGCTGAGCTGGGAGGGACCCATCAGGATCCTCCAGTCCAACTGCTGGCCCTGCTCAGGACACCCCAACAATGCCAGCCTGGGCCTGGCAGCGCTGTCCAAACGCTGCTGCAGCTCAGAGAGCCCTGGAGCTGGGAGCCTTCCCTGGGGAGCCTGGGCAGGGCCCCAGCAGCCTCTGGGCAAAAACCTTTTCCTGACATCCAAGCTGAGCCTGCCCCGACTCAGCTGCAGCCGTTCCCTCCACTCCTGTCCCTGGGCACCAGAGGGAAGAGGTTCCCACAGCCCCAGCCAGGGACCTGCTCCCAAGGCTGTTGCCATGGCCACCAGGGCTGGCACCAGCTGGGATGCTCGGTTTCCATGGGCCGGGGTTCAGGAATGGGATTCCCCAATTTCCTGCTCCCGTTAAAACCGCACTGCCCTCGCTGCCCTCCCGCCTCCCATGGAAAGCACAAAAGGCAAAGATCCCGGGCTGCGATAAGAACAATTTACTGGGAACAGCAACAAGATAAGGAACAAACAGGAACAGAAACAATACTGATAAGAGAGAGGATAAGTAAAACTATTTACAGAGAAAACTACAACATCAACAATTGTCTCTTCCTGGCCATGTATTTCCTCCCGCCTGTAAACAACACCCTTCTCCTCAAGGAGAGAGAGTCCCTTTCCTGCCCCTGTCAATGATCTGAGATGGGAGTGAATGCAATGGCACGGCCATGGCCGGACCCTCATGTTCTTCAGTCCCACATTAGGTCATTGGCAGGAGCAGTAAAAGGGACAGGTGTCTTCCCAGCATAAATCACAGAGAACATGGATCATCAGGGCTCTTCCCAATGTGGGTTCTCCCATGGGGGATAAAACTGGAGTGGTGCATGAAGCTGCTCCTGCAGTTGGGGCATTTGCAGGGCTTCCCTTACTGGTGCCTCCGTTGGTGTCTTGTCAAGTGAGAGCTGCGGGTGAAGCTCTTCCCACACTGGGAACACTCATAGGGCCTCTCCCCAGTGTGGATGCGCCGGTGGGTGATGAGGGTGGAGTTGTGCTTGAAGCCCATCCCACAGTCAGGGCAGCGGAAGGGCCTCTCATCTGTGTGAATCCGCTGGTGCTGGAGGAGATGAGTGCTGGTCTGAAACCTCTTCTGACACTCAGGGCACTCATAGGGCCTCTCCCCAGTGTGGATCATTTGGTGGATGATCAGCCCGGGCCTCCGACTAAAGGTCATCCCACATTCCCCACACTTGTATGGCCTTTCCCCAGTGTGGATCCTCTGGTGGCAGATCAAGAAAGACTTCTGCCTGAAGCTCTTCCCACATTCCCCACATTCATAGGGCCGTTCCCTGGTGTGGGTGTTCTGGTGGGAGATCAGGTTTGAGCTCTGGCTAAAGCTCATCCCACATTCCCCACAGTTGTAGGGCCTCTCCCCTGTGTGGATCCGCTTGTGCCTGATGAGGTGGGAATTGCGCTTGAAGCCCATCCCACAGTCAGGGCACCAGAAGGGCCTCTCCTTTGTGTGAATCCGCTGGTGCTGGAGGAGATCAGAGCTGGTGTGAAACCTCTTCTGACACAGGGGACACTCGTAGGGCCTCTCACCAGTGTGGATGCGTTGGTGGGTAACGAGGGTGGAGTTGCGCTTGAAGCCCTTCCCGCACTCAGGGCAGCGGAAGGGCCTCTCTTCTGTGTGACTCTGCTGGTGCTGGAGGAGACTGGAGCTGGTTTGAAACCTCTTCTGACACTCAGGACACTGATAGGGCTTCTCCCCAGTGTGGATGCGTTGGTGGATGACGAGGGCAGAGCTGGAGCTGCAGCCCTTCCCACATTCCCCACACTCGTAGGCCCATTCCCCAGTGTGGATCATCTGGTGGCGGATCAGGGTGCTGCTGTGCCTGAAGCTCTTCCCACACTCTGAGCACTTGTAGGGCTTCTCCCCATCATGAAGCTGCTCATGGACCACCAGCTCCGAGATCTGGCTGAAGCTCTGTCCACCTTCCTGGCTCAGGGTGGGACTTTCCTCCTCAGAGCATCCTGGGCTGGGTTTGCAGCCCCTCGTTCTGTGGGATGTCTGGGGATTTTCCTCCCTATTGCATTCCTGTGCTGCAGAGTCGCTCAAAACGGCCTCTTCCATGAAGTTCTGCTGTGGGGATTTGTCCTCCCTGGTCTCCATCCTCAGCTCCTTGTCTGGGGGAGGAAGGACAAGGAGAGGATGGGATTTGTCTCCGTGCCAGAGGGAAGAAGGAGATCTCCCCAGTGCATCCCTGGCCAGGACGGGGTTGGCAGCAGGGTTGTCCTGCAGCCGGGGGCTGTGCTGGGCTGGGAGATGGAGCAGGAGAGAGGGGGAAAGGGGCACTGACTTCCTCCTCACCTGCCTGGGTGTCCTGGGCCATCTTCCTCTTCCTCACAGTCTCCTGCTCCATCTGGCCAAGGTGTGGGAATCCTGGTTTGGGGAAGAACAAGGGATCAGCAGGTTGGGTTAATGGTCCTGTTGCCCAAGTGCTGCTGGAGAAGTCACTGCTCCCTCCAGCCTCGGGGGGCCAGGACCCTGCTCATCCCCAGCCTTGCACATCCCTCCAGGCTGCTGGGGATCCCCTGGCTCTGGGATCGCTGCTCTGCGCTCTCCCCACTCCAGGGCTCCCACGTTCCCCCCCAGCTCTCCCGGGGATCCCCAAACCCAACATCACTCCTCTGCCTGCCGGGACCGGGCAATCGCCACGTGGGACCCCCCAAGATCCCTCCAGGGCCATTTCCGGGCCGGCTTTGGGGTCCTGCAAGATCCAAACATCCCCTGCCCTGCCAAGCCACCCTGCCGGAGACCGCCCGGTGGATTTGGGGCGAGCTCCCCGCTCACCTGCGGTTCCGGGGGGGCGACGCCGGGGGAGCCCGGCCCGAGCGGCGGAACCGCGTGGGGTTGGTGCTGCTCCTCCTCCTGCTCCTCCTCTGTCCCTCCTCTTCCTGCTCCACTCCTCCTGCTCCTCCTTTCCTCTCGATCCTCTCTTTCCCTTTCCTTTTCCTCCTCCTCTCTCCCTCCTCTCCCTCCCGCTCCACCTCCGCTCCCAGCCCGGCCCGGGCAGTGCCGGCACCCAAAAGCAGCCGCGCTCTGCCCTGGGGGGTTCCAAAGCGGCCCGGCCCCGCCCGGCGCTCGGAGCGATACTGGGAGCGCTGGGAACGATGGTGAAAGCACCGGGGAGGAACTGGGAGCGCTCTCCCTGCCGGTCCCGCTCTCACTGGGAGCGCTGGGAATGATGGTGGGAGCAGCGGGCGGGAACTGGGAGCGCTCTCCCTGCCGGTCCCGCTCTCACTGGGAGCGCTGGGAATGATGGTGGGAGCAGCGGGCGGGAATTGGGAGTGCTCTCCCTGCCGGTCCCGCTCTCACTGGGAGCGCTGGGAGGAACTGGGAGCAAACAGCGCCCGGACGCGGCTGCAGCCGGCGGGGGGCGGGGCCAAAGCAAGGGGCGTGGCCATGCAAATACAGGAGCGATCGCGCGCTGGGATTGGTGGGTGGGAGCAGCGCGGGGTTTCCTCGGTCACGTGGGGGCCGGGGGGCCGGAGCGATGGCGGCGGCGTCTGGTGAGAGGGGACCGGGAATGGGGAATGGGGACAGGGAATGGGGAATGGAGACAGGGAATGGGGACAGGGAATGGGGACAGACACCGGGAATGGGAACAGGGAATGGGGACAGGGACCGGGAATGGGGACAGGGACCGGGAATGGGGACAGGGAATGAGATTGAGGACAGGGAATGGGGACAGGGACCGGGAATGGGGACAGGGATCGGAAATGGGGACAGGGAATGGGGACAGGGACCGGGAATGGGGATAGGGAATGGGAATGGAGACCGGGAATGGGGAGTGGGGACAGGGACCGGGAATGGGGACAGGGACCGGGAATGGGGATAGGGAATGGGAATGGAGACCGGGAATGGGGAGTGGGGACAGGGACCGGGAACAGGACCATGGAATGAGGACAAGGACTGGGATTGTGGACAGGGACCAGGAATGGGGATGGGGACAGGGACAGGGACTTGGAATGGGACTGGAAATACAGGACAGGGACCAGGAATACAGGACAGGGACAGGGAATGGGATCCATGCTGGGGTGGGAGCAGGACAGGAACGGGATAGGGGGGACATGGGAACGGGCCGGGGGAAGGGCAGTGACAGTGGGAATGGGGCAGCCGCTACAGGGGACACGAGGCGTTGGGATGGGGGCACATGGGGACAGTTCCAGGGCAGGGGGTCCTGGATCAGCTGCCCCAGAACCTCCTCCAGGGTCTCCCAGTGCAACCGGAGCCGCTCAGCCTGGGGTCCCCAAAGCCCCGAGCAAGCCCCAAGTCTCTCCCAGGAACCCTCAAGTCCCTCGCACCCGGCATCCCCCACATCCCCTGCAAGACCCCCCATGTCCCCATCCTTGTCTTAGCTCAACATCTTTATTTTTACCCTGCTTTTAAGGGGTTTGGAAGGACAAAGAGAAATGAAAAGAAAATCCAGGCCATGGGGAGCCAGGAGGATATGGAGCCCCCAGCCAGGTGTCTTCTCAACAGGGATCACCAGCACCACAGATCACCAGGGCTCTGCCCACCGGGGTCACTGGGGATCATCCAGAGCGGATCCTCCCATGGGGGATGGAGCTGGAGCAGCACATGGAGCTCTTCCCACACTGGGGGTGCTCGCAGGGCTGCCCTTGGTGGTGCCTCCGTTGGTGCTGGGTCAAGGCTGAGCCATTTGAGGAGCTTGTCCCACACCTGGGACACTCATAGGGCTTGGGACATCACCAGCAGCAGGGCTGGGATGGGCTCTGGTGCCTGGGACATCCCCAGGAGCAGCGGGGCTGGCTGTGATGCTCTCCAGTGCCTGGGCCATGCCCAGGGGTGCTGCTGGCTGGGGTTGGGTTGGTGCCTGTGCAGTGCCCAGGGCAGGGTCACAGCGGGGCAGCTCTCAGTGTCCCCAGCAGGCACAGTGGGGCAGCTCTCAGTGTCCCCAGCAGGTCACAGTGGGGCAGCTCTCAGTGTCCCCAGCAGGTCACTCTGTCCAGGGCAGCCGTGCCAGCGCTCACTGTGCACTCGGGGCGGGCTGGGCTGGACGGGGCTGGGGCACCAACGCCGCCCCTGGGGCTGGGCTCTGCCCCTGCCTCTGGGACCCAGCCCCTGCTGGCAGCGCCCTGGGCAGGGCACGGGGCTGCTGCTGCCCCAGGGGCACAGGCCTTGCCCCCTGCCAGCTGCCCGGGCCCCTCGGGTGCCTGTCCCACAGCCCTGTGCCTCCTGTCCCTGCTACTCCCCGCCACCTTCACTCCCTCCATCAAAGCCCCTCTCAACCTCTGCACTGTGACCTCTAGAAAGAAAGAAAGAATGAAGGAAAGGAAGTGTTGTCTCTTCACCCTGGCTGGATGCCAGGCTCCCACCATAGCTGCGCTCTCACTCCCCTCCAGAGATGGGCAGAAGAGAGAAAAATGGAAAATAGAATGAAGGCTTCATGGCTTGAGTTAAGGACTGAGACAGATCACTCAGCAAATGCCATCATGGACAAAACATTTTTGAAATTACAGATATTAATTGAATTTATTTCTCTCCAGATCAGGGCAGGATAGTGAGAAGTAAAATAAAGCTTCACAAACACCTTCTGCCCATTGCTCCCTCCTTCCCAGCTCTGCCTCCTCCCCCAGTGGTGCAGGGAGACAGGCACTGGGGGCTCTGCTCAGTTCATCACCCGTTGTTTCTCCTGCTGCTCAGGGAGAGGAGTCGTTCCCCTGCTGTGCCAGGGGTCCCTCCCTGAGACACTTCTCCATGAACTTCTCCAGGGTGAGTTCATCTCACAGACAGCAGCTCTTCCCAAACTGCTGCACCTGCCTCACTCTTCATGGGCTCACGAGTCCTGCCAGGACCCTGCTCCAGCGTGGGCTCCTCTCTCCATGGCTTTGCAGGTCCCTGCCAGGTCCCTGCTCCAGCTCAGGTTTCTCATGGGGTCCCAGCCCCTGCTCAGGCACCCCCTGCTCCAGCACGGGCTCCTCCAGGCGCTGCAGGTGCATCTCTGCTCTCCGGGCCCTCCATGGGCTGCAGGGGCCCAGCTGCCTCCCCAGGGGCTGCCCAGGGAATCTCAGGGCAATCAGCTCCAGCCCTGGAGCAGCTCCTGCCCCTCCTCCTGCCCTGCCTGCCCTGGGGGGTGCAGAGTTGTTCCTCTCTCATGTTCTCACCCTGCTCTTCCCTGGTCACAGTTACAACTACACAACCACCCATCTTCTCAAATCTCTTTTCCCAAAGGGGTTACCACCATTTACAACTGGCACAGCCTTGGCTGGTGGCTGCCCCATCCTGAAGCTGGCTGGATTTGATTCTGGGACATGGGGGAGCAGCTGCTTCCAGCAGCCTCCCACAGAAGGTGCTCCTAGAGCCCCTCACCAAAACCTGGCCATGCAAACCTAGTATAAGTATTGTAGGGGTTTTATTAATTCTTATTATTTCCATTATATTTTTTTTCTGTTACTAGTACAGTTCTTATTATTACTAGTATTTTTAGTCTTTTTGACTGTATATTAATAGTGGCTAGAGTAGAACTGGAAACAAAGGTTCTTCATTGCAAGTAGAAGTTATAATTTTGGCAGGCTCTTGCCCTGCCCTGTTCTGTGTCATTGCTGTGTGTGAAGCTGCTGCTGCCAGGGCTCCCTATTTCCCTGGTTTGGGAAATTCCATGGCATTGCTCACATGTCAGAAAGAGAGGGCCCCTTCCATTCAAATGGATTGCCTGAGCTCTTCTAGTCCCAGTGCTGGAAGCTTGTTTTCTATCATTGTTGACTTTCTCAGCTTCTGTTAACATTTGTGATTTTATAACAAATGGGATATGATTTTGCAAGATTCTCTAATCAGATTTCTGCTTTGCTCTTGGATTTCTGGATGGTGTGTCAGAGCTGATGGCAGCAGTTTGGGTGGGAAGCCTTCAGTGGGAGCTGGGATTGCCTCAGCAGCAGCTGGTTGTGCCTGTGTGAGCAGAGAGAGCAGAGATGCCATGAGCGGAATGCTGTGCCTGGCTGGAGCCCGCAGTGCCCGGCTGGATCCAGGGAGCTGTGCTGGAGCTGCAGGTTGTGCCGGGGGCGGGCAGGGGCCGGAGCCCCAGGCAGGGCCGGCCATGGACACTGACCCTGGGCCGGGCAAGGCCGGCCATGGACACTGACCCTGGGCCGGGCAGGGCCGGCCATGGACACTGACCCTGGGCCGGGCAAGGCCGGCCATGGACACTGACCCTGGGCCGGCCATGGACACTGACCCTGGGCCGGGCAGGGCCGGCCATGGACACTGACCCTGGGCCGGGCAGGGGCTCGGGGCCCGCTCACCCCGGGGCCGTGCGGGAGCCGGAGCAGCGAGAGAGCCCGGGCCGAGCATCAGCCCCGGGGCGGGCACGGCTGGGAGGGGCCCAGCCCGGGGGTCCCGCAGAGCCTCCCTGCTCCAGAGCCGCAGCGGGGCAGCCCCGGGGGCAGCTGCCGGGAGCTTTGGGGCACGGAGGAGCCGCGGGCGGGCGTTCCAAGGGCTCCTTTGGGGCAGGATTTTGTCCCGGTGCGGGGCAATTCCCGGGACTGGGCGGGCTGGGGCCGCTGCCGAGCGCCGCCGCCTTTCCCCGGAGCCCCCGGGCAGAGCTCTGTGCTCGGGGCTGTGAAAAACACGTTCACTCTGCTGTGAAGATTCAATGAGTTTAATAAAGGACAAGAGGAGACAAGGACCATGGAGCAAAGGTTATCACGGCCGGGTGCATCTTGGCACTGAACCAAGACCCCCTGTTATCTTCAGGGATATCCCTTAAATACCTTTTCCTTCCATCAGCCTGTTGCATATTCATAGACCTTATGCATAGTAAACTTTTCTCCCAAATGAGTTTCCATATTCCAAGAACTGTTTAACATGGCTCCTCCTCGGTTCCACCTTTTTAGAGCATGCGTATTCCTTGGTTGTGATTTTAGTCCTTTTTTATTATCATCTTCAGTTTTGGCCGCAGCCCACACTGTCTTCAGACGGTGAGTGCTGATAGTTGGCACATCTGCAGCAGGTGTCCTCATCCCATGTTCGTTGGATGTTATCCCATCCAAGCAGGCATTTCAACACAAGCATACTTATGTCAGCTATTTCACTACTATGTCTAAGCTTAATTAACAACAGAAATAAAAACTATATCCTAACAAAGTTATTTTAACACCACCCATATAAAATCCATTTGAATATTTGCGGAAAGCCAATATTGCAATATGTATCTATAACAGGGCTAAGGGTCGGGCACCCCTCAGCGGCTCCGGCCCGGCAGAATTTTGGGGGTCCCGGTGCTGGTGCCGGCAGAATTTTGGGGGTCCTGGTGTTGGTGCCGGCAGAATTTTGGGGGTCCCAGTGTTGGTGCCGACAGAGCCCCGGCGCTGGGCCGGGGGTGCGTGGGACCCTGTCTGGGAGGGTTGGGCTGCCCGGGGCAGGCGCTGCATCCTCAGCCCGGAGCCACGGGGGCATCGCCCGGGACCGGCGGGCCGGGGGCTGTGAGAGCCGAGAGGTGGCACCGGAGCTGGGGGAGCCTCTGCAGCCTGCGGGGTCGGACACGCCGATAAGGGGGACCCCGGGAGCCCGGAACGGGGAGCCCTGACAGGGGGAACCGCGGCAGCCTGGAGATGTTGGGACCAAGGACCCAAAGGGAGACCCTTGGGTACCCCGGGGCATTAAACGGGGAGCCCGCACAGGCGGCACCCCATGAGCCAGAGGGAGCAGGGGGTCCCTGTGCAGGATAAGGGGAGCAGGGGGTCCCGGTGCCGGCAGTGCCGGTTCAGGGTCCCGGTGCCGGGGGTCCCACTCCCCCTTGGCCCCCAGGAGCGCCCCCAGCCCCAGTGCTGGAGCCATCGTGCTGCTCCTCCTCACTCCCAGTGTGATCCCAGGGTGATCCCAGTAGGACCCAGTCACCCAGGAGCTGCTCCCAGGATGATCCCAGTACAGCCCAGTCACTCCCACTCCTGGCATCCCCCCAGCCCTCTCTGCGTTCCGACCCGTCCCGGCTCCATCCCCGCCCCTCCCGCGGGCTGCGAGGGCTCCGGGACGGGGGAGGAGGAGGGAGGGAGGAAGAGGCGGAGCGGCAGCAGGAAGCGGCGGGAGGAGAGGACGGGGAGCCACGCGGCTCCGGCGCTGCCTGAACTCTCGGCACCCCGGGAGCATCGCCCTCCATCTGCAGGTAACCGGGCAGGGGGAACTCACCCCGAATATCCCGGGGGTGCCTGGGTTTGGGGTTTTCTGGGGGGATGTTTGGAGCTGGCCGGGCTCCAAAGCCGAGCCGCAGATGGCCCTCGGGGGCACATGGGAGGCGTTCCCGGGAGGTGTTTTTGGGGGGTCTTGGTGCGGGTGGCGGCAGAGCCCCGGCGGGGGCGGGTTTGGGCTCCCCGGCCGCGCCCTCCGAGCTCTGCCGGGGCCCTGCGGTGACCGCACGGGAGCGGCGGCAGCGGCGGGAGCCTCAAGAGCCTGGAGAGGGGCAGGGGGGACTCCTTGGAGCCGCTGCAGCCCAGAGCAGAGAATGAGGGGAGAAGGGAGCCCGGGAGCCCAAACAGCCCCGGCGTCCCCAAATGGGGAGAGCGAAAAGGGGAAACTTTTGGGATCGCTGGGACTGCCAGCAGCCTGGGGAGGGCGGGGACTGAGTAGACGGAGGACTCCCAGTCCAAGTGTGACCCCCAGCAGCTGGGACAGGGGGGAGCCCCCGAACACCAGAGGGGAGGGACCAAGGACAGGGAACTCCTGGGAGGCTTTCCCAGGGCTGAATCTTGGTGTTTGGGAGGCTTTTCTGGAGCCCAGGTGGCCGGTGACTTGTAAAGATGGACTTGGGCAGAGGAACCTTCTAATTCATCGTGCTCATCCCTTGTTTTCCCCAAACCAGGATTTCGTATTCTCAATCCCTGGGAGGCTGTGAGGAAGAGGAAGATGCCCTGGGACACCCAGGCAGGTGAGGAGGAAGTCAGTGCCCCTTTCCACTCTGTGCTGCTCCATCTCCCAGCCCAGCACGGCCCCGGCTGCAGCACAGCCCTGGGGGGATCTCCTTGCCCTTGCCTGTGGCACGGAGGCAAATCCCATCCTGTCTTTGTCCTTCCTCCCCCAGAGCAGGAGCTGAGCATGGAGGGCAGGGAGGACAAATCCCCAGGGCAGAACCTGGTGGAAGAGGCCGTTTTGAGCGGCTCCACGGCACAGGAAGCCACCGGGGAGGAAAAGGCCCGGAGATGCTGCACGAGGAGGGGCTGCAAACGCAGCCGGCGGGGATCTGAGGGGGAAAGAGCCAGCCTGGGCCGGGAAGGCGGCCGGAGATGGAGCCAGAGGTCGGAGCTGGTGCTCCATGAGCAGGGTCATGATGGGGAGAAGTCCCACACGTGTGGGGAGTGTGGGAAGAGCTTCAGGTGGAACTCCGAGCTGATCAAGCACCAGAGGACCCACACTGGGGAACGGCCCTATGAGTGTGATCAGTGCAGGAAGAGATTTAAGACCAGCTCCCATCTCCTCGTGCACCAGCGCACGCACACAGAGGAGAGGCCCTTCCGCTGCCCCGACTGCGGGCAGGGCTTCAGGCATAACCACCATCTTGTCAGGCACCGACGCATCCACACTGGGGAGAGGCCCCACGAGTGTGGGGAGTGTGGGAAGAGCTTCAGCCGGAGCTCCCACCTGATCAGGCACCAGAGGACCCACACTGGGGAACGGCCCTACGAGTGTGGGGAGTTTGTGGGAAGAGCTTCAGCCAGAGCTCCAGCCTGATCGTCCACCAAAAGATCCACACTGGGGAGAGGCCCTATGAGTGTTCCAAGTGTGGGAAGGGGTTTCAGATCAAGTCAGGTCTCCTCCAGCACTATTGGATTCACAGAGAGGAGAGGCCCTTCCAATGCCCTGACTGTGGGAAGGGATTCAAGCAGAACTCCAACCTCATCACCCACCGGCGCATCCACACTGGGGAGAGGCCCTACGAGTGTCCCCAGTGTAGGAAGAGCTTCTCCACCAGCTCTGCCTTGACCCGACACCAACGGAGCCACCACTGAGGGAAGCCCTGCGAGTGCCCCGAGGGCAGGAAGAGCTTCGTGCGCTGCTCCAGCTCCATCCCCCACTGGAGGAGCCACGTTTGGCACAGCCCTGGTGCCCCACATTCCCTGTGATCCATGTTGGGAACACACCTGGCTGCTTATCCTCTTGGTTTGGCTTAACTTTTTTTCTCTTCTCCATCTCTCTGCACTCCAAAAGCCAATATGGATCCATCATTCTCCTCAAAACCACTCAAATCCCACTGAAAACAACTGAATTTTGAACCATAAAGGCTCAATCCCACCTCAAATTGCTTCTTCCCGCCTCAAAAACACTCCCTCCCAGGCCAAACTTGCTCCATTCCACAGCCACCAGGGTGAGATGGAGCTGGGAGGCGATTGGTGGAAGTGGGATCCCAATTTGGAGTAGTGGGATGGGGATTGTGTGGGGCTGGCTGGGTGTGTAAATAGCAAATAAAACTTTCAGAGTTACTGATTTCTGTCCCGTTCATTTTCAGTCAGTTCTGTTTGCAGAGTGCTGCCTTCTCAGATGATTAAATTCCTATAAAAGTCCCATTTTTAAAATCATCTAACCTCTAACCATTCAAAAACCAATATCCAAATAAAACCACGCATGCCCAATAAATCTTTTAAAAATAATTTTAATTGTTTTAGAGTACTAAAGGATGTTAATAAAGTTTAATTGTTTTGTTCAAATGTCTGAATATTTCTAGTGGTGTTTGGTTTTGTGTTTAGTATAGTTGTAATATGAATTGTTTTACTAAGGTGTGTTGGATTGTATGTTTGGTTTTTTAGATATTTTTTATCTAAAGAGTATTAGTTATGGAGTTAAAACTTTCAAAAGGTATTTCTTGATATATAATTTGTTTCTTTATATGCATTGGTAATATTAAAAGTTGTTGTTTTGGGTTGAATCATTGTAGGAGTATTGTAAATAAGACTTGAGATTTTTATATTTCATTTTTATTAAAATTTATTTAATTTCAATTTTAATGTTTTTGTTTATAATTTTATTGCATTTTTTTGAGGGGATAGCAAGTTCAAGGGCAGGAACATTTTTTCCTGGCTGGGAACTGGAATTCCAGACCCTGGGAGTGTGTGCAGGACCACACAGACTGGGATCAAATATGGACTGGGATCCTTTGGATTGGGGCTGCACAGACTGGGACCATATGGATCAGGACCACACAGACTGGGATCAACTGGACTGGGATCAAATACGGGCTGGGACTGTTTCTGAAAGTAACTTAGAACAAAGTTCACAGGAGAGTGACCGTGCTTTTCACAGGCAGCTTCACAGAAACTGGGAAACGTGGGGGTTCCCGGGGGGGCACCGCTGATCCAGGGCATCGAGGCGCTGCCTGCAATCATCCAGAACCGCCCATAAGGAGCCTCCAGGGCTTCACCCTCCATGAGCTGCAGCAGACGTGTCAGGAAAGGTGACAAGAGCCCATGGAATGGTCCTTGTTGCAGGCAGATCAGCCACTTGTAGCTCTTCAAAACTGCCTCCCATGAAAAACAAAAAACCTTAAACCGTTCCTAAATGTGAAAAGCACGTTCACTCTCCTGTGAAAATGTACAAAGTTTAATAAAGGACAATGGGAGACCAGGACCATGGAGCAAAGGTTATCACGGCCGGGTGCATCTTGGCACTCAGCCAGGAGCACCCTGTTACCTTCGGGGATCCCCCTGAAATACCTTTCCTTACATCAGCCTGTTGCATATTCATAGACCCTCATGCACAGCAAACTTTTCCCCCAAATTATTTCACATGTTCCAAGAACTGTTTAGCATGGTTCTTCCTTGGATCTGCTTTTTCAGAGCATGCAGATTGAAGACTCCTGGGTTGTAGTTTTAGTCTGTTCTTATCACCTCCAGGTTTGGGCCTTGCTCCACTCTGCCTTCAGATGGTGAGTGCTGTCAGCTGGCAGATCTGTTCAGGTGTCCTCATCCTGTGTGCATTGGATGTTATCCCATCCAAGCAGGCAGTTGAACACAAGCAGCTATTTCACTAAGCTTAATTAACAACAGAAATAAAAGCTTTATCTTTACAACAAAGTTACTTTAACACCACACATATAAAATCCATTTTAAATCTGTGAAAAGCCAATATTATAATATGTATCTATAACATTGCCCATATCTTTCCTTACCCTTTTGTTGCCCAGAGTGCAGCAAGGAGTGCAAACTGCCAGCACGGCACGGAGTTGCTGCCGTCTCTCCGTGGCCCCGTGTCCCTCTCCCGTAAGAGCCTGAATGAGAGATGTGGGACTCCAGGCAGCTCTTCCAAATGCAGTTTATTGTATCCAAGGTGTTACAGCAGTCCAGGGTTGTGGGTGACAGAGCCTGTGCCTGCAGCTGTCAGCTCCAGCTGCACACAAGCCTGGAGACTCTTTAGCTTTGCTTACAGTGCATTATATATTCTTCTTTG
This sequence comes from Calcarius lapponicus, assembly GCA_039654755.1. Classification (NCBI taxonomy): domain Eukaryota; kingdom Metazoa; phylum Chordata; class Aves; order Passeriformes; family Fringillidae; genus Calcarius; species Calcarius lapponicus. The sequence goes on along the minus strand of CM077467.1, from coordinate 20,471,841 downwards.
CTGCGCATCTTAACACAGAAGAACCAATCTATACCTTTTACCTATAGCCTGTCATAACTCCTGTAATTACCATATTGATGTTAACTATTCTCCAATCACTAAAAGTTAGTATGTTACAGTTTAAGCTAGAAGTTGTTTTTCAGTTTTCTTGCAGTGGAAAATTCTGAGACCTTTTTTCTACTTGCAAAATCTGCAGTCTTGTTTGCCTGTGGAATCTTTTTGCTTGGTAAAAACATCTGTTTGGGGTGGGCTTATCCTTTGCTCTAAGCTGTAAACACCCCTTGTAAGTAACATACCCTTTGCCTTCTTAATTATCCAGAAAGACTGGCTCAGCAATTCTTTTCTATATCAAAACTTGCTTTCATTTCTATTCCTTCTTCAGATTCTACATTCAAAAATCTTTCTGCCAAGCACACACATCTGTTAAAGTTTCTTGTCAAACTTTCATCCTTCCCAGCACTCTGTGCCACCCTGTCCCCCTTTTCCTGAGGACAGAACAAAGGACAGAATCCATCCAGAGGTGACAGGGGAGCGCTGCTGTCCTCTCTCCATCCTGTGTCCTCCTTCCCCCCGTCTTTCCATGTCCCCCCTTCCCTGCCTGTCACTGTTGAGTCAGGAATGACACAGATAAATGAGTGACACACTCCATGCATCTTCAGAAGGCCAATAACCATCTTCATTAGGAAACCCATTGTTTTATACTCGGTCCCAATACAGGTGGACCTGATTGGTTATTTTACATTTCACATGATTGGCTAATTAAGAAAACACCCCTTGGTGTAAACAATCCATGAGGCAAACAATTGTCACCAACATCACCTGCGAGGTTGTTCAGAATTCTTCATCTCCAGCTCCCTGATGTTTCCCAGGCCCATCCATGGGAAATCTCACCTGGATTGTGCATCCACACCTACCCAGGAAGGTGACGGCCGCGCCGTCCCGGGCCCTCCCTCTAGAAATGGCGCTGACCACGCTGTTTAAGGTTCCCCTTTTTCCTGCCCAAGTCCTTCTTTTCCTGTCCCCTACCTCCCCTTCCCCCCTGCTGTTGGAACCCAGGGCACAGGGAATGTCTCCCTGCCTGTCCTGAGAAGTCCTGATCCCCAGGAGAACACTGCTTTTAACCTTTGTCCATGGAGAGAGCTTCCAAGACTTTGGGATGAACTGGAATCTACGAGTGTGTGAAATAGACAGTAGTGTAGCTTATCACAGGGTGAACAACTGAGAGCTTTGGGATTTTAGTATGAGGGTGGATAGAAGACAGGATGGAGGATTTTGGGCATTGTCTGATCTCCTTGTTCTTCATCTGCTGCATTTTCTGCTGTGTTGTGAGCACAGGGGGATTGGTTGGAAAGAGCTGCAATGCAGATGCTGAGTGGCAGAAAAGAATTAGTTACTGGTAGAAAGGTAGAAATAAAATGTGTTCTAAGAGTTAATTGGACAAAATCATTTTAAAAGACCTTTGACCTGTCTTGTGACCTTTTGCGCTTTCTCTTTGTACGCCAAGTCTGGTGTGCAGCCGGTGTGCTGAACTGTTGATAAGAGAAAAATAAACAGCAGCCTGCAGACCAAAAAACCAAAAGTCCCGTTCGTTTCTCAGTCCTGGTAAAGAACTTTTGAGAGGTGTCCCCATCAGGGGATCCTCGCCTGAGGCCCTCGCCACTTCACAAAAGGACCCAAAATTAACCCCAAATCCACCCCAAATTACCTCAGAACCCATCCTGAGAGGTTCTGGGGGAAATCTGAGGGTGTTTTGAGGGGATTTTGGGGAGATTTTGTCTGGGTTTGAATCCTATGCCAAATTTGGTGACCGGGAGGTACCAAAACCACCCAAAATCCACCCAGAATTGACCCAAAATTACCTGAAATTAACACAAAATTACCTCCAAATCCATCCTGACGGGGTTTGTGGGAGACAACTGGAGGAGATGAGGAGCTGAGGATGTGGCTTCTGACAGAGAGTTGATAACGCTCAGCTGAGTATTTTATTCTCCTGCCACTAAGCTGTCAGGCTGCTGACACAAATTCCTCCTGCTTGGAAAGGGCTAGTGTGAGCAGCAGGAATTGTTGCTGGCTGGAACTTTTCCAAGAGCTGGACAAAAGAAGCATTTTGTGGAAGGCCACCAGCTGCCCTGGGTCAGCAGCACAAGGTGTGAGGTGCCCTTTGAAGGCCATCCCTGCACAAGGACAGCCTGGCCTTCTCCAGTGCCCAGAGCACCTTCCAGGCTTTCGGGCTGGCCTCGTCCCTCGCCCTGGAGAAGCAGGTTGCTGTTGGAACTCTCATATCCACAGTTTCTGGCTGCATTGCCGTGTCTAACCACAGAGAGCCCTGGAGACACCAGTACAGACTCCATCTGCAAGAAAAGGGGACTTTGTTCCAGCTTTTCCCTTGGACCAGCGTGCAGCAAGCCCACCTGGGCCTCATTCAGGTCCCTGTGGGCTGGTAGTCAGCTTCTGCTGGGAATTTAAAGCTTTTACCCTACTTTCCACAGCAAATAATGGAGCAAAGCCAGCGGCACCAACCCCCAAATTTCACTCTTAAAATCACCATTTTAATTTTCCTCTATTCAAGCCTTGAACAAAACAAACTTGAGTGAGCTGGAGGCACAGTGTCCTCCAAGATCATTCTTGTGTAGGACAATATTGCAGGGGAAGGCTGGCAAAGCCAGAGTTTCCTGGTGCTCAGGAAGCTTTGCTAAACCTGCCCACGTGCGGTGCTCTTGCACCTCCTGAGCTCCTGGAGCCCTCACTCAGCTCAGGCACAGTTTGGACAGAAGGGGATTGTTCCGTCTGTCAGATGCGGGGACAGGAGGAGGGAAGACTTTGCAAACACTGCCACGAGGGCAGGGCTGTTTCCATTGATGGTGCCAAGTGGTAGTACATCATCTTTGATTAAATGTGAGGTGCTGAAGGACAAAAATTCTCAGTGATAAGGAGAGAGTGTCTCACTCACACAGCAAGGTAAGTGAAGGGGAAAGTGCAATCTGTATTTCATGGGAGGTGTTCAGTTTTTAACAAAGCCTTTCTGCAGAAGACGTGCCTAGGCTGGGGTGATTCAGAGCATTTTATCAGCCTCACAGAGTATCCCCACATCTGCTTTGCCACATTTTCTCTCTTTTTTTTCACTGTGAATTATTTCTCCTGCCAGGGTTGCTCCTGCTTGGAGTTCTACTCTCAGTGGAGCCCCGGAGTTTTCTCAGCAGGCCTCTGCAGCGAGTTCTGAGCCAGTGTGGGGCTCTGCTGCCAGCCCAAATCTGCGCTTCCCCTGCCCAGCCTGAGTGCAGGTGGGGCATGCGCTGGGCATGGCTGGAGATTTGCATGGCCAAAATCCTCCAGCATTTACATCTGCTCATGGCTTTGGGTAGCACAAATCACAGAACACCCATCGCAGCTGACAAACAGCATTTCTAGCAGATTGCTACACCAGCACTGCTGATCCACAAATACACGAGAATCAATTTCAGTTGAAAAATGTCATTTATTACAAAGTGCTACACCCACACGACAAGATAGAACTATACAAATCTCAAATTAGGTTAGAAACAGGAATTTATTAGGTTATTACAACCTATCTATACAATAATATACGAATACCAACTTCAGTTAAATTATTGCCAACCTCCACAACAACTCACTATACACAAAGATCAATTAGGTGTTTAGCAACTTAATTTATTACATATTACTACAAGGATTAAGCCCATCTAGGAATACAAAAATATCTCTATAGATATGTAAATAGAATTACATCCAGAAACAGATAAATATGCATATAAAAATAGACTTATATACCTATACAAATACCAATATTCCTATTTTAAAAGCCATATAACAAAAAATATATCAAAAGAGATAACTACACAATTTAACCCACAGGAAATAGAAATTAACACAGATATAACAATATCCATGTATACATAGATAAATTTAAACACATATATGTTATTTCAAACATATATATATATACATAGCATACATTCATATTAAAATAAATATACATAAATATAAGAATATACACATGGAAATAAACACATACAACTAGCAACCCACATGTGGAAATACACATCTAATAATCCCTGTCTACGTTCAAGTCCGTGTATCTGTGAACAGCACTCCAAGCAGAGGGATCCCAGCTGCCCCATCTTCAGAGCCTCTCGCTCGGTCTCCTCCTCCCGTGCAGAGCAGCTCTCCTGGACAGGGACAGCAGATGGGACATCTGGGAAGCACAGGGAACACTGAGTGAGTATGGGGACGTTTCCCTTGGCAGCAGCTGCACTTCCCTCAGGGAAGAGGAAATGTCGGAGCCTCCCCAGGAGGGTCAGGCAGAGAAAGCTGCCGGGCGGGCCAGGCTGTGGTGAGCGCAGCCGCGGCGGGCCTGTCCCGCAGCCCCGGCAGCCCGGCAGAGCCGGCACAGCTCCCGGGCCCTGCGGCACAGCTGCCTCGCCCAAGGACAGCCCCTGTGCCAGCCGGGGCAGCTGCGCTGAGCAGCCCCAGCACGGGCAGGGCCGCTTCTGCCAGCCGGGCAGCGCCCACGGCCACAGCCCAGGGCACCCTCAGCCCCAGCTGCCTCCCCGGGCCTGTGGCCTCAGCCGGGCTCTCTCCAGGCTGGCAGCAGCAGCTCCCCGTTCACTGCTCTGCTGCCGGCCTTCAGCTCCTCCCTGCTGCCTCCCGTCAGGCTCCGGCTGTCCTCAAGGTCTTCATGGCAGCTGTGGCAAAAGTGGAGGCTCTGGAATTGCTTCCAAGGGCTGGCAGAGCTGCAGTCCTGGAGCCCTCTGTGCTCCCTGCTGGCCCCGTCCATCCCCTCAGCCCTGCCATGCTCTCGGTGAAGCCCCAGCCCCCTTCAGTTTCTTCAGCCCCTCACAGTCCTGTCAGCCCCCTCAGTCCCTTCTGAGCCATCCCATCCCCTGAGACACGGAGCCTGTGCCCCTTCCCTGTCACCTCAGTGCCACCATGGCCCTCGGCTGCCCCCAGCCCTCAGCCCCAGCAGCAGCCCAGGGTCACCGTCCCTTCAGCGCCACCACGGCCCCCTCAGCCCCCTCTGTCTCACCGTCCTGCAGCAGCTCCTCAGGGGACAGTGCCTGGGGCCAGCGGCAGCTCCACCGCTCCAGGGACAGCCGGGGCTGGAAGTGCTGCTCCGCCCGGCCCGGCCGCCAGCTCGGACCCAGCGCAGGGACAGGGGACACAGGGGGCACCGGGGGAAAAGCAAGAGGTGAAAAAGGCAGCCGAGGGGGAAAGAGGTACAAATGCAGCCTAGGCCTACACAAACAGCAATCTATCCATCAATCTCTCCATCTAAACATTCCTGTTCCTCTTACTATATAACTATACACATTTATAAATCTAACTTCATACATATATATAAATATTTTACTCTACACAGATAAAAATCTAACTCTGAAAATATATAAATATAAATATATAATATAATTATATCCCATCTATAACTATATACATATCCACATTGAACTCTACAGGTCTATCAATATATGCCCATATAAATAGAACACTATCATCTACAAATGGAACTATAGCCACTAATAAATAGAACCATAGAAATCTATGAACATATCTACAAGCAGAGGAGTTCTACCTGCCCGATGCTCACAGGCTCTCCCCTGTCTCCTCCTGCCATGCAGGGCAGCCCTCCTGGAGATGTTGGTCAGATGGCATCTGGGAAGCAAAGGGAACGCTCAGTCAGTATTGGCCCTTGTGCACCTTTCCCTTGGGCAGCAATTGTCCTTCTACCAGGGGCTGTCAAAGATGGCCTGAAAGGCAGACTCTCACTTGGCAATTTGAAGCAATGTGCCCTTAAAAGAACAGGGACCATTCCAAGTGTTCAAAAGTGTGTTTTAAAACATGGAAATATCTCAATAAAGTCTCAGCCCCCACAGTGCAAAGGACACCCAGGAGAGCTTGAAACACAGATCGTCCCAGCTGCCACAAGGAAGCCCAGCCTTGTTCTTTCTCTGAGCTGACAGAGAGACCTCAGTCCTCACTGAAATGGCTGAAGCTGAAGGTGCTGGGAGCTGAGTCATGAACCAGCTCCATGACCTGGCATCCACAAACTGCCCTCTGCAGTGAGCAGCAGCTGCTGCAACTCGACCATCAGCTCTGGCAGGGACAGAGCTCCCTACGAGGCCTGCAGGCTGCTCCAGCTTGGCTCAGGAATGGATCCAAAGTGCTCCCTCTCTCCTCTTAGGCCTCCCTAATCAGGGGTCATTCAAGCTTTTCCTTCTGATACTGGACTTACTGTGATTTTTCAGTTGGTTGGCCTCTGATGCTCAGCTCCTTGTTTTTCTTGTGGGTCAGGACCAATACCAGCAGACTGGTACTACATTTAGTCAGTGATCTGGACTTCTACCCTGACTTTTTGCTCTTTGTTTCCCCTGTTCCTTCAAGAGTCACTCAGCCTGGCCTCCCCTGGCACCCTGCAGCAAATTTATCCACCAACCTCAGCACAAAACTGGGACCCCCCGGCTTGGTGACACAACTGCCACAAGGTCAGGTTTATTCCCTGCTCTCTGCCCCAGCAGAGGACTCAGTGTCAGAGCCTCTGGAGAAGCGTGGAGGGCAGGGCTCAGGGAGGCTGTGCCAGTGCAGGATTTGAACTAAAGGCACCAGGAAGCACCAAGCCTGCTCAGAGCAGCCATCTCACAGCTCTCTACACCAATGTGGGCTCTGTCCTTACCAGGCTCCTCGGGCTCCTGGGAACTGTTCCTGCAGCTCTGGGTGCCAGATGCAGCTTCCTCTGCTGCAGCTCTGTTCACAGGCTCCCCTCCTGAAGAATCAGGGGCAACACCAACATTGCCCTGAGCAGAACAACAGAAAGAAAGGAACCCAAAGATCACTCACTATTTTGCTGGAATCATATCAGGGATACAATAACTCTCCTTCTCCACTCCCAAAGGACATGGAGCACAGAGGAGGGAACACTGCCCACACGGCTCACATGACAAGCCTTTTAAACTCAGGATTCAGGGGGCCAAGGTGAAACTGAAGCTCTTACAAAATGACCTGTGAGACAAAACATGAACACAGCAAACCAGAAGACACCAAGCGAGGGGATGTGCCCTCACGCTCTGACCCTGCCTTATCCCAGAGCTGTGAGCAATCAGCCAGCACAAAGCCAGGGGCTCTCCTTGCTGCCAGCACGGCTGCCAGCAGGGGCAGAGCTCGCTCCCAGCCCTGCCCAGGGCTGTGTGCTGCAAACCCACGGGCAAAGCACACATTTCTGCCTGGGAGTCTCAGCACCCCCAGCCAAGCGCTCACACAACCCATCACACGGTGCTGCTTCTCGGAGCCCTCTGCTGCTGCCCCACGTGTGTCAGCCAGGCATTTATGCACCCAGGCTATTTCCAGCATCACATTTGTGATCAGGGGCAAAAATCTGTACATCGTTAGGGTAGGGAAAAAAACAACCCAAAAGACAGGAAAAGCCAGACAACCAAGTAGTGTTTCTATTGAAGAAGGAAATGTCCACAATGAAGCAAATTACCTTTGGACACAAAGATATTCTCACTACGACCAGTTTCAGAATATTCCTCTCTTCTGCCATAGCCCTTCCATCAGAACCCTAAAGATTCTAAAGAGGGTTCCGAGCCTGCAATGTTTCCTTTTATTATGGAATAAAATGCTTCTCTAAACTGCTATGTGTGACTTTACAGAAGACAAAAGTCATGCAGACTTTTGAGAATAATTGAGAATAATTATTCTCATGCAGCATTGAGAATAATTTTTTGGTAAATCCAAAAATCCCACTACCCCCGTTGAGTCATAATCACAAATGTACTGCAATCAATGGGTCAGCACATCAACAGAAAGAGAGACATTCTTTGGCCAACAGGTGCAATAATCTGCAAAAGGACAGAGAGCTGCAGCTCCAGCCCAGCCCCAGCCACGGCTCTGGGAGCGCCTGCACGCACGGCAGGGCTCACACAGCAGCAGCAGCTGCAGCCCAGCCCTTGCTTTGCCTTGGCCTTCCCACCCAAAAGAGGCACAGCCCACATCTGCTGCAGCTGGAACAGAGGTGATAGTGGAACCCTGGAAAAATGTTAAAGATAGATTCTGGAAATGTTAGGCTTTGTGTTTTCTCAGATCTCTGCACCTGCGTAAGCAGTATGATAAATGATCTAATTGTTAGATGTGATGATTGTTTAGTAATTAAATATAATTGTTATATAATCCTAAAATGAATCATGAGAAACTATGTTGGGAATTTAGGGTGGCTATGTTTAGCTGAAATCTATGTATACAATAGAACAATATAAGTTTAATAATTAACATGAAAGTTATATAATGATAGAATATAAAAACACGATCATCTCGAATGCATGGTCGGAGTCAGATTTGGGTTGAATATATACCCCTGGCTCCCAGAGCTCTTAATGAAAAGCACTAACATAATCATTTCTGTAGTTATGTGTTTCTGAACGCTAACAGCATCATCTAAAGAACTCAGAGGTCTGGTCTCTAAGTCATTCCAAACTCCTTCAAGTCCCCCTAAGTGTGAATTTGCTACAAATAGATGACAAGGACTCTTTGACTCCAAAGCAGCTGCTTTAGAAACTTTCCCATAACCCTGTGTAGTTAGGTGCCAGCAATGAATCATTTGAAGAAACTTTCCCAACTGACTTGAATAGAGGTTTGTTTGAAGGGTATTTGAGGGGAAACCCTCCCAGCAGAGGTCTGGGCTTTGGCCTAGCTGTGTCCTGTACTGATTGTGAAGTGTGCCATCAGCTGCAGGGCTTTCTGGGCTAAAAATATAATTGAGTCCCTTTGACTTGCTCTTTTTGGCCTATAAAAGCTGGATCCACTTTCGGGGCAAATTTGGAGACCTCATCTCTTGAGGAATGGATGACCTAGGATTTTCCCAATTGCTGGGAATGATTCCCCAGTTCCTTGGTGTAAAATGCAGCTTCCCGGCAAGTGCAGATCTGCAAGATGATAAACAATTTAGGCAATTGGTGATGATTCTTTCTAAATCGCTCTCCTCTCTCTCTTACAGAACTGATTTAGGTGCACTACCTTGCTTGTTGTTGGTTGTCACTAAAACCAAGTGCACATTTTTATTGAATGTATAATCTAACACTATGGTTCCTTCATAATCACGGTAAAAGAAGAACATTATTTCCAGTGATGTCCTTTAAATCACCTCTGTCAATTGGCAAAACACCAGGAGGCCCCTGAGGAGCCAGGGCAGTGGGAAGCCCTGAGGAATTGGGTGTCAGAGGGCACAAGCAGCCCCCAGGCAGCCGCCTTGTCCCTGGCCCCCGGCTGCTCTGGCGCTTGCCCAGAGCGTCTCCCCGGCCTGCAGCAGAAGCCCTCGAGGCCGGGCCTCAGCAGGAGGGTGGGGGCAGCCCTGAGGTGCCCAGGCTGGGCTGGTTGGGGACAGGGAGGGCAAAGCTCCCCTGCTGGGGCATGGGATGAGGTAGGGGAAGGCAGAGAACCTGAGATTTTACCCCCAAATGTTCTGTCTTTGCCCTAATATTTACCTCAGGTTTTGTTACAAAATTATCTCTGTGTGCTCTCTAGAAATCACTCAGACTGTGATAAACGAGTTCACTGAATTTAAAGATCACGTAAGAATCTTTATTATTTTTGCAAGCGAGAATAAGCAAGGACAGCGCTGCGCGGCCTGTAGTCTCTGCTCCGCTTGGCTCGAAAAATTCCTATGCCTTAAGTCCACCTTTTATTGCCTTCTTCCTCAGGTTTAGGGATGACGTGATCGGTCTTCTGCGCTTGCTCGTTCAGTTGCTAGGGGGTCTTTTTCTGCCTTCTGGTGGTCGTGGGATGAAGGCTCAGTCTTCCCTTAGTCTTCCTCTCTGTGAACGCTGGGTGAACTTTTTCAACTTTTTTTTTAAACTTTTACCTTATAAGGCATATCTATACAAAACACTATAAGCTTTCTGCAAGCTAAGCAATTCTTGCTAGTACTATACATTTTCTGCAAGCTAAGCAATTCTTGCTAGTTTAAGGATTGTTATCACAGCTGCTTTTCATTACCTTCCTTCTCATAAGGCATACCTTACAATGCAATTCCCAAAGCACTATAGTAAACCAGCAACCGTATGTATCTGCACAAGAGGGTTTTTGCTATTTAACTGTTGTTTTATATTGTATAATTATTTAGCTATTGATTTAATTAATGAACAAACATACTACTACTTATTACAAGACTTTGGCTCAAAAGTAATTTTGTCCCCGAGAGATCACCTCAAAACTTCCTGCTCAAATATCCATGTACTCGATAGATCACCTCTGATTTCATTATTCTTACAGGTCAGTGATTACCTCAGCTTGAAAGCCCAAATGTTCATTCTGTGCCCTACAGGTGACACCAGGTAATTCCAGCATTCCTGTGCTAGGAAGTTCTGTCCCTGTAAGCTACTGTAGCTTTACCCCTGGCAAAGTGAAACACTCCCTGGTGCTGAGGCAACACTGGCCCATGCTGCTCGGCGTGTGTGAGCGCAGGGCAGGGCCAGGGCAGCTCCCCGGGGCTTCTGGAAGGCCGCCCGGCGCCCGGCCCCGCGGCGCGGCCCCAGCGGGTTGGAGCTGCCGCCCGCGGCTGAGGGAGCGGCGGGGCGGGGCCGCCCGTGCCTGGGCGGGAAACGCTCCCTGCGGCTGAGGGCAGCGGGCGGCGGCGGCGCAGCGGGGAGCGGCCCGGCCCTGCCGTGTCCCTCGGGGCGAGCCCACGTCCCCTCAGCGGCCCTGGCGTCCCTTCAGCCAGCGGCATGTGCGCTCAGCCACAGGCGGCGTGCCCGTGTCCCCCGCCAGTGACGCTCACGTTCCCTCAGTGACACCGCCGTACCCTGAGGGACACGACAGATGCTCGCCTCCCCTCAGGGACTCTCACCGGCCTCAGTGGCATGCAGGGCATCTGCACGCCATTCAGAGACCGTCATGACACCTCAGCGACACACGGGGCACCTGCCTTCCCTTCAGTGACACAGAAGGCACCTGCAACCTGCTGGGGAAGCCTCAAGTCTGCTCAGTGACCCCGTGTGCCCTCAGCACTGGGACACCCACCTTTCCCTCAGTGACCCTCACGTCCCATCAGCAAATCAAGAGGCACCAGCCATCCTGTAGGTGACTGAGAGCGAGTGCAGCGGGTCATGGTGGCCAGGGGCCAGCAGCAGGCAGAAATCTGCCAGGGCTGGGGAAAAGGCTCTGCTCTGCTCACAGCGTGGGCTGAGGGCCGGGAGAGCTCCATTTCCCCCTTGAGCTGTTGGAGACAGGGCCTTCCACCCTCCTTATAGGGCTGCCCCCCTCTGTAGGCAGCCAAAGGAGCACGACAGCAAAAGGCTGAGGACAGCAAAGCAAAGAGCCAGCCCTGCACACAGGGAGGTGGCCCAGTGCAAAGCCAGCGTGGCACCCTGAAGGTGCCCGCCACACTCCCATGTGTCCCTGCCCTGGGAATGCTAGGAATGCCCTTTGTCCAGAGGGCCTTTCTGTGGCCCCTCTGGGCTCAAAGCTGCTGCTCTTCTGGCTCAATGGGGCCAATCAAGAGGCTCAAAGCCACAGATCTCAGCCTCCCCTATGGCAATAAGAACAAGACTCAGCAAGCAGGCAGTGGAGCTCAGTGCCTAAGGCTGAGGGCCCAGGGGCTCCAGTCTCGAGCACAGGGAGGGCACATGCCCAGCCCCACAGCTCCTGGCCTCGTCGCCCTGAAAGGCCGGCACCAGGGTTCCACACCTGATTCCAGGGGGTCCCTCCAACAGCCCACTGAGGAAGCGCCAGAGCAGCCGGCTGTCAGGATCAAGGCGGCTGCCAGGGGGCTGCTTATGGCCTCTGACAGCCCATTGCTCAGGGCTTGCCAGCGCCCCAGCCCCTCAGGCCCTGCCCCAGCCCAGCCAAGCTGCCCGGCAGCAGCGCCGCAGCCCCACAGCAGCTCCAGAGCAGCCCCATCCAGAGGCACCTGGGAGCCCTCAGCACCGCAGCCAGCAGCACACGGGCAGGAGGACACGGATGGCGCTTCCTGCCTGGCACAGGCCTTGTGGCCATCTCCAGGCACTGCTCTGGCAGGGATCCCCGCAGCTCCGGCCCCTGCCCAGCCGCTCTGGTGGCAGCACCAAGGCTTCAGCAGAACCACCACAGGCCAAGGGGCTTCTGGCCATTTCCCCTTGCCTGCTGCACGCCTGGGCAGCTGGCTGAGCTCAAGCACCTTTTTCCCCTCTTCCCCTATGATCTATGGACCCTGGGCAGCAAAAAAATCTCCTTAGAGTCTGTATATTATAACACATTCTATATTTACAAAGGATAAAAAATGTAAGCAAAGAAAAGAAAAATCTTAAAGAAAATGAAAAATCCCTGCTGGCTCAGGTTGCCCCAGCAAAGAGAGCCTCGCAGATCAACTCTCTGCAGTGCGCATGCAGTGTAGCCAGCCGAGCCCTGACAGGCGAGGCCGAGTCCTCCATGCCTTGCGCAGCTGATCGTGCAGCCTCTGGAAGATGGAATATCGGCCATGCAGTGTTGCTCGGAGGACATGCAGTGTTTGAAATGCCAACTCTGACATGGCATTGCTCATGTCCTCCGTCAGGCGTTCAAGGGCTGCAAGAGAGAGGAACAGAGCCACGGTCAGATGCCAGATCTGCAGGGAGCCCAGGAGAGGCCCCTGCCAGGGCCATCCCAGCCGGCTCTTGCCATGGCCAGGAGGGAGCAGGGAGCAAGGGGATCAGCCCGAAGCTGCTGGCCACCAATGGCCCCCGTGGGCCTGAAAGCTCCGTGTGCTCTGTCCCCGGGAGCAGAGCCCTCCGCAGCCAGGGCAGGGCTTGCAGCTCCCCCCGGCATCCCGGGCTGCCAGCCCGCTGCCCTCACTCACCAGTGCAGATCAGCTGCAGCTCTGGCTGCTGCCCCCTCAGGTGCCGCCCGGCCATGCCTGTGAACACAGAGCCTGTCACGGCCCCAGCGGCACAGCTCCCTGCCAGCGGCGCTGCCAGCGCTGTGGCCACACGGGCTGCTGGCCCGGCAGGGCTCAGCCCGGCCCTTGCCGCACGCTGCCGGCCCAGGGCACGGCTGCCAGAGGGCGGCAGCAGCAATGCCCAGCCCAGCCGGGGCTCCACGGCGCCGGGCCCGGCTGGCGCTGCCGGGGCAGCAGCCGGGGCTGGGGCCGAGCTGCGGCGGGCCGGGGAGGGAGCCCGGGCTCGGGACTCACCCATGAACCTGATGCCCGCCTCTCGCAGGGGCTCCTGTGGGCTCTGCAGGTAGCGCAGGGCCCGGCGCAGGTGCTCGGCCGCTCGGCTCCTGTCCTCTGCCAGCTGCAGAGAGCGGCGGGAGGGAAGGGTTGGCGCGGGCTCAGCCCCTGGGCCGGGCGCTGCCTGCGCCCAGCCCCGGCCTCCCCTGGCCGCACAGCCCTGAGGCGCGGCCAGCAGCCGCTGGCCAAGGGCTCCCGAGGGCAGGGGGCAGCGGGCCGGCTGCTGCCCGGGGAGCCGCGGTGCCGGCCCGCAGCCCCGCCGGGCCGGGGCTCCATGGGCACCCGGCTCGGGCCCACGGGAGCCTGGAGCAGAGCCCGCGCGGCCTCTGGGTGCAGCAGCGGGCAGGGGCACGGCTGCCAGCCCCGCACACTGAGCACCGCCCTCAGGGGCCTTCTCCATGCTGAGGCTGGGGCTTGCAGGCCGTCCTTACCAGGCTGTCTGCGAACATACACAGCTTCTTCTTCTTCACCAGTTTGTCAAGGTCCCTCCTCTTCAGGAATTCGGCCACACAAAGGAGCATTTCCAAAGAAGCCTAAAGAACAGCAGACACGTGGAGATGTCCACCCAACCCAGGGCAAAGGACCTGCATCCCAGTGCCACAGCCTGGAGGAGGCTGCAGCCCGCAAGGTGCCAGGGCAGGAGGCAGCCCAGTCCCCTCCCAGGGGAACAGCAGCCGGCCACAAGTCCTCACCTCAGCGACAATCTGATTCTCATCATGGCAGTGGAAGTAGAGTGGGACCAGGCTCTGGCGCATGTGTGCCTTGAGGGCCTTTCTTCCATCTTGTGTTACTAAGTCCAGCAACTCTTGAAAGACACACATGCAGCTCAGCTGCACCTGGATATCATCCTGTATGAGAGGAAGGGCAAAAGACCTCAGCATCAGCTGCTTCAGGCCCCCCAGGGCACAGGCTGCAATCTCCACAGGGCACCAAGTGTCCGGGCAGCACCCGGTGGCCGTGGCGGTGGGCACAGAGCCTTACATGGTCAAAGAGTGGCAGGAGCGCCTCAGCCAGCTGCAGGGCAATGGGGGTGGCTATTGGGGCACCATTATCCAGGAGCAGATATCTCAGGAGGAGAATGGTCATCCTGGTCATGTCGCTATCACTGTCCTGCAGGAGCTCCACAAGACTTTCAGTCAGGCTCCACATTTTTTCAGCCTGTGTGGAACACAAGTTTGTTAAAGGCCACGCTGAGCCAAGCAGACTGCAAAGGGCTGGGAGAGGAGGATGCCCAGCAGCAGCCGCCTCCCAAGGGGCCCACGTCCCCTTGCAGAGTGCTGGGGAAAGATGGGACCTCTGTGAGACCACGCCTGGGAGAGGTCTGCCCGCCCGGCTCAGGCCCTTGGTGCCTTTTTCCCCCTGCCAGGGAGATGCGCTGTGCCTTGACGCCCTTGTGTCCCCACATGGCCTCGCACCTGCTCAGCCTGCTGGTCGGGAAGCAGCCCCGCTGGCATCTGCCTGCCCAGGCGTTCCTTGTGGAGGTGAGCCTGATGGCCAGCGCTGCCTGCCTGAGCTGCCTCCCAGCTCTCTGGCCTCTGGTAGCTGCAGCCGCCTGGCACGCTGCCCGCGCCTGCTGCTGCTGCCTGGAGCCGGCCCTGCGCGGCTCCGGGCTCCTGCCGGCCGGCTCCCCTGCCACCGCCCTGTGCCTTTCAGCTCCTGCAGTGTCTGGACGTGAGCAAAGACGGTCCCAGTGCCCTGTTGCTGCTCTCCTGGCAGACGGAACCACCTCCAGAGCAGAAGGGACCAGCTGCAGCTGCAGGCACGGCTCTGGCTGCTCACAGCTGAGCCTGTGCAAAGCTCCATCAGCTCCTGCCATCTCTCTCCCTGTTGGCAGCTCCTTCCCTCCTTCCTTGCAGCCCTCAGGCCCTGCCCATCCCCTTTTTTACCTCCCAGCTCACCCCTTCGCTTGGCTTTCCCTTAATAAACTGTTTGTGTTTTTCACTTTACCCATGTCTCCGTGGAGCTGAAGCGGCGCAAAACCTGAGCCCGGGGACAGGCAGGGCCCTGCTGCCGTTCCCCTCCCCGCTGTGTTCCGTGCACGGACAGAGAGGAACAAGGGCAGCTCAGGCTGCAAAGGTCCCTGTCCCGCTGTTCCATTGCACAGCAGCGTGGAGTTAAAGGGCGTGCTGAGCACGCTGAAGGGGACAAGGACCCTGGGTTTTAGAAGAGCCAGCTTGAGGGTGCTCTGAACCCAGCCGTGACGGATTCCAAGAGCGTTCTGGGCAGGCAGGCAGAAGTGCTGCGTGCGCAGTGGGGAAGGGGCTGACGAGAGCCTCCTGCGGGAACAGGGCTCCGCTCCCTGGCTGGGAACTGCCTGGTTTTGCTGCCGTGAGCGCAGGCAGGAGTTCAGGCACTTCAACAGGCAGCGGGCAGCTCTTGTTTCTAGGGGGCCCGGGGCTGCACGCCACAAGGGAGACAGGGAAACAGACTTGGGAGAAGGAAGATGAGCTGCAGTGCCTGTGCTACAAGGTGCAGAAGTAATTGAGCCTTGCCGGGGCTTCCTAAGTGTGTGTTGGTGTTCCCCGGGAAATGTACGCATTTGGGGAAATGCCTTTGGAAGACTTCTTCTTGGACTCGGCTGTAATCTACTTGGAGATATACTGGGTTTTTTTGTACTGAGATTTTCAGTTTTACTGTAACAGCTTAACATTTTATGCAGCTGAATATCTTGTGTACTGCTAATTTTTTTCTTTCTCTTTTAATTTTTTAAATGTCTTCTCATTATTTCATACCTCTAGTCTTGCTCCAGGTCCTGTAGTTACCAACTGAAATATTTTCTGTCCCAAATATATTTTTTCATGCTTTGAATTGATTCTTCAGCATGAAAAATCATTTGTCTGAAACCAACTAAGCATATTCTTGAGCACCTTTAAAACCAAAACTAAAACCTTTTTGTTCTTTGTCTTATTTGTACCATGCAAAATAGATCTGAAATTTCACAGCGACAATATTATAAAAATAATATCTAGAGAGGTGATAGTAAGGCCATGTTACTTTTGGTGCTCAATTCCTTTATTCTACTAATGGATTTTTGGCTAGTTTAATCCTCTTCCTGGCACTGGGTTTGGTGAGCAAGGGGTGTGTTTCTTTAGCTGCTTGCTTCCTTTACTTTTCCCATATATGGTTTATATATATAGTTTTTATATATATACAGAGTTTTTTTAGATATATACATAGTTTTTTAGATATATATAGTTTATATATATATAGTTTTTATATGTATATAGTTTATTTATATATATATAATTTTTATATATATCAATTTACATATATATGGGTTTTATATAATAGTTTTTATATATACATATATAGTTTATATATATATCGTTTTTCTATATAGTTTTTATATATTTTTTTCTATGTATACATATACAGTTTTTATATATATATAATTTTTCTATATATATAGTTTTTATATATATACATATAGAGTTTATATAGTTTTTCTATATACATAGTTTTTCTATATATATAGTTTTCTATATGCATATAGTTTATATATATATAGTTTATATATATATATGTAGTTTTTCTATTTTCTCTTTTTCAAAACTTTCTCAAAAACCCTCTGACCTTATGGATTCCAACACCACAGCACCACTGAAGGCGCTGCGTTTTCCAATTCCCGTTGAAAAATGGGAATTGTGAGGGGGAAAAACTTTCTCAAAAACCCTCTAATCCTATGGATTCCAACTCTCAAAAACCCTCTAACCTTATGGATTCCAACTCTCAAAAACATCTAATCTGATGGATTCCAACACCGCAGCACCACTGAAGGCGCTGCGTTTTCCAATTCCCATTGAAAAATAGGAATTGTGAGGGGGGAAAAAAGAGTGGAAAAAGGAGGGATGGGCAGGGTCTGAGGGCCCTCGGGTCAGTACCTCAGTCCAGCAAAGGCGAGCATGGCCAGGCGCCGCAGCCGGCTGCAAATCTCATCCCTGGGCTCCAAAATCAGCAGCATCTGCAGAGCACAACCAGGCTAGAACGCGGCAGCTGCCACCAGAGCCGTGCCCTGCCCCTCACGGGGTAACGAGGGTCCGTGCCCCCTCACCTGGATCTTCTCCACCAGGTTGACCCTGCCGCAGAACTCGCTCAGGTCCTCGTCGAAGTCGTGGAGCACGGCGTCTCTGCACAGGATGGAGATGCTGTGGAGGAACTCCTCCTTCTGCTCCTCGTCCTGGAACTTTGGGGGGGACAGTGACAGTGGGACAGCGTGAGGACACCCAGAGCCCTGGGAGAGCAGAGCCAGCACCCCCGGCCTGGCATGGCCATCGCCCAATGGAAGTACCTTGTTGGGCTCGGTGGCAAAATCGTGGATGAAGTCCAGGGAATGGCGTGAATAAGCAGGTATCCAGCAGTTATCTAACAACGAGGGAGAAATTCAGGGAGTGCCATGAAGGGGGAGGCCAGGGAGAGAGGAAGGAGCAGAAAATGGCTCCCCTTTGCTGCTGGGGCCCAGCCCTGCCCAGTCCCCCAGGGCCCCCTCACTCACTGAGATGCTCTGCCATGATCATCTCGATGGGCGACGCCGCAGAGCCGCGCTTCTTAGGAGCCTCCATCTTCTCCCAGCCCACCTTGGGCAGGCTTGGAGATGTCTCCTCCATCCCGCAGGAGAAAGGATGGCTCTGGGGAAGGTGGAGTCAATGTAGCCCAGGTGAAAATGGGATTAATTCAAGGCAAGAGGTGAGCTGTGCTCGCAGGTTTGTGGCCAGCTGCGCACTCGCGTCCTCTCCGGTTGCTGTCCTGACGGACACTGAGGGTTGGGGGCTGCTGCCCCACCAACGGACGCTGCCATGGGTGGTGTCCTTTGTGACACGCCAGCGTTCACGCTGAACGTTCCACGCGCGGATCCCTGTTATGTAACTTAGTCCACGGAGAATCATTTCTTTTATGTTGTATAGAGAATGATTTTATTTACGGAGAATCGTTTATTAAAAGCAGCAGTGAAACAAAGAAAGAGTCCTGAGCTACCAAAATTCGTGGATGGTGAAAAAGATGAAGGGTTGTGATGGAGGCGAGGGGAATGGACATGGAGACAGACAGAAAGAGTGGAAGACTTGAGGGGAAAAGCCAATTTTGGGGGGAAATATGAGGGGATAAAAAGGCAGGAGCAGGAGGGGAGAAAATGGTGGGAAAGTTGAGGGGAAAAAATGTCGGGAAACATGAGGGGAGAAAATGGTGGGAAATGTGAGGGGGAAAACAGTGGGAAATGTGAGGGGAGAAAAGAGCAGAAAATGTGAGATAAAAAATGGGAAATGTGTGGGGAAAAAAGGGTGGGAAACGTGAGAAGAAAAAAGGGGTGGGAAATGTGAGGGGGAGAAAAGGGTGGGAAACATGAGGGGACAAAAAGGCAGAAAATGTGAGGGAAAAAATGGTGGAAAAAGTGAGAGGAAAAATGTCAGGAAATGTGAGAGGAGAAAAGGGAGAGAGGGGAGACGTGAGGGGAGAAGGGCGTGAAACGTGAGGGGAAAAAAGGTGGAAAACGTGAGGTAAGAAATGAGAAATGTGAGGGGGAAAAGGGTGGAAAAAGTGAGAGGAAAAAATGGTGGGAAAGGTGAGGAGAGAAAAGAACGGGAAATGTGAGGGGACAAAAAGGCAGAAAATGTGAGGTAAAAAATGGGAATTTTGAGGGGAAAAAAGAGTGGAAAAAGCGAGAGGAAAATATGTCAGGAAATGTGAGGGGAGAACAGGGCGGGAAAAGTGAGGGGAAAAAATGGTGGGAAATGTGAGGGGAGAAAAGGGCCCAAAATGTGAGGGGAAAAAAAGAGCAGGAAATATGAGGGGAAAAGGGTGGGAAATGTGAGGGAAATAAAGGGAAATGTGAGGGGAGAAAAGGGTGTGAGAGGAAAAATGAGGGGAAACGAGTGGGAAAAAAGAGCAGGAACTGTGAGGGGGAAATGTGAGGGGAAAAAAGAGGGAAATGTGAGGGAGGAAAAGAGCGGAAAACGTGAGGGGACATAAAGGAAGGGAAACATGAGGGGAGAAAAGGCAGCAAATGGAATGAAAAAGAGCCAGGAAACACCAAGAGAAAATAGAAGGAAACCACGAAGTGGAAAAGGTAGGAAACGTGCTCCCCAATTCCTCCCCAAAATGAAGCGCAAAGACTCTGGGGGATCACTCAGATTCTTTATTTTTATTGGGCTCACGGGGCCTTCGTCGCCCATGCACTCTTCTTCCTCACCGCCATGGGCTCGTGGCTCCCCTGGTGGTGGCAAAGATGGGGGTCAGCACCCCAAAAGAAGGGGGAGCCCCCTTAAATTCGACCTCAAAATCCATCCCACCAATTAAACACCACCCCTAATTAAACACCTCCTAATTAAACCTCCCGAATGAAAGACCCCCAAATACAAAGCCTCAAAGATCACCGGTTAACTCCCTCAGTTAAAGACCCCCCCCCTAATTAACATCCCTAATTAAACATCTCCGTTTAATCTCCCCCAATTAAAGCCCTCTCAATTAAACCCCTCAATTAAAACACCCCAATTAAACCCAAGTAAAAACCTTCTACTTAACCCCCCAAAATTAATCCTCCCAAACAAAGCCCCCCCCCAATTAAATACACTCCAATTAAACTTCCCAATCAACCCCCCCCTAATTAAATAGGGGATGTTTTAATTAATTAATTAATTAAAATTAATACCCCCACACCCCAAATTAAGCCCCCCCTCACCATTTTTTGTCACCATCACTGGGGCACTGCAAAGGGAGAGACAAACGTTGAGGGGGCTTCGATTCCCCCCCAAACCCACAATGCCCCCACCCCAAAATCAGGAACCCCTCCCAAGGTACCCCAAAACTTCGGTTTTAATGACTCCTAGCCTGCTCCTTCATGAGAACAATCCTATCAGTCAGCAAGCAAAGGCTGCAGGAACTCCTCTCCTGCAAGGCAGGCTCTTGTCAGCCAGATTTCCTGCTGGAACCCAGCTGGGACCAAGCAAACCAGTGCTGGCTGCCAGGGAAACCATTGGAAGCAGCCTCTCCTCCCCATGAAACCAACTCCAGCCTGGCCTGAAGAAGTCCTGATGCACAGGCTTGCTTTAGCAGCCTCCACTCCCAGCTCCACCCTCGGCCTGTGTGTCCTGAGCTGGGCTGCCTTGCTGGAGATGAGCTTCTCCTGGGCTTGCCTCCTGCTGCAGCTGCAGGGGAGCCTCAAGGACATGAGCTTTTCTGGTGCTGTCCCACCATAAGGAGAGCCCTGGCAGATCAGCAGTGCAAGGACTTGCAATGCTGTGGCAGGAGCAGGAGCCAAAGCAAGGTTTGGTCTGTGCCCCACACCTGCCCATACCACAATCCCACTGTTTTGGTGAAGAAGGGAGATGATGAAGAAGATGCCACTCAACACCATGGACCTAAAGACACATCTAGAGGCAGTGCCAAGGCAAGCCCAGAGCCCAGCTCCCTGCAGGCAGCAGCTAAGCCAGGAGGGCTCAGCACTCAAATAGAGAAGAAGAGGTTCTGTCCCAACAGAAGAAGATCCTTCCTCTCTTGGCAGCCAGGGAGCTCAGAGGGGCCATCCCTGTGCTGCTGCTGGCCTTTGCTTCTGCAGCACCTCTGAGCTCACAGGCCTTGGAGCAGGGAAGGCCCTGCAGGGACAATAACCCATGGCAGAGCAGGAACCCATGGAAGGCTGACTCACCTGTCCCTGAGAGGGGCCTGAGAGCCACAGTTGATCTCCCGGGGGCTCAGGGAGGAGCTGACACCTGAGGCCTCCCCGGGCACCAGCACCTCGGAGCTGGGGCCTCCCTCCACGTGGCACAGCCCCGGGACACTGCAGGTGCTGCTGAGGCGGCCAGAGAAGATGGAGGAGACCTGCTGGCTCTCTCCTGGCTGCAGCACACCTGGCACTGGCAGGATCCTGAAAGCCTGGATGGAAGACAGCAGAGATTTAGGTGCTGAGCATGGGAATGGATGCAGAAGAGCATCTTGGAGCAAAGTGCAGCTGTAGCCAGAGGGGCCTATAGCCCAAACTCTGCCAGAATCACCCTCACCTCATCCTGCATCCATGCCACTGACCAGTGGCGGGACCATGGGGAAAATCTTCTCCCATACTCACAGGTCAATGCATTAATTAGTACATGACATGAAAGTGAACTGGGATGTCTCCTGGCAGTAGAAATTCTCTCTGAGGCACAAGTTGCCTTCAAAATGTTTCAAATTTTCCATCTTTTAGAAAAGGAGGAGACTCAGAGTGAGAGCTCTTGGAGCTGAGGGAAGGAGTCCAGCCCAGCCCATCTAACTCCTGAGGCTCTTCCCCACTCTCTCTAATTTCAGTGCTGCTTTCTCAAGGTGCTACAGCAAAAGCTCTTGCCAAAATTTCCTGTGGACCACCTGAGGAGTTCCAGGGGGTGCAGTGCCCTCCACAGATGCTGCACAGGGTCCCTGGGCAGCCCCACAACGTGTCCTGCAAAGAGCAGCTGCTCCAGCAACACTTTGTGATGGGCCTGCAGGGTGGGGAGGCCCCTCTGTGGCCAATGCTGAGGGCCCCCAGTGGCACTGGCAGCTCCAGCCCTGCTTGCCACACTGACAATGGGCAATGAGACAGATTCCCTCTTGCCTTCTCTGCTCCCAGGGGAGTGTGCGCCACGTCCAGGGAGCACCTGAATCCCTCCAAGCCTCGTGGCAGCTGAGGGTTTGCAGGAGTTGGTGCTGGCACCTGACAAACAAGTCATTTTCTATGCTGGGAGCAAGAGACAGCCTCTTTGCAAAGTCTCCCTTTGTCAGACAGCTCCAGGGCCAGCAGTGCAACAGCAACTCTGGGTGAAAGCAGAGCCTGCAAACAGGGAGTCTGGCTGCCTTGGGAAGAGGCTCCATGGAGATCAGGACTCATCCCAGCTGGCTCTGGGAAGGAAGCTGGAGGTGTTACCATGAGGATGCAGAGAAAACCCTCATCTTACATTGGGAAGGAAACAAGGCAAAAAATCCCACACTCAACACAGGCCTGTAGGATCTGAGTCAGCTTCTCCAAGGAAAACTCTCCTGTTTCTCCCTCCCCCTCAGCCCATGTCCAGCCACCAGCCCTGCTGCCCAGCCACTGTCAGGGCACAGCACAGCAGGGCAGCAGAAAGGGAGCTCAGCATGAGCAGGACTTGGTGCTGGCAGGCTGGGGAGGCAACACAAGCACTGGATGGACAAGAAAATCTACCTCTGCTCCTGAAGAGCGGGCAAGATCTTGCGATTGTGTCAGGGCTGCAACTGGCTCCTCCACGTTCCTGATCCTGAAGTGCCTCCATCGAGTTGCCAGGGAATCTAAACTGGTTTTCTTCTCCTTCGGTGGCTGGGGCTGGAATTTAGGTGGGCAGAGCTCATCTCTGGAAAATAAATAACTATGAACAGGGACCTGCTGTGGGAGGGAGGGACACCTGCACGAGCAGCTCCTGGCCAGGATGCAGCCCCTGGGTGGGTGCTGGAACATCAAACTAAGAAAAGGTTGGATCCAGCCCTTCCCAATCCAGGCTGGGGCAGCTCTGTTCTAAAGGCAGTCCAGGGATGACACTGAGGTGCTGCAGCAGCTGCGACTGCTTGCATTGAGGAACTGCAGAGGACAGGGATTAACACCTTGTGGGGATGCAGAAAGCACAGTGGCAGAGGAAAAGACAGAGAAGGTAGCAAAAAGGTGATATCTGAGGCACTGAGGGGCAGAGTCAGCCACTGATGAGCCAGCACAGCCCCCCAGTGCCCAAGGCCAGAAACTCTGCAGCTCCACCAGGTATTTATCAGGAATGCTCCCCTGAAACTGGTGGGGGATTGGTTGACATAATCCAACACTTCCAGGTGACTCAGGTCACATTCCCCATTTAAATTGGAGCAGGTGCTCAGGGTAACTCTGCTCTTGTTTCTGATGCCACGTGAGGGACACAGCTGAGCCATGCCTGCCTGTCACCCTGCTGAGCTGCAAGTGCTCCCCACAGCCAAACACCACCTGGATGCTCCATTCCCAGATGGGCATTCAGGGCCTGCAATGACCTGCTCCCCAAAGAATCACTCTCTTTAGCTTTGGAGCTTGTGACCTAAGGCTGGGTTTCATTTCTGGATGGGGGCAGTCTCATCATACCCCACAAGAGATCCCTAATCATCCACTCCACCCTCTTTAGTTTTAATGAATGGTTTGAGGCAACTTCCCAGGTCCATGGTGCCCAGAAAATGCCATTTTTCACTCTAAAGTAGAAACTCTCTGGGAGGCAGGGAGAGGAGATGATGTGATGAACAAGTCCTGCTGTCAAGCAGTACAGAACCCATAAGGGACATGTTGCAGGGGAAAAGTCAAAAAGAGTAACAAGTGTCACAAAAAAAAGGCAGTGAAGAATCCAAGGTGTCCACTGAAAGCCGACCCCTGGGAAAGAAATTGTCCTGGCACTAAAGGAGTTATCCCAGAAAAGGAGGAAAGGGAAGGGAACAAGGTGTTCAGCATCAGCCCAGGCACTAGGTAGCTCTTCCTCTGGTCTTGGCACTTTCTGGGCATCCTCCAGCCCAGTGCCAGGGAGGAAGGCGAGGAGCAGAGAGCAGCTCCTGCAGAGAGGACCCATCCCAAAGCAGAGGGGCCAGAAGGGCCTCCAGCAGCACTGTGGGAGCTGGGACTAGGAGCCCTTCATCAAGGGGGACATTGCCTCAGGCCACAAGGGTCTGAGAAAGCAGCTTTCAGCCCAGCTTTCCTTCCCAGGGAAACCACCATGGGGGCTGTGCAGCACCAAACTGGTGGAAAAGCTATTCCCTGAGCATCCAGCCTGAGCACAGCTGGTCAGTGTCATTTGTCAGATCCCAGGCAAACAGCTTTGTTCTTTGCCAAGTACAAACAGGGAACCAGTGTAAGGGCCTGAATGAGGGATGTAGGACTACAGGGGGCTCTCCAAAATGCAGTTGATTCCATCCAAGAGGTTACAGCAGTCCAGGGTCATGGGTGATAGAGCCTGTGCCTGCAGCTGTCAGCTCCAGCTGCAGGCAGGCCTGGAGACCCTTTAATTTTGGTTACAATGCATTATAAACTATTCTTTGCTGAGCATCTTCATACAGTAGAACCAATCTATACCTTAACTATTATCTATTGCCTATCATAACTACTATCATTACCATATTCTTGCTACTATTCGCCAATTGCTAAAAGTTACTACATTACAGTTTAAGCTAGAAGTTGTTTTTCAATTTTCTTGCAGTGGGAAATTCTGAGACCTTTTTTATACTTGCCACATCAGCAGGCTTGTTTGCCAGTGCTATCTTCTTGCTTGGTCAAAACATCTTCTTGTTTGAGGTGGGTTTATCCTTTGCTCTAAGTCATAAAAACCCCTTCTAACTAACATATCCTTTGCCTCTTTGGTTTGCCAGTAAGACTGGTTCAGCAATTCTTTTCTTCTAGATCAAAACTTGCTTCCGTCTCTATTCCTTCATCAGACTCCACTTTTTAAATATTTCTGCCAAGCATCCATATCTGTGGAACTTTCTTGTCAAACTGTCATCTATCCTAACACACCAGCAAGCAGAGCTTTGAGGAGAGGGCAAAGGTGCATGTACCTCAGCCTGTTCCCCTGGCTGTTGGAACAGATTGACCCGTGGCACTGGACAGGCAGGGAGCTGCACTTGGCCATCTCCAGAGAACGCTCTTCTTCTTCAGTGCCACCCACCAGGCCGCCAAACTCCAGCGTGCTGGGCTGGATTTGGAGATTTGGGGAGTGGGCTTCTCCCCAAAGGCTGGCACGGGACACCAGGGAGGTGTCAGTGAGGCAAGAGGTCTCGGTGTAGGTAGAGCCTAGGAAAAGGACACAAAGATCCATTTAGGTACCAATTATGGCATGACTCCTGCTGTGAATATCCTGAAAGGGTGAAAGTGTGATTGGAGTTTAGCTCTTTGTTATCTGAACTACAGCTCAGCAAGCAGCTGCATGAGGAATTAATGGTCACTGAGTTCCCTCTGACACTGATTCCAGACTGCAGCCTTGGAAATGCCACTCCTAGCCCTGCTACACACTGCAAGCTTCTCTCTCTGGTGGGGAGGAGCTCCCTCCCCTGCCCCAAACCAGCACCAGTTCTCTCTCAGTGATGAGTGTGCACCCAGACTGAGCATTTACTCTGAGAATTCAAGCTGTGAAATTCTCTGTTCAGCCCGCCAACACTCCCACCGTTTTCAAGACACACAAACAGTGAGTGAACATGAGCTCACACCCACGCTGGCCACTGGGATTACTGCTGCCTTTCTTGTTTCACTTATTCAAAAGGCAATTTAACAAGTGCCTCAGTGCTGATGCAGCTTGGGGAAGAAGCAGCTCAGGAAAGGCAATTGGTTTTCTTAAAAAGTTCATTAACTTTGTTGTTATTGGTTTAGGCTTTGTAATGAATTTTGCCCTTGGTCTGGGAAGGGGGATAGGAGTTTTGGCTATGGGCTTTTCCTTTTCCCCCTTCCCTTCCCTTCCCTTCCCTTCCCTTCCCTTCCCTTCCCTTCCCTTCCCTTCCCTTCCCTTCCCTTCCCTTCCCTTCCCTTCCCTTCCCTTCCCTTCCCTTCCCTTCCCTTCCCTTCCCTTCCCTTCCCTTCCCTTCCCTTCCCTTCCCTTCCCTTCCCTGCTGGTGCTGGCCGGGAGGGGATCACTGCCCTGCCAGAGCCCACAGCTCCTCCTGCCTGTGATTATAAGTACACCAAGGGGGAAAAACAGCACTTGGCAGCTTGGAAACTTCTGTTGTTGTGTTGTTGTTTGTGCTGATATATTCTAGTAAAGAACTGTTATTCCTTTCCCCATCTTTTTGCCTGGAAGCCCTGCAATTTCAAAAGTATAATAATTTGGAGGGAGGGGGTCATCTTCCCATTCCAGGAAGATTCCCACCTTCCTTGGCACACATCTGTCTTTTAAACCAGGACAGGGACACCAGAAAATTTCTGTTCCTTGGTTCTATTGGATCTCACAATGGCAAAATGCCCCTGAGGCACCCAGCAGCCCTGCAGTTCACACCCTGAAGAGGCTGCTGGGGCAGACCATGAGTGAGGGGTGCTTTTCTGTTGGAAGGCACAGATCCCTGAGGCTGTGTCCCAGCCCAGAGAACACTCACCAAAGGAGATGTCCCCGAAGTCGAGCTCAGCGAGGTCGAAGTGTAAATTTGGTCCAGTGACGGTGCCCCTGGAGGCCGAGCACAGAGCAGGACATGGCTCGGTTAAAGGGATTGCAAAGCTCCGGCTGTCCTGGCTTGGGGACACAAAACCTGGGCTCAGGGCACCCTGGGTTTCCAACCAACACAGCCCCGTGTGCTCAGCACAGGGCCCCGTGCACAGGAGGCAGCTCAAGCCAAGGGGCAGCAGCCAACAGCCCCTGATGGGCTTTGGGCACAGGGCAGGCAGGAGAAGCCCCCGGGGTGCTGGGGGTCCCATGAAGGACCCTGAACACACACCCTGACATGGCTCCGTGCCTCAGTTTCCCCAGCTGCAATGGGATGGACATCAAGGTGTCCCCACAATCTTCTGTAAGCAGCCCTTCCAGCCACAGGTTCCCTGCTTTGCTCCTTCTGAGCTGGAACTGCTGTTCCCATGGGGAGCTTTCTCAGGAGAGTTTGACCCACACAACCATTACAGACAGAGTTCTGAGACACGAATCCAGGGGAGCCCCAAACATCCTCTGAAAAGAGCAGCAGCAGTTCTACCCAGGGGACAGATGGATTCTAGAGGAAAGGACCAGCTTGTCAGCAGTGCACAGCTGGCACAGCCAAGAGCAAGAGCTTCAACAAGCAAACAAGGCTGTCCTGAATCTAGCACAGCACCTCACCTGGCCTTGAACTCAGCAGACACACCCCAAAAGTCACCAACATCCACTGAAATCAGCACTTGAAGCTGCACAACACTCACCAGCTGATTTCATGGTCGATGCCAATCAGTGCCCACTCTGCCCTTTGGTTCCAAATCAAGGAGTAGTGACCTGGGCCTTGTGTTGTATTCACAGGCCTGCCCCTGGCTCTGCTCTGCACATCCCAACAAGACACACCTGCCCTTGCTCAAGGAGGAAGCTGCTTATGCAGAAACACCCCATGACCACTTTGGGGGAGGCACAGAGGAGAATCAATTATTTGATGGTGAAACGTTCCATCTTGATTCTCAAAAGACAAAAGCAGCACTTTTCCTCCAAACACAAAGCCAGCATCATTGCTTCTCCACTATGGGCACACCTACTCACCACTCATCTCTTGCTAAGGAATAACTTCCTTCTCCTTTATCCATCTCCCTTATCTTATTGGTATCATCCAATGCAGATTGCTTTCATTCCTTTACTGCCTTGACTCAGTGCCTCCCACCAGCAGCAGCCCAGCTCCCAAGCTGCTGAGCAGCCAGCATGAGCTCTCCTGCTCCCACTCCATTATCCCAGCAGCTCATGGCTCAGGCTGGCAGGGACAAGGCCTCACGCTGCTGTGGTGCTGAGCACTGAGCTCTGCCTCCCCTGTGATCAGCCCTGCTCCCTTTGCCTGGGCCAGGATTGTCTCTTGCCATGGCACCAGTCCAGAGGATGGTGCCCAAGCCCTTGGGACAGTTCCTGCTGCAGTTCCCTGACTCCCACATCAGCCCTTTGCTGGCTGTGCAAAGGAGGCACCAGAGCCCTCTGTGCAAGGAGCTGGGAGCACAGCTTGTGCCCACAGCACGGCTGGCAGAGCTGAGCTGAGGCTGCTGCTGCCCATCTGGCGTGGATTATTCACACAAGTGTTTACAAACACTGCTGCCGCTGCAGAATCACCCAGGCTGGCCCATCTGCAAAGCCCTGGGGCCTTGCTGGCAGTTCAGCTGGGACATCCCAGAGCAGCTGCTGCCCAAAGCTGACCCATCCCACTGCCTGCCATGGCCCAAGGCACAGGGAGATCCCTGCAGGGAGGAGTCATTCCAGCTCCTAGGTACCACCCAGGGCAGCAGGCAGCCTCACACTAAAGCAATGCCAGCATCACAGCAGACATTCAGACCTTTATTCTCTGCTCCACCCCAAAAGGAGGTAGGTGGGGGATGTCCCAGGGACAGCCACAGATGTGCCCACCCAGCTCCCAGGGTCCTTACTTGATGGTCAGGATGGCAGGCACAGGAGATCCAGCCACACTGAACTGGAACTGCTCCTCAAAGCTCCCCAGCACGGTGGCACTGAAGAAGATTTGCACAGTCTGGCTCCACCTGCTGCAATGATGCCCTCCTTGGGGGCAAACTTGAAGCACAAGCCCATGTTGGTGGCTGAAGGGAGACAGGTGAAGGGAGCATCAAGAGCTCCTTGGTTCATAGGTTTCACCTGCAGCAGCAAGAAAGCAAAGTGGAAATAGATGTGGAACCTTCCCTTCTTGTGAATTTTTGTCCAATGATGCAATGAACACCCAGCAAAGGCAGAAGATGCTCTGTGCTGCTGAATGGCAGAAGTCAAAAGATACAACAGGACAAGTTCTGCCTTTGGGTTTTCATGCAGAGCAGTGGCAGCTCCACAGAACTGCAGCCACCCTGGGCTTATCCCATGGGCATCACAGAGCAGTGCAGCTCTGCTCAGCATCACCAAGCTCATTGAGAACTGGCCCTGAGAGCCCTGAGTGGGCTGATTGCAGCTGCGTAGGGAATCACCCCAGAGCTGCAGCTGCTGACCCAGTGAGCACAGCTCCAACAGCACCATCTGCTCATTCACCTTTGCCCACACCACATTGAGAATGAGGCATCAGCATCAAAATGTACAGACAGCACCGTCTTTTGGTAAGAAAACTCAGCGTGTCTTTCCCTTCCCCAGCCACACTTTTGAAAGTGTCTGGCATGATGCAGTGCCTCATTTTCTACCTCTTTCAGTTGGTCTGTCTCTTTTTTTTTTTTTTCCCAAACTTGACACTACTTGGGGGGGAGGCAAATAGGTAGAAAAATCCTTTGCTTTATTCCCAGGAACACTTTTCTCTTTCTAGAGCCAGAGATGCTGCAAGGCTGAAGTGTGGTGAGGGACTGGTCAGCAAGGGAGAGAACTCCCAAGCCCTTTGCAAGGGCCAGCACTGAGCCAGAAGGCTGGATGGTTTTGCTGGGACTTGCAGGAATAAGCAGGAGACACTTGACTGGGAGCTGTTGGCAGTGGGCTGAAGCTCAAAGGCAGCCAGTTTGCTGCAGCTGCTTCTGCAGAGCCCAGCCCAAAGGTGCCTTGTGCCTGGCACTGCCACAAAAGCCTCTGAACATGCAGCTTTGGAGCCAATGCTGGTTCCATGGGCCAAGGGCTTGTTTTGCAGGAAGCCTCCCAGCTGATCCCTAAGGAAGGCTGCACAAAAGCAGGGACTGGGGCTGCAGGGACAACAGACACACCTTTCTGACCCCCCAGATTTGAGCAGTCCATCAAATATTCCCTGCTCACAAGTGCCCAGGCTGGCAGCAATTCCACAGCTCCAGCAGGCTTGCTGCTGCCTCAGGAGCCATCAGGATCCATCCCCAGCCCTGCTGCTCACCTCATGGACGTGGGGTGTGTTGACAAAAACGTTCCCAAGGTCCAGAGTCTGAGAGCTGAGTTCAACCAAGGGTCCTTGGCCTTCCCCTCGGAGCTGCAGGGGCAGCCTGATCTCACAGCCTGGGGAGAGATGTCCATTGCAGTACAATCATTCCCTCTGTCCCACTGGATTTTCCAGGCTGCCTCAATGCTAGTCCCTGACTCTGAGCTGGATGCAACCAGCTCCTGATGCTGCAGGAGAAGATGTGCACCCTTCTCTTCCCTCAGGAGATATCCCTTGGGGCTGACTTCTAATTTCTAACCCATTCCTCAGGCTGCTTTCCAATTTGAGCCGCCAGTTTGTTGAGTTTAAAACATCTCTGGTGCCTGTAGTGACAGGCCAAGGAGTAATGGGTAGAAATTGAAAGAAAGGAAATTTAAGTTAGATATTAGTAAAGAGATTTTTACTGTGAGGGTGGTGAGGCACTGGAGCTCGGGCACCAATGGCCCGGATTGGCACCACGATCCTTTCCCTGGCAGCGATGCAGACCAGCTCGTGGCAATAATCCTGCAGGAAAAGAAACGGGCTCAGCACAGGGCATTTAGTGCCATCCCCATGGCAGAAGAAAAACCATTTCTATAACCCTTCAAGGTCATCCATTTACCTATTGCACCCTCAAATGAACACTAATTTCTACTAGTATGTCACATTTTAAAGGCACCGGAGCACTTTGCAAAACCTGTCTCTGTGGCCTTCAGCTCTTGTGTCACTTGGGTCATACCCATACCCTAGGCCACCATCATTTTTACTCTAAACTTTAATGATGTTAAAGAATTCCTAAGTCCCTTCTAAGGAGCATGGAGCAAGGGAATACACGACATTCCTCTTTAGGTTTCTATATTCCCACTGTCTGAGAATAGGACAAAGTGTTCAACTGACTCTAAGCAGCAAAAGGAAGAAGAGAAAACAGCTGCACCCAAAGAGATCCTGCACCTCTGGCCTGGTGCAGAAACATCAGTTGGCTCAGAACTCCCCTCTAACTTTGCCTCTCCAACCAAGTCAGGAGGAGAGCAGTGCCAAGAGGCAGCAGGATGCTGTTGGAAAGGGCCTCTCTTTGCTTCCTGGCAAGGCTTCCTCCCTTCCATGCCATGTCCTAAATCTTTCTGTATGAACAAACCTCCAGATGCCAGCACTGAGATCAGACTTGCCAGGGCCTCAGCACTGCTGTTCAAAGCTTCCCACAAAAGCACCTTTGGCATGGAATGGGTGCCAGCTGACAGAGCAGGCACAGGGACAGGCATGGAGACAGAGCCCCAGCAGTGTCACTGCCACGGGCTCTGGGCTCACAGCTCTGCCTGCAGCTCGTACCTGCCCTGCACCAGCTCCTGCAGGCAGGTGCCCAAGTGCCCTGCAGCTCAGCAACCTCCTGCTGGCCAAGGGCACCCAGAGCCCAGTGTGCCTGTGCCAGGTGGGCTCACGGGCACAGCACATCCTCTGCCCTGGCCCTGCAGCTGTGCCATGCTCACTTGTGCTCTGGGAAGCACAGCTGCAAGGCTGCAGAGCAGAGGGGCTGAAAAAGCACCGTCTTTGCTCCAGCCCAGGGGCAGGCAGGGAAGCTGTTGCCAGTCAGGAAGGAGCAAAGCTCTCTGAACTTTGTTCCTCTGGTGTTTTCCACAATAATGAAACTCCTTCCACTCTACCTAGAGATGGCTGAAGATCTATCAAGATCCCTCTGTCACTTTCATCCTGTTCCCTGTGCATCTTCCCTTGGCAATGCTCAGGGATGTGCAGGGAGGGAAGCAGAGCCTGTCAGGCCTGGCTGCAGTGCCTGCCAGCAGTGCCAAGGTGGGACTGGCTGCAGGCTGCCTGCCCACGGCCTGGAGCCCAGCTCACAGCATGCCATGGGCTGGAGCCAGGGTGCAGGGAAAACAATGGCTTTGGAGATGATTCTGTGTTTTGGCTCCTCCAGTCTCACCTTGATCTCGCTGGGGGTGAAGCGGATGCGCACGGGGGCAGAGGCGCCCGGCGGCACAGCACGGTACGCATCACCGGAGCTCACGAGCTGGAAGTAAGGGGAGCTCTCCATGCACACCTTCACCACCTGAAGAAACTGCAGGAAAGACATAAAATGATGATTTTGCCACTTGTGGAAACAGGACCAGAGGAGACCTGTCCATGCCCTGCTGACATCCCTCCTTGGCCCCTTTCCCAAAGCACTTTCAGCTGGGCAGGCACAGGCACATCATTCACAAGGCTGAGCTTGGATCCCTTCTGTCTGGCTCCAGCATTTTGGCCAGGGCCAGAAGGGCAGTGCCTGCTGGGAAGGAAGGGCCGAGCAGGTCAGCACCAGCAGGATGGAGACAGAGCACCTGAACTAAGCCATCTGCATATTCAACAAGGCCGGAAAACCTGCTGGCTTCTGCCTGCACACAGCCATTAAGCTGTCATGTTCCAGAGGGAGAATGCGCTACCTAAAAGCAGACCAGCACATTGTCCTGGGGGAAGGAAGAAATTCCCTTCTAGCAGATCAGGTTGGGGTAGGGATGTTGTGGGGATACAGTCAGGCAGGCAGAGCAGCAAGAGAGGAGACCAAACACTGTGGCCTTACTGGGAAGAAAAGAAACCTGAAAAGCAAAAGAAGGAACACAGCAAGACAATCCCTATAACAAGGAGATGGCAAAGACAATTTAAATGGGCAGTAAAGCAGCAAGGAAGAATCATAAAACCATGAGAGCAATCAGCTTGCCAAAAGTGACAGAAACACAGTGACTATGGGCTTCAAAGGCATTTTCTGCCTGGAGAAACAGGACCAGCACTGACTGGCAGTGTGGTTCCAGTATGAAAACCCAATCTTGGCTCTCCAGGGGTTCTTGCTGCCTGTGCAGGCAAGCTGGGCTGCTGGGCATTCCTGCCAGCAGCCAGCAGGCCAGGTTCTGCCCTCTGGCATTCACAGACACAGCACACAGGCATTTTCTAGCACACTGATAGCATCAACCCCTGAGCACCAAAATGCTCTCCAACAGTCTAAACCAGACGATTTGGACTCCCTCCTGTGTCTTCCCACCAGCCCACTCTTGGCACAAGCCTCACTTGAAAAAATGTTTCCCTGACTGAAATTCAAATGGTCTCAAGTTTTCCTCTTTACAGTGGAACACAACTGCTGACATTTTTCCACTTTTTCCCTCTCAGCTCTCTTGGGAAACTGCAAAACAATCCCAATTTCTTCAAGTGAAGGTGAAAACCTCCAGGAGCACATGGCTTTGGATGTGCTGTGGTTCTCCAAAGGGAAAGCAGAGCACTGTGTTGCTTTTGGAAAAGCTGAGCAGAGCTGGATGAAGCTGAGCAGGAGCCTGAAGTGGCACCTCAAGGCCTCTCACTGCTTCTGCTCCATCCATCTGATTGCAGGGCTCTTTCAGAGCACACCTCCTGCAGTGCCAATGCCGTGAATGAAAAGTGATTCCAGCATAAAGTGGAGAAGACTCAGCCCCTGAGCTGACTGTGAGCTGCACAAAGGGAGCCAAACAGTCTGAGAGAGGCAGAGATTCCTACCAGGAGCCAAGATTAACCAAGGAAACACAGCACGTGGTATAAACTCAAGGCAAAGCTCGAAGTGTACAGCCCTCAACATTCCTATCAGTCCAGAGCTCTCAAGAGCAGGAAACTCTTTTGGGATAGACACCATCAATGCATGGCCAAAATCAGGGGACAATTCCCAGTACAGGAAGATTTCCACAATCTTGCAGAACAAAGGTGCTGAGACACTTTCTCCTGCATGTGCTGCAGCAGATAACCTGCTTTGCTGTACACTGGGGGAATGACAGCACTCTCCTCTTCCAGCACAGTGTTCAAGCTCCGGGTGCCAGCACTTACCTTGTCCTTATTAATGAGAGACAGCACCATTTCAGAGACCTCCCCAGCGATGAAGTTCTGAAATACCAGCTCTGGTGGGGAAACCCCAAACACACTCCGTTTCGGGGGAGCTGGTGACAGCTGGAGAGGTGAGAGAGAGCAGGGAGAGCTTCAGCTGCTGGAAGGAAGGTTCATGAAGGATCCCCTACACTGATCCCCAGTGAAGCACAGACTCTTGGTGAGCACATCTGCCCAGGACATACTGGGCAAACAGTGGCTCACCCAGCTCTGCTCTGAGCTGATCAAGAACTGCTTGATCTGTTTAGAGCAGGCTCAAGCCAAGTTGCTCTTTCTATTTCTCCAGCTTTCCTTCTCCAGAATGCCAGGCAGCCCTTTCCTTAAGCACAGCCCTGTGCCCAGTGGAGCACTGACTGAGCATGCATGGAGTAAGTAAAATGCACCAATTTACATCAGATTCAATTTGGGCATGTCCTTTACTCTGAGACAGGGAAACCCAGGACCACACAACTGCAAATACCTGTTTTGATCTAGAACTTAGGCATCAGTAAGAAGAGAACAGTACTAGAGGAGGTGTGAGAGATGAGGTGATATTTGGCTGAAGCCAAAAGGTTTTTAAGTGAAAGAATGGAATTTGTTGGTTCTATGTGTTGTTTGTGGTTTGGATTTGTTCAGGTTGGTTTGTTGGCTATTGCTGTGAGCTGGCAGAGGGATGGGGTTGAAGACCTGACCAAAAGGAAGGAGGATGAGAGGGGAGGGGACAGAAAAGTTGGTGGTCAGAGAGAATGGAAGCTCCCGAGTACCCCTCCAGGGGGAAAGGGGCCAGGGACTGCCCCAGCTGGGTACAAAGGGGATACAAAGATTGCCTTTTTGTTGGAGGGTGTGTTTGCTCCTCTCCGGGGGCAGGGAGACACACGCCCGGCTCAGCTGAATTGGTACTAAGAAACAGTTTTCTTTTGCTTTGATGATTTGGTCCCCTTTCATTGCATTTAAAAGTTACTGCCTTTCTAACAGAGGTAAAGGCAACAAGAAAGTCAGGAAGTCAGGTAAAGGCAAAAATGAAGTCTGGAAAAAGACAAGTGAATGAGCATAGAAGGCAAGTGAATGACAATGCTGAATGAGGATAAGGTTCAGTTATTTTCTCAGCAACTTGGGTCAAAGTAGAGTTGGTATCTCCTTTTTCCATGGGCTTTAAATCGGTGCTTTTTTGTAATTATTGCCATCTTATTTCATGCCATTGTAGAGGCATGTCTGGAATGACACAACAACAGCAAATGCTTCTGGACCAGAGACATTGCTTTAAGAAGGCTCTGCCCCGCTTTGTCTGCCTTCTCCAGCCACACTGCTGTCCCTGCAGAGACACAAGCAGGTCTCCTCTGTGACTCCACGGGAGACACATTCTGCTGAAGGGAGTGGCTGCAGCACGCTGTCCCTTGGCTGTGCCCTTCCCTGAGGTGTTCCCAACACCCCTCTCCAGGGCAATCCTTAACCAGTTTGTTCCGTGTCTCTTGCTGCCAATTTCCTGCTCAACAGCCCACCTCGGTCACCTACCCCTTTGGACTGTGCTTTCTACTGAGCCAGTCCTGCCAGAAAATCAGCTTTAAACACAACTCTGAGTAGGCACTGATCCAGAAAAAGCACATCCATTCCCCTCTGCCCAGGGCCAGTCCCCTGTACATTTGGCAGCCTGCAAAATCTAACACCCTGTCCAGGTCCCAAAACGTTGTTCCTACTCAAAGTATTAATGCAATTTGTTTTGCTAAATCTGAAGTCATTCCTGCAGGTCCTCGGCCTTCAAAGGCCAACGCTGCCACTGTGGAGGCAATCCTGTGTCCCCAAGCATTTGATGGTGACCACACCAAAGCAAGAGGTGGCTCCTTCAGCAGGAGAATGGCAAATGGCAATCTTGTGCCTTTGTGTCCCCAGCCTTGCCCCTGTTAGCAATGGCAGCTGCACTCCAGCACAGCCCAGCAGCTCCAGCAGAGGTAATTTGTGTTGGATTAGTGCAGATCAGGACTCCCAGTCCACCACTCCCAGCAGTCTGCAGTGACAGCAGGACATGGACAGTGAGGGATTTTGCTGGAGCAAGCCTGTCACAAGCACTCACCCTCTTCAAACTCCATGTTAAACAGAAAGGAAAAGAGCAGGAAAAGGCTACCTTTTGACGAATCTCACTCCTGTCTAGAAATGGGCCAACTCTGGGCAGAATACTCCCCCCAGTGCTGGCCTCCTTCTTGGTGGTGAGAAAGTCCATCTGGAACTTAGAGGGAAGCAGCTGAAAGGAAAAAGAAAAAACAAAATAAAACAAAACAAACACCAGCAAGAACCTCAGAGATGTGCTTGTTCAGATAGCCTTTCCTTGAACAAGTGGCACTGATGAATAATTGGTGATCACAGCTACTAGGACAGTTTTGGAAGCCCTGGAAGTTACCTGCTGAAATACTTAGCAGCAATAAATTAATAATACAGAGTGCAATACACATACTCCAGCCACATGGCTGTGTCCCATTAGTCTCTCTGTGATTGGATGGGACATGGTTGGGGATTTCTGCTCTTTGGGCATTTGTTTCCTCTTAGGTTTCATTGGATCGAGGCAGTGACCTTTTCAGAGAGTGGGGAGGAGCTCTCAGGACTGCCTGAACTCCATCCCTGCACAACACTCAGAACTCACAGCCAGGAGATAGCACTGCTGGCTGAGTCCAAGGGAAGCAAGCAAGAAAAGCTGTACCAAGAGTGAGGTGCACAGGAATGTGTCCAAGTTTTAGCTCTCTCTGTTAATTAGCATTGGTTTTCTCTGTCTGGGCTGACAGGGCCCTCGACAGAATGAAACAGAGGGATCTCCTTGGCAGAGCCTCAGCAGTGGGGCATCTTCAGCCAAGGGAGCTGCAGACAGCAAGGGGCCTTTGTGGCCCTGGCTCCAGGGCTGCCTGCAGGGCTGCATCTGTGCCCACCCAGGAGCTGGGAGAGAACAGCTGCTTTGGAAGCTCTTCCAGCTGGGACCAGCCATGGCTCTCGAGGCTTTGGGCAGAGTTTGAGCTTCCCCCCCACATGCCCAGGTGCCCAAGGGCAGGATGGTCAGAGCAACACAGGTGAGTGCCCAGCCTGACAGAAGGAATTCCTGTGGCAAAGGGAAGGAAAGAAGCCCATGCTCAGGGCTTCAGCTGTACTTTGGTTTCACTTGGCTCTGCTGGCACAGCCAGGCAAGGCACTGGGCTGTCCCTGACACATCCCACAGTGTTCCCTACTGCACCAGGACAGCCCCAGCACCAGGAGCAGGCACAAAGGGCTGGGCAGGGGATCTGCAGCTTCACTGCACTGCTGGATAACAGGGGCAGGGAGAGCAGGGACAGCAGGGCAGTGCCAGCCTGAACACAGCCCCAGGGGCTACTCACAGTGTTGGGCTTCAGCCTTTCCCTCAGCAGGAGTCGAGGTGTTGGTGTTCTTCCCTGGAATCCAGATGCCATTTCCAAGGGATGATGTCACAGATGAGTGACAACTCCTCAACAGAACTGGAAGGAGCAACATTGGAACTCTGAAAATCCAGAACCCAATTCATGGCAGACTCAAGGGATATACTGGTGCTAAAGATTTTATATGATTTGAAAGTAGCTAAGTGCTCATTCGGCATAAGTAGCCAGTATTGTTAGGCCTCTGGTTGGACTTTATTTGAACTCTATGGCTACCTTGGCAATTCAAAGATGGATTGTACTGAAACCTGGAGCTAAAATGCTGAACAGTAATAATACTTAGAACAGAGTAATAATAACTAATAATACTTGGAACAGAGATACAACGATGTAGCTTAAATATTATTTAAAAACAGCTTGAGTGGGCCTCCTCTTCTTTAGGCTAAACAACCCCTGCTCTCTCAGTTGCTCCTCACAGGACTTGTGAGAGACTGGAATGTTATGGCTAATGGCTTAAATATTGCTATAAAGGACTTTTTGCCCGTTGTGACAAAATTGAATAGAGAAGCTGAAACCCCCTAAGCCCACCCTTCCCTGAAAATGCCTCCTGACTGGAACTTGGCACTGTGAGTTAGGCTGCCTAAGGGAACTTGAGGCAAGACAAAGGTGGCACTATTGTCCAGTTATCTCAGGTCTGGGGAGAAGTAAACAAGGCTGAGGAGAAAAACCTATCCACAACAAAGCCAAACCCAGCAGCTGTCCTGAAAATCAGCTCTGTCTGGGTTCAGGCTGGGGGAGTCATAGCCACAGACTCATCTGCTGAGGCCAGGTTTGCACACAAACCTCCCATCAAAGGCCTCCACAGTGCCCCCAGACCCATTCCTGAGGCCTTGCACCAGACGACTGCAGGGCATGCAAAGTAACACAACAAATCTGAAAATCCACAACCCAATTCATGGCAGACTCAAAGGACAGACAGCTGCTAAAGATTTTCTATTATTTGAAAGTAGCAATAGACAGAGTCCAATTTGCCCCACCCCAGGGAGGTACCTGGGAGGACCCACCTTGCCCAAATCTGCATGAATCCACTGGAGTCTTATGTTTTGTGAGACCTCACCACAGAGAAGACCAGAAGAGGATTTCATGGTACACCAATGGGATCCATGGAATGGTGACATTTTTTACTTAATCCATCTGTCACTCTCTTTCTCCCCCCTCTTCCCAACCCCTCATCCCCCTCCTGCTTCTTTTTCTATTCCTTTCTCTCTCTTCCTTACATTTACTGTTACATAAAATCCAGACTATTGACTTTGCCATATGGTCTCGTTTGCACCTCAGTTCAGAGGCCTCTCCCTAATAATTTTAATCACCAGATGATAACAACCCACTTAAACTTGAACATAATTTTTTCACCTTTAAGCAGTTTAAGCAATCACCATAGGAAAAAGAAGTATAGACTAGTACATTTAGAAAATGTTGCATTTCTTCAGTGCAAAAAAAACCCACAATCAGTAGAGCATATATTGTTAATCCACTCAGCTGTGCATTGTGGTGGTGTTCCCAGGGGTCTTAGGATAAGGGAAGAGACGAGGATCTGACTCCATGTTTCAGCGGCAGGCTTGATTTATTATTTTATGATATATATTATATTAAAATGATACTAAAGAATAGAAGAAAGGATTTCATCAGAAGGCTAGCTAAGAATAGAAAAGGAATGAATAACAAAGGCTTGTGACTGACTGAGACAGTCGAGACAGCTGGACTGTGATTGGCCATTAATTAGAAACAACCACATGAGACCAATCACAGATCCACCTGTTGCATTCCACAGCAGCAGATAATCATGGTTTACATTTTGTTCCTGAGGTCTCTCAGCTTCTCAGGGGAAAAAAATTTATAAGGAAAAGATTTTTCATAAAAGATGTCTGTGACAGTCCATACCACGGAACTGCTGCACCAGAAGACGGGCATTATCCCATCGTGTATTTCCCTTTGGCATTCTCTCTCAGAGTGCAGATGAGACAAAACCAAAAGCTCCAACTTTAGTCAATCTTTACCTTCAAAGGAAATTCAGGAACCTTTTGCAGAGGCCAATGCTCTGCACATTCAGGATCTTTTCTCAGAGGCAAATGCTCTGCAGGTTGATGAACTTTGCAGATGCCAACGTTATGCTCGTTGATGAAATCTTCACAGAGGCCAATGCTCCGCACTTGTACAAACTCTCTGCGCAGACCAATGCTCCGCGAACAATTCCCGTGGCGAATCGCCCAGTGAAGCCGCCTGCACGAGCCCAGGCTGCGCACACCCAGCCAGGGCCGCGTTCTCGGGCAGCTGAGGCCGCGCCGCTGTCACAGACGCTGCCGCCGCGTTCGCGGTTGCCAGGCACCCGCGGCACCCGGCAGCCGCCGCCGTTTCCCGGATCCTGCCCCTCCCGGCCCCGGACGCCCCCCCAAGATGCTGCCGGGGCTCGGGGGCTTCGTCTGCCTGGGCTGGGGCTCGGCCTCCCCTGCGGGACAAGGTGAGGGGGGTCCCCGGGGGTCGTGTTCCCCCCGGGAGCGTGTGTGAGTCCCCCATGTCCCCCCCAAGCCGGGGTCACCCCCTTTTCTCTGCCCAGAGCTCCTGAGCCAGCTCCTGCTGCCCCCCGGGAGGGGCTTTGGGGAGCCCCCCGGGGACCCACTTGAATGCCCATTCCTGGGCACTGGGACCCTCCGCATCTCCATCCCCAGCTGCAAGACCCCCTGCACCCCCTTATCCTGCCCCGACACCCCCTGCACCCCCCTTTCCCGGGTATCCTCCTCTCCCAGCCCCTGGATCCCCCGTTTCCATGAGCCCGGGGACCCCCGGAGCCCATTCCCGGCCAGCCCGGGGCACCTCACCCCCAGGCCTCCCTTTGCCCGGCGACCGGTGACGCCACTGGAGACTCGGGCCGCCATTGGCGGGCAGCAAAGAGCGGAGCCAATGGCGGGGCCGGAGGCGGCTCAGGGGGCCCCGCGCCTGGGGCCGTGAAGGGCCGTGAGCTGCGAGGGGCCATGAGTTCTGAGGGGCTGTGAGGGGCCATGAAGGGCTGTGAGGGGCCACATGAGGGGCTGTGAGGTGTCACTCTTGCGCTGAGAATGACACAGGAGCAGGCGGGAGGCAGTATTGCAGAAAGACTAAAAGAAGGTTTTATTCAAGAGAACCGTGCGGTTTTTATGGAGTGGTACAGTATATTCTATTTGATTGGTTAGTTAACAAAAACACATTCTTTATACACTGTCTTTGAGAAGAAGAGAAAGACGAAATAGAAGAACGCCACCTACAGATTGTTTATACTTAAAAAGTTCTCACATCCTTACAACTCCCTAAAAATTCTCACAAACTGCTGTTAGAGAAGCTTGCTGTTTCTCTCTCTGTCCCATGGCATCCAAAGTGAGGGGCCATGAGGGGCTATGGGGAACTGTGAGGGAGCCATGAGGGGCCATGAGGGGCCATGGGGAACTGTGAGGGAGCCATGAGGGGCCATGAGGGTCTCTGAGGATCCATGAAGTGCTGTGAGGGGTTGTGAGGGGGCTTGGGGAACTGTCCCAGGGCCATGAGGGGCCTGTGAGGGACCCTGACTGTCAGAGGCCATGGGGAACTGTGAGGGAGCCATGAGGGGCTCTGAGGGGCCATGAGGGGCCATAAGGGTCTGTGAGGGGCTGTGGGAGGCCAGGCTCCTCATGGAACCAAGGGGCCATTGTAGCTCATCAAGGCCTTGTGAAACCAAAGAGAACATGGTGACACTATGGAACCTCATGGTTCCACAGGTTGTTTGTTTGCTGTGTTGTACTGACAAAGAACTGTTACTCCTTTTCCCATATCTTTGCTTGAAAGCCCCTTAATTTCAAAGTTATAATGATTTGGAGGGAAGGGGGTCACATTCTCCATTCCAGAGAGGTCCCACACAGACACCTGTCTTTCAAAGCAAGACAAGCTGATAATTAACAATTTATTAACAACTCTTTACTAACAACTAATTGACAATCATCAACTACTTATCAATCTAACAAACAGTTAATTACCTTAGCTAATTAAAAGGTCAGCCAGGGCTTGGCAGGTCTCTGCTGAAGGGTGGGAGACCATCAGCAGCAGAAGGCACAATGTCGCTGGCTCCTGCCGGATGCTCCAGCTGACACAAATGCTGTCCCTTGGCTGGTGCTCTCCAGAGCACCTCCTTCTTGGCTCCCTGGCCTTTCTGCCTCTACTCTAAAAGCTCACCAAGATTCTTCCACAATCACCTGCCCCATCTTCTGAGCTGGGTCCAGGTTAGGAATCCTAGGAAGAAAGGGACTGCTATTAGCCAGACAAACATTTCCAGCCAGCCACTTCTCTGTCTCCTTGCAGAGCACACAGTGTTGCATGCTCTCTCTGTGCAAGCAGCGAGCAGCAAATTCATCAGCTGCACTGGCTGCATGGAGGCTGCAGAGGTGCAAGGGCAGGAACATGAGCAGTTAAATGCCTGGGGACCAACTCCAGCACATGGGTTCCATGCAGAGAAGCAGGCCTTGCTTGTCCCAAAAGGAAGCAGAGCTAGGGACTGCCTGGTTCCTGGATCTCTCGTTCCAGATTTCACAACCCTCCAGGAGCTTAGTGTTCCATGCAGTGTCTTTGCCCAGTGCCTCCCTAGCAAGGCCAGATGATGATCTTGCTGTGCTCCTGGGGGTGCTTCTGCTGCCTCTCTGGGGCTGCCTGTCTCCCACCTCCCCATCCCAGTCAGAGGGACTGAAGGGAGGTGTTAGGGGATGAACCAGGCTGTGCTTGGTGATGCCCAGCAGTAGGACAGGAGGCAATGGGCAGACCCTGAACAGGAAATTCTCCCTGAGCCTGAGGAAGAACTTCTTTCCTGTGCACGTGACGAGTTACCCATAGAGGGTGTGGAGTCTCCATCACTGGAATTATTTATTATTGCAGAGCCCTCTGGACAAAACCCTGTGCCGTGTGCTCTGGGATGAGCCCAGCTGAGCAGGGAGGTGGGGCCAGATGACCTACTGTGCTCCCTTCCCCCCTGTCCCACCCTGGGATTCAGTGACACCCATCAGAAGCAGGAGTTGGCAAGTGCCTCGACGTTTCCCACCTGCATAGCAGGGTGGTCTTAAACTTCCCGGCGCGCTTTGGGGAGAACTGCAGGTGAAAGGTCTGCTTGTGGCCAGGAGCGATGGTGCCACAGCAGGGGTTGATGGAGAACAGGTCATAGGAAACATCTGGGAATGCTTCCAGGGAGGAGCTGACATGCTTTGGAGAGAG
The DNA here is from genome assembly GCA_039654755.1 of Calcarius lapponicus. NCBI lineage: Eukaryota > Metazoa > Chordata > Aves > Passeriformes > Fringillidae > Calcarius > Calcarius lapponicus. The sequence continues at coordinate 20,429,745 of CM077467.1, read as the reverse complement.
GTTCTTTAGTTTTGAGCAGCACAGCTTCTTGGAGCAGTCCTGCTGCTCGGGCTGCTCCTGCTCCTCCTGCTGCTGCTGCTGCTCCTCCTGCTCCTCCTGCTACTTGGAATCCTGCTCCTGCTGCTTCCCAGAATCCTGCTCCCACCAGAAAAGACACAGCAGCTTTTTGTGATTCTTCACGGGATTGTAGGAGAGGAACTGACCTGCAGGGAGGAAGGGGACACCTTTCAAAGACAAAATCCTTTGTTCCCAGCAGCTCTGCCTCCTGCTGCAGGTCGCTGGGAGAGAGCTGGGATGCATTTGGAGCATCTCTGGCCAAGTCCTTTATTCTAGCAGGAAATAGAGCCTCTGGGAGCAGTGTCTCTGCCTGCAGCACACACTCCTGTGCCAAAGCTGGAGAGTTGGCTTTAGACACTGACTTTGCATTTGCCCTGCAGTGCAGAACTGCACACAGACACTGGCTGCAGGGCAGCTCACTCCTTACACCACTGCTTTTCCCAGTCTCAGACTTCTCACAGAGATGACCTGATGTCCCCCTTCCCAGTCCTGACCCAGCACGTGGCTGTCCCAGAGCCTGGCTCAGCTCCTTTGCAGGGCAGAAGTGGCAGAGCAAGAACAGAAGGGGCTGAAAGGCAGAGGGGGACAAGGAGAAAACTCTCCAGAGCTGCAGCTGGGAAGATGCTGATGAAAGTGGATGTGGGGACAAGGATGAAAAAGCAATTTATGTTTTGCAGTGAAGTGGCAGGCTCTTGTCCCCAGGCCCTCAGCTGCCAAGTGAAATGCTCTTTGACATCAGAGTGGTTGGGAATGGCTTCTGCACAGGTTCTCTCTCTTCAGCTTTCTCCCAGGAGTATTTCAGGGCTACCCCCCCCTTATGTTGTGCATCGTGAAACTGAAAAGCAAGAAGGAGGAATTAATAAAAAACGTCCAATAAGTATAAAGCAAATAGTAGACTAATATTGTCTGATGGACTCCTGGTACCACTTTCTCCTGAGGAGCATCTTCTTCCACAGGAAACCCTGCCATGCTCAGACTGCTGTCCTGGGTGGCCCAAGAAAGTATTTCAAAGCCTGGAATGCACTGCTGGTGAAGCTCACGGCTGTCCAATGTCAGAGGAAGCAGGAGCTGCTCAGCCAGCAGTGATGGTGTTATGGTGGTTCTTCTTGTAAAAGCTGGGTTGACTTTTTTTCCTGTTCTGCTTCTTACCCTCTCTATTTTAGGCCACCTGGCTGCCGGGTCTTTCCTGGTGGTATTCTTCCACATGGTGATGGTCATTTGGTCGTCCTAGTCCTGAACCTTCCTTTGTGGCAGCTCCAAGTTGATTGTGATCACCTTACATTTCACCAGGTGCCTTCTGAAGGTGGCTGGGACATCTGATCTCAAGATCACTGTGATGTCCTTGGCACAGCCAGGATGGAGGTGTCCCACCTAGGGAGAATCAGGGAGTCAAGACCAAACTGGGAGCACTGCCAAGGGCAGGACTGACAGCAGAAGGGACAGATGTGGTGAACAGCTGTGCCGGGAATCTGCACCTCAGAGTGGATTTACATGATGTTTGATAGACAAAAGTGTGAACAGAAGGTGCCACCTGCCATAACATGAAGCCTTTTCTGCAAGGCTGGCAGCCTTGGCCCAGCCAAGCCAGGCAATGCATCTCCTCCATGGCACTGGAATGGGCTGTCTGTGGCATGTGAGGAATCCCTGCCAGCTCCCAGGCACACCAGGGCAGGGCCTGAGCACTGGGGAGAGGCAGAGCAGTCCATGCTCACCTTGGGGGAGAACCGGAATGGGGCGTCTGCCTCCCACTCAAAGCGCGTGACCTTGGTCTGCATGTGGCTGCTGATGGTCAAGGCCCTCCAGCAGGGCTCCCTGACAGGACAGTCCCCAAACTCGATGGGATTCACTCTGACAGCTGTTAAGGAGGAGAGCAAGGCATGTCAGCATGCAGGGAGCTCCACCTGCCCCCCTCACATGCACAGACCCCTGCATGTTCAAGGCTTCCTAGCTCCAAGCATTCCTCCCTATGCAGGGAGTGCCCCAGGCAGTTCCCCATCCCACCACTGCCAGGGAAACAGCCTGACACATCCCTAAGCACAGCACACACTGCTCTGCAAGCATGGCTGCCATGCCCACAGGCATGGCAAGTGCTGTGGCTGACAGCCCAGGCCTGGCTGGAGGGAGGACACACATGATCTGACATTTTCCTCTTCCTTGCTCCACCTTGGCAGCCTCTCCTCTCTTACCATCAATGATGTTTTTCTTCAGACTGCGCTCAGCAGTCCTCTCCTCTGCGTTGCCCTCCAGTGCACTGAGGGTGAATTCATCCTTGTGTCCTTCACCCACCAGCTCTATTTGGGTCTTGTCAGAGTAGGTGTCCCCCACCAGCACACAAATCTTCCCTTCCACACATTGAGCCACAGTGAGGTTGAAAATTACATCAAACTCTGCTGATTGCCTGTGATGCAGAAGAAAGAAAGGCTTTGTGGGCTTGCTCTCTGCACAGCAATCGAAATCAGAGTTAAGTGGTACAGCTGGACTGAGGAAATATTTCCATAGGATAGATAAGGAATAAGAGGTTGAAACCAGCTGCCTTCTAAGCACAGCTTCTACCCCAGTGGTTCCAGACCCTCTTGCTATGTTCAGAAGCCTGCCATCTCCAGACACAGCACCACTTCAGCAGCTTAACCTCAGGCTGATGCCCAGCCCTCATTCCATCTGCTCCCAGCCGGCTCCAGCCATATGGAAAGCTGAGCCAAAGATTGCTTTTGGCTTCTGCTGGCTGGCTGTGTGCTCAAGGGCTGTGTCTGCTCAGGCTGGTACCATCCCACCTGCAGCAAACACCTCAGAGGCTCCATGAGGTAGTGACAGTGCCCCACAACTCAACCCACCATGTCTAGAAGAACAGAAGGATTTCCTACAACTTGCTAGGAAGAGACCCTGCAAAAAGCCCCCAGGAAAAGACTGGGGGACAGAGAGCCCAAGGAAAGAATCTGCCTAACATGTGGCTGCTTCTCAGAGAAGCCAAGAGCAGGGCACACGTTTTCCCTCTGTGCATGATGACACTTCAATGGTTAATCAATTTACTGTTTCCAACGGAGTCCTCTTCCACATCTCCAGCGTGGAACACCTCGAGGGTGGAGGCCCTGCCTTTCAAGGAGAACGCTCCGTGCTGATGCTCCAGGCATAACATAAACTGAGAAAAGGGAAGCCAGAGCACAATGATGCTGGTGTGAGTACAGGGTGGCACGGGGACTGTCTCCCACTACAAACAGCTCTTAGCACAAAAGTTAAGTCAAACCAGCTGGGAAAAAAGGGCATTCAGAGGCAGCTGGATAGAACTGACACAGAACCAAACAGGATGGAAAGTAATGGGCAGAATGTAATTAAACCACAACTCAGTTTACTTCAAATGTACTAAACTGGGATCAAATACAATCTAATGGAACTGGGAAATCACACGTGTCCATGAGAACAAAAGGTGGCCTGAGAAACAGGGGGGAAAACACTCCAGCACCTTTCTTGTCTTCAACTTCAAGAAGAAAGACTGGACAGACAATTTCCAAGAACTCCCTTCTTGGAGAACAGACGTCAGTCACTTGTTTCAAAAGAATTTCTGGCTCCCCCTGACAGGTTTGCCATGTTTTTGGGGACCCTTCCCTGTGCTACAAGTACTTGTTCCCAAACCGGACCATTCCGTGAGCAGGTCCTCCTCACCTTGACAGGTCTGATGCCGTTGTTACGGATGACCAGGGGCAGCAACTCTGAATCCCCCAGCTGGAGCCTCTTGAATCGCAGCACAGCATTTCCCCTCTTGCTGCGAGCACTGCTGTGGTGCCTGCTGGGCCTGCCCTTCTCCCACCTGCTTCTCCTTTGCTTTCAGGCTCATGCTGGGAGGCTCCAGAAGGAAGGTCTCTGCTTGCCCAGCATTCTCACAGGAGAACTGGACCTCCACGTCCCCGGGGCAGTTGTTGAGGATGGTCAGATTCTCCCAGTTGCCAGGACAGTTCTGGGCCTTGGACCTGGCCACAGAAGGGGAAAAGGCTGCAGAGCAGACTCTGGCCTTTGCCACACAGCCAGGAGAGCAGCGTGTGCACCCGAGGAAGCGCTGCTGGGAGACCCTGCTCTAACAAACAAGGGAGGGAAATGGATCCCAGGCAGGGCCATGGGCGTCTGCTCATCCCTGCCTTACTCTGATGCCTTCCCCTGCACTTGGTGCCTCCAGCCCAGAAGCCTGATGATGCTCAGGCCACTTCAAGAGTTTTCAATGCAATGGAAATTCAAAAGTGCCTGGAAAAGTAACAGTACAACAGGCATATGGGTTCATTCCCCTCCTTTCTTGGGGTGCCTTCCCTGCAGGCTATAAGGAAAGGCTTTTGGAAAAGGAGTTGAGCTCCTTTCTTTCATAAAAGTCATGAAACTGCTTTGCATTCTATGGGTTAGCTCAAAGGCTGAGAAAGAAATATAAAGCATTAGTTCCCAAGAGGAATGCAAACAAGATAACAAATGACCTTTCTCTCAGGCGTGGAAATGACTTTGGAGTGAAAGGGTTAAAGAGGCAAACAGAAATCCCAGACCATCCATCCGTCTGGCTAAAGATTGTCTGTTTTTTAAAAGTATCTTCATTTCATTCAATTGGGTTGTCAAAACAGCCCTTGCCCTCCAGAGCTCCCATGGACACAAGAACTTAATGTTAAATGGCATTAAAAAGTAGTGACAGTAAAAGCAGAAATACACAATAGCTTCAATGACAAAGTGTTTAGGCAGACTTGATCCAGCAGTGAGGATGCAATGTCATTACAGAAAAATGTAATTCCTGCTGTACATTACTCCTAACACCCATTGGCAGGTCAATTATAACATCTTATGAATAATTATCGATTAATGAAAGGTTTACAAAATAATTGCTCAACCAGGCTACCTGCAGAGCTCAAAGCACTTCAAAAACCACCATAAAGTTCATTTCCTTAGGGCTGAAGCTGAGATGTGGAGGGGGACACAGAATTGCCTCCCCAGGTCACCTCTGGACTGGCAGCAGCACGCGGCTCTGGCCACCAAGGTGGCACCAAGGCACCCACTGGGCAGGCAGAGCAGCTCCTGCAAGGCTCATTTGCCTCTTATCTGCTCAAGTGCACACATCTGTGGCCCTTGCAAGCCATGTGTCTCCCAGGACAGTGCCCTGCATTGTGCCACCAGCACAGCCTGTCTCTCCAGGCCCAGCAGGGAGCACATTCCACTCTCTTGATTTCCCACACAGCAGAGGTCCAAAGTGGAATTGCTTGGTGCTCTCCACATATTCCTTGAAGATGACTTCATCTTCCTTCATGGTTTTCCTCCACATACTTATCTCATGCCTTAACAAAACAGTGAATAGCAGCTTGAGAAAGGAAGATGAACATCAACTCAAAGATTAATAGTTTTGACCAAGGGAAGCTGGACATCACTGTTATGAGAATGATAGTCCTTGCAATCAGAAGGTGGAGCCACATCTGGAGAACTGGACCTCACCAGATGGGATACTCCTTCCTTCTTTTGGAAACCGGACCACCACCATCTGGGGATACTCCTTTTCTGGGATACATCCTGAGAAAAACTAAATCACAAGAGTGTATACAATTGTCATGTAAAAATTGGGAATAGAAAGTGCTGATGAGTAAAAATTGGGAATAGGAACTGCTGAGAAAAATTATGAGTACCCCCATAAATACCTGTAAGCCCCAAGTATGGGTGTGCAGTTGAAGGGAAAACTTCCCCCACTCTACCCAGCACTGTATTGCTCATACTTTACCATATGAAATAATCAGTTTGATTGCTGCTTGAATATTGGCCTAGTCAAGCTTCTCATTTAGAACAAAATGAAAGAAACAATCCAAGATATTTTCCTCTATTTCTTTCTATGCTTTCCTTTTCCATGTTGCACTGCTTCTCCATCCCATTCATTCCAAATGCACCTCACCTCTAAAATCAGTGACTTAGGGAGTTTTAGACACTCTAAAATGCCATGAGCCACACAAGTTTTCCTTCCCCTGTTTTTACTGGAAAGCAACACTGGAGGTGTAAGTGCAGTGCTGGGGTCAGGCAGGAATCCTACACCAAGGGAAGGTGACCCGACAGCGTTTGAGCCTCAGCAAGGACAATGCACAGCAGCCAGCGAGGGCATTGCTGTGCCCGTGTGCAGGAGTCAGGGCTCTGCATCTGGGCTCAGCGCTGCAAAGTTCCCGTGTTTGGACAGACTCAGGGGCTGTCCCCGGGGCGCGCGGGGCTCGAACGTGGGGCTCGTGGGGCGAGGCAGGGAACGGACACGGGCACGAACGGCTCCGGGGCTTCAGTTGCGGCAGCGGCGGTGGCAGCAGCGGCAGCAGCAGCATCGGCAGCAGCGGCGGCAGCAGCAGCGGCGGCAGCAGCAGCGGCAGCGTCGGCAGCGAAAAAGCAGAGAATCTTCAGCTTTCTCTTTCTCCGTTTCTTTTTCTTTCTCTTTCTCTCCCTTTCCCGCTTTCGGGCATTCTTCTCTCGGGCTCCCTTGCCCGGCGTCTCTCCCCTCTCCCCGCCTCCCTCTCCCCTGCTGGGCCGGGCCATGTCCCCGGCCCGCCCCCGGCCCCGGGCGGGGCTGCCCCGTGCCCGGCCCCGGCCGTCCCGCCGCGCTCTCGCCTCCGCCCGGCTCTGGCCGTGCTGGCGGCGGCGCTGCTGGGCGGGCATCAGTGCCTGGTGCGGGGGCGGCATCGCCGCCCTTTGCCTCCGCCTGGCCCGAGCCCGGCCCCGGCCCCGACGCGGGGTCCAGTCCCAACCCCGGCCCCGGCCCCGGCCCCGACCCCGACCCCGACCCCGGCCCCGGCACCGGCCCCGACCCCGGCCCCTCCCGGGGCCCGCAGAGGACACAGGCGGCGCGGCCGCTCCCGCCGCCTCCGCTGCGGCTTCCCCGGCCCGAGCTCCGCCGCTCGGCAGCGCGGCCGCCGGCCCCGAGCCTCCCGTGCCGCGTTCCCGGGAGCGAACCCCTGGGCATGGCCGGCCCGGGGCGGCTGAGGGGCGCTCGGGGGCCGGTGCTGGCCCCGGGCCGAGCTCTGACAGCCGCGTCTCGCCCGCAGGGAACGCGCAGGAGGCCCTGCAGGAGCGCTACCGGCTGGGCTCGCTGCTGGGGCGCGGCGGCTTCGGCAGCGTCTTCGCGGCCACGCGGCTCTCAGACGGAGCCCCGGTGAGCGGCGGGGCCCGGCGGCGGGCGCAGGAGGAGGAGGGGATGGAGGAGGAGGAAGAGGAGGAGGAGGAGGATGGGGCTCGCAGGGCGGGCGGCGAGCTGAGCCCTCTGCTGCCCTTGGCTTGTAGGTGGCCATCAAAAGGGTGCGACGGAACCGCGTCCGGCACTGGGGCGAGCTGGTGAGTGAGCGGCGCCAGCGGCAGCAGCTGGGGCTGCCGGGCGGGGATGAGCCGGGGCCCGGCACGGTGGAAGCCGCCAGGACGCCTCGAGGGGGAGCGGGCGTGGGCCCAGCACAGGGCGCAGAGCATCCCGGGCTGGCTGAGGGCTCCCCGAGCCCCGGCGCGGCATCGGCCCCACTGATGGCACCGCGCTCCTCCCGCAGCCCGACGGCACCAGAGCCCCGATGGAGGTTGTGCTGCACGCCAAGGTGTCTACTGGCTTCCCCGGTGTGGTGCAGCTGCTGGAGTGGTTCGAGCTGCCCGACAACATTGTGATGGTGCTGGAGCGGCCAGAGCAGTGTCAGGACCTGCAGCGTTTCATTCGGGCACGGCGGTTCCTGGCCGAGGAGGAGGCGCGGGAGCTGTTCCACCAGGTGCTGGAGGCCGTGCGGCACTGCACCAGCTGCGGGGTCCTGCACCGCGATATCAAACCAGCGAACATCCTGCTGGACCCGGACACCGGGCAGGCCAAATTGATTGACTTTGGCTGCGGCACCTACCTGCAAGAGACAGCATACACTCACTTTGCAGGTGAGCCTACACAGGGCTGTGCTCCCACTGCTGGCATCTCATGGCCCAACATCTCACAGGCCGAGCTGGCTGTGGCACCGGGGATTCTCCCTTTTGCTGCCAGTCATGGGACTGAGTCTTCAGCTGAGTTCCTTTAGAGCGAGGCTGGGTGGGGACCCATCTTCCAGCCCTGCTGGCAGCCTTTGCCAGCCACTCTGCCCAGGACTGCGGCTGGGCTGGGGCAGCCAGCTTGACCAAAACCCCCGTGGGTGGGGGTAGCAGAGAGGGGGGGGCCAGAACTTGTGCCCCAGCTGGTTTGGTTTGCAGGCGAGAGGAAGGGCTTCGAATGTTTGCCTTGGCTTCATAATATTTTTTTTGGGCAATGCAGGCAGGGAGGATAAGGGCATGTTTTTTCCCCAGCACGGAGTGGGTTTTTCCTTTGCATGTCATGGTCAGGCCTAGCCAGGGCTTCCGCTGCCATCTTCCAACACCAGTGGCTTCTTTTCCAAGCCTAAGTTTGTGCACAAGTCCCGGGTGCTGGCGAGAGGGCAGTGGTCACCCTGTGTGCCACTGATGCAGTCCCCGCAGGCCCAGGGATGCTGGGGCCAGGCTCTGGGAGCAGCAGCATCCCCCTGCTGAACTCCATCTGTATTCCATAGGAACACTGTCCTACAGCCCCCCGGAATGGAACGACTTTGGCTGGTACCATGGCGAGGCAGCAACGATCTGGTCCCTGGGCATCCTGCTGCACCAGATGGTCTGCAGGGAGCACCCTTTCAGGAGGGTCCGGAGCCTCTGCTGGGGCCAGCTTCCGCTGCCACAAAGGCTCTCTCAAGGTGGATCCTCTTCTCTGGGCATGGGGGGAATCCCAGTGCTGGGAGCCAGCAGCGGGCTCGTGAGCATCCCGCCCTGGCAGCTGCTGAGGAGGTGGCACATGTCCTGCTGTCCCCCTAAACAGGGAATTGATGGGAAAGTTTAGGCTCAGCTCTGAGCACATCCAGAATGGCCTGGGCATGGGAATAGTGGGGCAAAGCCAACAGGAGCCTTCTCTATCTGACCAGCAGTTTCTGCTTTCTCTCCCCAGAGTGCAAGGATCTGATCAGGTGGTGTTTGTCTGTGAACTCCTTGGACAGACCCACATTGGAAGACCTGTTCAGTCATCCTTGGGTGCAGGATATTCCACTGCCATAGAGGAAGGGAGAGAGCCACAGGCACACTCTGATCCAGGGCCTTGGTAAGTTGCAGCTCCACACATGCCTTGGCAATGAGAAGCAAAGGAACCAAGAGCTTTTTGTGCTGCCTGTGTCACTGCACCGGGCTCATGGGATGGGCACACGCAGCCCTTGGGCTGGAGCTGAGCTTCTCTGCCCAGCACTGGTGGCCGCCATCCCAGCTGGTTCTGCTTGTCCTGGTTCCCTGACAGCTGGGGCCCTGGGCAGAGCCCTGAGAGCCTGGTCTCCCCCCAGGGAAGGAGAAGGAGCCCCTGGAGAAGCTGTACCGGGTGGGGATGCTGCTGCTGGGGACAGCGAGGGTGACATCAAGGATGACAAGCTCTTCCTCAGCCTGGCCACTGGAGGCTGAAGGTGATGGACTTTGATTCTGGCACCTTCTTCAAAGCCAAACCCCACAGGGAATTTGCAGATGAGTCCCCACCTGGGGAAATGCTGCCAGATTTGGGCATGGCCCAGCCTGGCTGGGAGCCAAAGGTTCCCCCTTTGCTGGGGCAGATGCAGCTGATCCTTCAGTCGCTCCCCAGCTGCTTTTTGGCAGGGCTGGGGCATGGGCTGGGGTGGGTGTGGAATGGGAGTGGGCTCCTGGCCCTGCCAACAGCCCCCAGCACCCACCGTGCCCCGGGCTGGGGCTGGGGCTGGGGCAGCCAGCCCGACACAAACAAAGCCCATGGTGGGAGCAGAGGTGGGACTCCAGAAGCTGTGCACAGCTGCTTTGCTGTGCAGGCAAGGAAGGGCTTGGGCTGCTCCAGTGCCCTTGTTTGCTTTGGGATCACCGTGATTTTGGGGGGCAGTGCAGGGGGCAAGAGAGAAAGTGTGGGCTTCCCTCACCCATGGCTGGGTTTTTCCCTACCACGTAGGAGTTGGGCCTTCCTCAAGGCTCTGACAGAGATAAGAGTTTTTACGGTTTTTCTTGTTTTCCCTTTTTGCATCTAATCTCTTTTCAAGAATGTGTTGTTTGTTGTTCCAGAGGAAGCGTTGGAGGTGGTCCAGTGTGAATGGGGAAGTGCTTGGGAGCAGCTGTGGCGTGGCTGGGCCATGCCCTTGGAGAAGGCTGAGGCCATGGTTTGGGAGCAGCTTTTCTTGCAGCCATGGCTGGCGTGAGGTGGGTCCCTGTGTGCTTGGCAGGGTGGGATCAGAACTTTTGGGAGCTGGCAGCGAGCACAGGAGCATCCTGCTCTGGGCAGCTGCTGAGGGCTGGATGTGCCGTGGCTGGCTGCAGGCTGGGCACATGTGCTGCCCTCCTGCTCTGTGCCAAAGGCAGCAGGGATGGGCAGCTCTGGGCACAGCTCTGGGCACAGCCAGCATGGCCTGGGCACCTCAGGCCTTGGCACAAGGGCACAGGAGCCCTCAGCTGATGGGCACTTTCTGCTTTCTCTCCTTGCAGCCGGGCTCTGCGGGTGCTGAGGCTGCTCTGGGCTCTGCCAGGGCTCTGCTGGGCTCAGCCCTGGGCCCAGCTGGGCTGGCTCTGCCCTCCCATTGCTCTCACAGCTTTGCATCAAACGAGCCCGTTGCGAGCACAGCGCCTGGGCTTTCTGCTTTGGCAGGTGAGTGAGACTCTGCTGCAGGCCCAGAGATTGCAGCTGGGGACACACATCCAACTGGCAAGGACCCAAACTCTCCACAGTCCCAGCTGAACGCCTGGATCTGTACAGGGTGTTTTGTCTGTCCCATTCTTCCTTCTTTATTTGCTGGAAATGTGCAATTGCACTTTCTTCCTCCTCTGGCAGTGCCACGAGTGGGCCAAAGCAGGCGAGTGGGCCGTGCTCCTGAGGCAGTGCAGTCTGGAGCTGCTGGATGGAGAATTGCCCTTCTGCACTGCCAAACCAGAGCAAAAAGCTGTCAGTGGGACTTTGTGTCTCTAAGAAATCCCTGACAGTTTCAAAGGGAATGTGCAGCTCATTCCCAGGCAGAGAAGGAAGGTCATCTTCTAAAGGAATTGGGCTTTGACAGAGTTTCCATTCCCAGTCCTGCTTGGAGCTGGAAGGGCACAAAGCAATTTCCTCTTGCTTTGAGCACAATTTCAAATACCAATGATGGAAACAAAGGCCAAAATCTTTGAAAAGGCTGCTGAGGTCAGTAAGATGGATCCATGCCATCAGCACATTTACAGTGTAAATAACTGAGTTCTCTTTTGAAAAAGATCATTTGCCTCTTAATCCAAAGAATGTAACTTGGCATTTATGTTTTTTTTTCATTAACTGTATGTTATGTTTTTTCACTAACACTTTGATTTTATTCTTATCTTTTAAAATTTACCTAATTTTTTCCTTTTTCCTATTTTTTCCTTTCAATAGAAAACATGTCCTATGAAAGGAGTGTCGTTTGCTCCTGGTTCCCATGAGGAGCAGCTCCCTTCCTGCTGGCTGAGCTGCTCAGGCAGAGCCCGGCAGCTCCTGGCCCTGCAGGGCTGAGGCTTTTCCCCGTTGCTGGGCACAGACTGATGGAGCAGCACTGCTGAACACGGGCACACAGAGGGACCAGCAGCAGCTGCCTTTGGCCACCTGAGGCTCCAAGGCCCAAGCTCTGAGCAGCCAGGGCTGGAAGAGACTGGCAGGATCTGATCCCTGACTCTGGGCCAGGGCTGCACAAATGACCCCACAGCAGCAGCAGCAGCAGCAGCAGATGGAGCTGACTTTGAGCACAGCCCCTGCCCCTCTTCCCTCCCGTGTGCAGTGGTGTCACAGCAGCCTGAGGCACCTGGGAGCCCCCAGGGCCAGCAGGGACTGGAGATGGCAGCCCTGGGCTCCTGGAGGCTGTGGCAGGAACGGAGCTGGGCACTCCCTGTCCATGGGGAGCTTCCAGATGGAAAAGGCTGCTGTGCCCAGGCAGCTCCAAGGGCACAGAAAGGAGGCTCTGGAGCACTGGATCTGTGCCAGTGCCACAGTCCTGGGCAGCAGCCAGCGAGCCCTGGGGAACAGAGGGCACAGCAAGAGGGACAGAACCAGGCAAGGGCAGAGACTGGAGAGAGCCAGGCCTGCGAGCAGGAACAGCTGCTCCATTGCACTCCTGGAGAAAGCTCTTGGCTGGTTCAAAGCGCTGAAAGGCGTGAAGGGCAGAGAGGAGGCCCCAGCAAACACTGCTCCTGTTTGCACAGCCTCCCCTCTCTGTGTCCCAGAAGGAATTGGATGGACTGTGTTCTTCTCTCTGAGTCGTCTCGTTCAGCATGAGCAGCTCAGCACCAGGAGCTGAAGGAGCTGAAGCCTCAGGCCACAGGAGCTGGGCAAGAGGGAACTTTTGGAGCAAAGTAATGCTGCTAAAATAGCCCCAGCTGAATGCAGTGGATAGAATCATGGAATCCCAGAATCCTTTCTGTTGGAAAAGCCCCCTGAGCTCACCCAGTGCAGCCGCTCACCCAGCAGTGCCAAGCCCAGCACTAAACCACGTCCCTGAAGTGCCAAGGCCTGGACACCAGCCCTGAGTGAGGCCTGGACAGCAGCCCTGAGCCAAAGGTGGCCTCTGGATGAACCTTCCAAGCAAAGGTTATCTTTGTATCTGCTCCCTAATGAGATATGCATGGTCATTAGCATTGTGATAGATGTAGCCACTCCTTAGTGAAACATGTATTGACCTTTGTGTATTTAGAAGCCAGACAAGGCCATGAAATCTGACATCTGGCCTTGTTTGGGGCTGAAGGATCCAAGTCAGCTCCCTTGGTTCCCCCTTGAGCCCTGGCCAGGATTTGGGAGGGACCCAAGAGGAGGATGAAGGCAGATGTTGCCACACTAGCAGTGCTGTCAGTTTGTTCATTCAGCACTGTCAGAGCTGGGCCCTCTCCCAGCGGGGTTGGAGCCTCTCCTGTGGCTGGGGGCACCTGCAGGAATTCCCAGTGCCCAGGAGTGGCTCTGCAGCCCTTGGCTGTGACAGCTTCCCCAGCTGCTGTGTGGGTCTGGGGCATGGTAAAGCCTGAGGGTAAATGCTGCTGGATCTTTCCTAATCCCTGCAGGCAGTCTTTGGTGGGGATGGTTGGGTGCATTGCTGAGCTGCTCCTTTTGTGATTCTTTGCTGCTCTGAACTGCAGGAAATGACACTGCTTCCTTCAGTTGGAGTCTGTATCTTTGGTGCTGACTTTGCCCCCTGGTGAAACAAAACTGGCCCAGTCTGGCCAGATCCCAACAAAATGTCACTTGTTCAGTGTAAATGTGAGGAATCAGTCCCATCAGAAATTCCCAGCTGGGAAGCCCTTCCCTGGAGCTTCCTGAAGCTGCAGCCCTGGATGTCTTCAATTGCATCCAAAAATTGCACATGGAAAAGGAAAAGACCTTGTGGGTTTGGGCAGACAAAGATGAATTTGTTAAGAGTCCATTGGCAACAGCACCTTCAGAAGGAACAATTATTGTTGGAATGCTCCCACATGGAGCAAGAGGAGTAGGTTTTAATCTTGAGCTCAGATGCAATTCTGCAAGTGAAATATCAATAGAATAACTATGTACATATTTATAGGATAATAAGACCTTAATATATATTTAAAGATTTATATATATATATATGTATATATCTATCTATATCTATATTTCTATATCTATCTATATCTTTATTTCTATATCACTTTCTACATAAAAAATAATAATGCGAAGTAGTGCTGACAATACTAATTTGATAGCTTTGGCTGCTCAGGGATGTAACAGTAAATACCCTGCAGAACAGGATTGGCCAGGATCCTCATGTCAGTGGTCAACTTTGTGAGATTGTATACAATGAAAAAAGGAGGAAGGGAGGAAATTGGCTATTTGTACAGGGTTTGCTGATACTGTGATGCAGAGTGCTTTGTCTGTTGCTGTGAAAAATACAGTGATTAAGCCTGCAGGGTTTTTCATGTTCCAGACTATGCACAAGCTGCAGGATTGGTTGTACGGGTGAAGGGGTTGTTGAAAGAGCAGTTGAACAAATGAGGAGATGGGAACCTTTGCCCATGGAGAACCCATCTCCCAGATGTGCTCCATGCCCTTAACAGTGGCCAGAGGGGAAATGGAAACCCTCTGGCTGTGCACGGCTGCCCCCAGTTTGCAAATCCAACCCTGGGCAGTGAGACTTGGACTGCCTGGGAAATTGTTCTGGCTGTGATGGCGCCTGGCAGGGCCAGCCCAGAGGCTGCAGGGCTGGGCCTCCGTGCATTGGAATGAATTAGGAGAAATTCAAAGCAAATGAGAGCTATCAAAACTGAAACAGGAATTCAGTTTCCTCCAGGACACTTTGCTTTGCTAACTGCTTGCTTGGAGCTGGGCCTTGCAAAGTGTTCATGTCATGGCAGGAGGAATTGATGCAGAATACCAAGGAGAAATTACAGTAATTCTGTTAAACAATAGTGAACAAGATTGGATTATTCAACCTCGTGACAGGGTAGCACATTTATTGATATTGCAACTTTAAGAACGATTGTGAAAAAAGGAGCTCCAGCTCCAATCACCACTGTTTGTGGAGATAAAGGGTTTGGATGCAGCAGTCCTAATAATGGAGCCCGAGTGTGGGTGCAGAGGCCAAATGGCCCTCCCGAGGCAGCTGAAGGAACAGCTCCTAGGAAAGACAACTCTGAGTCCTGAACCCTGGGCAGGAACAATGGGAATTTGTCCCTGCAGCCAAGGATTGTGTGTGAGAACAAGTAGATCTGACAGGATATTGTTTGACACATCCTGCCAGACCAAATCTCCCTGTTTGCCCCAAGGGTCCCTGTGGAAAATGCTCTGATCCACGGGGCTCCATGTGAAGGCTGCTGTGACACTGAGGGACTTGCACAGGAATTCCATCCAGGAGCCTGGGTGCCCCTCAGGGACTGGGACCCGGCCCCTTCCAGCCAGAGGGGAAAGGGCCCCCCAGGCCTTGTTAGCCACAGACAGCATGGTAAAGCTGAACAGTAAAGGGCCTGGGGGCATTATTCTGGAATTAAAAAGGTGCCAGCTCTATGGACAACATAATTCTTGTTCCTAACTCAAATGAGATGGAGAAAAAAGAATGAAGAGCAATGTCACTAAAGTACTACTGCTGTCTGTAAGGGGTACCTTGATAGTCAGCCAGAATCTTTGTCTGCCACAAACACCTCTAGTGTTTCACCAAGGGGTTAGTCATCCAAATGGAATGATGAGTTGTGAAAATGTAAAGATCAGGGTAGCCAAAGTATTGCATGTCAGCAATTGCTGGGTATGTTCTCAGCTGGAGTTGGGAGGAATGGAGTTCCCTTGGAGGGCCCAGCCTGTGGGGTGGCCAGAACTCTGTCCATGGGCTCTGCTTCGTCACTGTCAGTGCAGGGACAGTTAAAGAAAACACAGGAATGCAATGATCACTTGGACAGGATTCCCTAAGATTTGCCTTCAGGAGGAACCAAAGCCTGTTCTAGTTCTGAAGGCCACAGTGTGAGAGGATTTCTGTGCTTTCCCATCAGTGCCAATGTCAGTAGAACTTGGGGTGCTGGGGCTGCTCGGTGTCAGTGTCACACCACTCTTGGCTGCAGGGCCACCATTTTGGCTCCTTCAGCAACAAGCACAAGGAAGAGTTGGGGCCCAGAGAACATTTTCCCCCAAGGAGTGCCTTGGCTTTCAGCAAGCAAAAGATTCTGGTTCATCCTGTGCCCCATGTGTGCTGCTCATCCTGTGGAGTTGATACGAATAAGCTGAATGGATTATTAAAAGAAGTAGCAAATGATGCTGTACAAATGTCCAAGAGCTCATCCTGTGAGCTCCAACAAACACAGCTGGGGACTCCACAGAACTGCAGGGCCTTGGATTATCTGCTTGCTGGCCAAGGAGGTGCCTGGGCTCTCATGGGACAGGAATGTTGCCCTGCTCTCAGCGATGGGTTTGAAGGCCAACAGTCAGGAATCACCTTGACACAAAGAGCAGGAGAAGAGTGGCGGGAAGAAGAAAATTCTTCTTGCTGGGATTGGCTTCATGGCTGCCAAATGTGAGGCTGCTGTGACATGCATTTGTGGCAGTGCAAGTCATCATTGCAGTGTGTGCTCTTGGTGTGCATTTGGACATTCCATGTTAGATTTGTTGTGACGCTTTGTGCTGGGAAATGGAGTATTGAGACTTGTCTTAAAAGAGACAGTCTCAAGAAAAGAGAGGCATTTGATAAATAAGAGAGAATAGCAGCAACTATTTAGGCATGGTTTAAAAGGAATGTGAACAGCTCAGAGTCATGAAATTAAACAGCACCTAATTGAAGCACAAGAGGAGATGCCTTTATGCCTAATATCTCAATCTAAACTGCGTTATTGAAAGAATTGTATGAAAGTTCTAGTTCATTGTAGGTCTCCGGACCGATCAAAGTACCAAGGCCTGAACAGGCTGTGATCAAGGCCGCAACAGGCCCTGAGGCAAAGTTCACCTCTAGATGAACCTTCCAACCAAATGTTCTAGGAAGCATTGTTAACAACATGATCAGTGCATGTGTTCCTTGATAAAACATGGATTGATCTTTCTGTATTTAGAAACCAGAACAGGCCCTATCTGGCCTTGTTTGGGGCTGAAGGATCAAAGCCAACTCCCTTGGTTCCTCTTTGAGCCCTGGCCAGGCTTTGGGAGAAAGCAATGAGGAGAATGAAGCCAGATGTTGCCACAGTAGCAGTGATGTCAGTTTGTTTGTTTCACAGTGTAAAAGCTGTGTCCTCTCCCAGCAGGCTTGGAGCCTCCTTGCCTGCAGAGCTGGAGGCACCTGCAGGAATTCCCAGGGTCTGGGAGTGGCTCTGCAGCCCTTGGCTTCCCCAGCTGATGTGTGGGTCTGGCTGATGGTAAAGTCTGAGGGGAACTGCTGATGGATCTTTCTTTAATCACTGCAGGCAACCTTTGGTAGTCATGAGTGGATGGATTGCTGAGCTTCTTTTGTAATTCTTTGCTAATGATGATGTGCTTTGCTGAGCTTATCCTTTTGTAATTCTTGGCAGCTGTGCATGATATAAATGACACAATTCCTTCAGTTTTGGTGTCTGTGTCTTTGGTATTGACCCTGCCCACTGAAGAAACAGGGTCCCCTCTTGCCTAAGGGTTACCTGGCAAGGCAAAAGCCCTCCCTCCAAAATTCTCCCCTTCCTCCCTGTTGCCCCCCTTCATACCCTGAGCATGATGTGCTCTGGTCTGGGGTGTGCCGGGGTCAGTTGGGGTCCCCTGTCCTGGCTGTGTCCCTGCCCAGCTGCCCTGCAGCCCCAGCCCCTCCCCAGCGTGGCTGGACGAGGAGCAGGACAGGCCTTGGCTGTGCTGCAGCTCAGCAAGAACAAAACCATCTCTGCGTGCTCAGCCCTGTGCTCAGCGCCCGGCCCAGCAGTGTCTCAGTGCCAGGGGCTGTGCCCTCAGTGCCTGCCAGGGGTTTCCATGGCAGCTGCCAGGCCAGGTGCCCCAGGTGTGCCCCCAGTGCCGGGTGCCATGGAAACAGTGCCCAGCCCTGCCCCTTTGTGTCTGGCTGCCCTGGCCTTTGGCCCTGGCAGTGCCGGTGGCTGCTGGTTCCTGGGGCCTGAGCGGCCAGCGCGGCACAGGGCAGGTGGCCATGGCACAGCCCCCAGCAAGGGATCCCCTCTGGCTCTGGGCACTGGCACCAGCCCTGAGCAAGGGGCCCAGGGCAGCTTGCCATGGCCACCAACCATCACAACGGGTCCAGGCATTGGTTGCCATGGCACCAAACCAAGGAACGGGTCCCCGTGGCCGTTGCCATGGCACCTGGTGGCACCAACGAGTGTCACTGCAATTGTACCTGGCACAGCCCTGGCACCGCTTTGGCGTCAGGGTTGCCATGGCAGCCGAGGGCAGCAGCAGCTCTGCAGGCAAGTGGCCATGGAACCTGGCTGCAGAAATGGCTCCTTGGGCTGGTTTCCAAGGAAACCTGAACTGATGGGGGCTGCCATGGCACCCAAACCCAACAGTGGGGTCCCTGCAGTGTCCATGGCAACAGTCCCTTGCAATGGCCCAGTGCAGGTTGGGCTGATGATCCACCCTCACAGCTGGCCCAGGGCAGCTCTGCAGTGCCCTTCCCCACAGCCTGTCTGCACAGAAACATTGCCAGGGTTCTCTGCACTTCCCCTCACTCCTGGGTCACTCACACACCTCCCAACAACCCACTTGGTGCTTTGGGCTGTAAGGAGTTCAAAGCTGGTCTGTCCTTCAGGAGTTGGTCTAATTCTGCCTTCGGCCAACTTTGGATTAATGCTTATATTAGAACTTCCTTTGTGTCTGAGATAGACGAGTAATGCGATGATTGACTCTCATAATTAATGGACAAATATCATGTATATAGGTTAAGAAAATCTATAGATTTATAGTTATGTTGTACCCCCTCATGTCGTTATCAAGGGACAGTGGGATTTGGGACATCTGGGAGGGCTGACTTGTCACTATGGTGACATCTGACCTCCAATCAGGATTTGAGGAAGAGATCTCCACCACTGGACAGCGAAGAAGAAATTGATGGACAGCACTTTGGAAGGGGTTAAAGGGTTAAAGATGGTTAAACCTGCATTGTGAGGTGGCTGAGCAATGGAGGGGAAAATCTTTTGCTCCCAGCACCGTAACCTTTTTTCTTTATTCAGTCTTCTGTTGTATTTTTGATAAGGTTTAATAAACCTTCCTAAACTATGAAAAGTGAGTAGCTATTTCTCACAACTTTTGGGGGCTTTTCTGGGATAGACACCTCTCCCCACTGGTGCTGGGAGTTTTCAAAAAGAAGTGCACCCACGCCACAAATTTGGTGGAGTCTATCGGATACTCCCGGGGCCACCAGTGGTTGCAGGCCGAAGCTCAGAGACAGCAGGAGACTGGATAAAGAAAAGAGAAGAGGGGTGAGTACTATTTTTTAGTCAGATAATTACTCTGTAATTCCGGTGTAGGAAAGTGAAGTCCACGTGAGTACTATATTGGACCCACCCTGGTCTGGTGGAGTTTTCATGAAATGGGGCCACTGAAGGGGAAGGCGGGACACGAATTTGAGAGGAAAGTAAAGGATTTCTTCCTCCGTGGCCAGCGGGATGTGTGGGTTAGACGAGTTCGGGGCAGACCCTAACCCAGCTGTACTGCAGTGATTCGGGGCAGAGCCAGCCGAGAAGCTCCTGGACCGTAGGTTTTTATAATGGAAGAGAGGTAAAGCTTTTTCCTAGTTTGTTTCTCTCTCTTCCTCTTTTTTTTCTCTCTCCCTTTTCCTTTCCTGGTTTCTTTTTTCCCCTTTCCCTCATCCTTCATAGGGAGGCAGGCTCTGTCAGGGGTAGACCTGTGATCTGCTGGTCAGGATGGGATCATGGGTGAGTAGTGAATCCCCAGAGGAAGAAGCAGAGATTGAAGAGGAACCAATGGGCATCCCTCCAGACAGCCCATTAGGAAGGAAGCGATCCTGGTGGAAATATGACCCCAACACCAGAGATAAGGATGAGAGCAAAATGATTCACTACTGTGGGTTAGAGTAGAACCGAAGGGAAATTAGGAATGATCATGTCTACTGGCCGAGGTATGGATCAGATGAGGGATGGACATGCTGAGCATTAAACATGTATGTAAGAGCTAAGAAACCATTCAATCAGGAAGAGAGTGACTGTGCTGCTTGCTGGGAAGGGGAGACCTCACCCTCAAAGGTGAGCGTGTTTAAGGTAGCAGAACATACAGAATGGGACCCGTTTGACCACTTACCCCCCCCCGTCCAGTGGCTCCAACTGCACCTCCCCTAACCCCTGATGGGCCTGGCCAGAACACCAGGAGCAGGGTAGCACAGAGAGAGGAAAGCAGATCAGGGGATGGGAGCCAAGCACTGGGACTGTACCCCCTGAGGGAAGTACCCCTGGGAGGGCACAGGGAGGAATTGGGTTTGTAACTGTACCTCTCAGTTCCTCTGATGTGAGAATGTTTAAAAGGGAATTAAAAGGACTGTTAGAGAACCCCTCAGGCTAGGGGAGCAGTTAGACCAGTTTCTGGGGCCCAATATTTACACATGGGAAGAAATGCAATCATTATTGGTTATGTTGCTCACACCAGAGGAAAGACAGATGATCCAGGAGGCTGAGATATGGATATGGGAAAGGGAGCATGTGAAAGGACCTCCTGAGGATCTGAAAATGCCCATAGTGCACCCCACCTGGGTGGGACCACAACATCTGGGGGGAGGCAAGACATGGAGTAATACAGAACATTGATTACAAGAGGTATCAAAGAGGCAGCTCCATGTAACCAAAATGCGCATGAGGCTTTCGATGAACAGCAAAAGAGGGAAGAAACCCCAACAGAGTGATTAGAAAGGTTGAGGAAAAATTTGAGGCAGTATTCAGGAGTTGACCCTGACACGGTGGCCGGACATATCTTACCAAAGATAAATTTTATCACTCACGCTTGGCCAGATATACGGAGAAAGTTAGAAAAGTTAGATGGTTGGCAAGAAAAGAGGTTAGAAGATCTTTTAAGGGAAGCACAGAAGGTATGTGTGAAAAGGGATGAAGAGAAGGCCAAGGCAAAAACCAAGGTAATGGCAACTGCCTTTAGGGGAGGAAACCAGCACATAAAGAGCAACCCAATTAAGGGAGGGAGATTCCGAGTACAGGAAGATAGGTGGAGGGGAGATGCAGCTCCTTGGGACTGGGCAGAAAAAGGAGAGTTTGGGAAACAGGGGAACCTAGGACCAGTCTGCTTTTACTGTAAAGAGAATGGACATATTAGAAGGAATTACCCCCAGAAGGAAAAGGAGCTGAGGGTCTATGAGACTGAGCAGAAAGAAGAAGATTAGGGGTGTCAAGGACTCTACCTCCTGGGGACAGAATACCATCAGGAGCCCTTGATAACTTTAAAAATAGGCCCCCAGGAGGAAGAATTTGAACTCTTAGAAGACATGGGGGCTGAAAGAACTTGTGTTCATAGAATTCCAAAGGGGTGCAAAAAGGGTCAAGATACTGTGCAAGTAGTAGGTGCTGAAGGGGAAGGGCTCAAACCCTCAGTTATAATGCAAATAAAGTTTGAAAGAACAAATAAAATACGAATTGGGGATGTTCTATTAGTTCCAGAAGCAGGGTGAAATTTATTAGGACAGGATTTACAGGTGCAGTTTGACATTGGAGTGCTCCTAGAGGGAGGGAAAATGGTGGTTAAGCTTCTCCAATTAAGGGAAGAAGATGAGGAGAAAATTCATCAGATGGTGTGGACAAAAGCATATCCATTCTCCCTGGAGGGCAGATGAGGACTCCGGCCGCTAATCCAGGACCTACTTGAGGAGGGGACCTTAGACTTGAGGGGGGACCATGTATGTCCCCCCATAATACACCCATATTACCAGTAAGTCAGATGGGACTTACAGGCTTGTTCAAGATTTGAGAGAAGTGAACAAAAGAACAGTGAATCAGTACCCAGTAGTGCCTGACCCCTCTACACTACTGAGTAACATCCCCCCAGCACAACAGTGGTTTAGTGTGACAGACCTAAAAGATGCTTTTTGGGCGTGCCCACTGGCAGGGGAAAGTGGGATGTATATAACTTTAAATGGGAGTACCCTGATTCTAGGAGGAAGCAACAGCTTCAGTGGACGGGGTTACCCCAAGGGTTTTCTGAATCCCCAAACCTCTTCGGTCAAGCCCTAGGAGAAACAATAGAACTCTTCTCTATTAAACCTGAGATAAAGCTCATCCAATATGTAAATTATCTGCTTTTCTCAGGACAGGAAGAAAAAGAAGTTTGGGAATCCACCATAGTGTTGTTAAATTTTCTGGGGGACCAAAGACTTTGGGTATGAAAAGTAAAACTCGGATTTGTAGAGAGGGAAGTAAAATACCTAGGAGATGTGATTTGTCAAGGGAGCTGGCGCCTGAACCCTGAAAGAATTATGGGGACAGTCTCACTCCCACGGCCAAAAACTAAGAGGGAAGTCAGAAGGTTTTTAGGCCTGTTGGGATATTTTAGGCTATGGATTGAAGGATACACACCGGTTCACTGTATGAAGACCATCTGGTTCTTGTATGAAAAGTTAATTGAAGAAGAGATTAGGTAGGAAAAGATGATGAACAAAAGTTTGAAGCTTTAAAGCAAAAATTAGTCAGTGCACTGTCACTGAGTCTTCCTGCCTTAGACAAACCCTTCTATCTGTTTGTGGATATAGAAAAAGGGGTAACATATGGAGTACTAGCCCAGGACTGGGGAGGATCCAGGAAACCAGTGGCCTATTTATCAAAATTACCAGACCCTGTCAGCTGGGGGTGGCCAACCTGCATTCAGGCTGTGGCAGTGAATGCCCTACTCATAGCAGAAAGCCAAAAATTCACCTTCTGGGGGAAAATTGAAGATATATATCCCTAACTCAGTAAGGAGTATCCTGAGCCCAAAGGCTGAGAAATGGCACTGATTCCAGAGTGCTAAAGTATGAAGCAATGTTAACAGATAATGGTTTAGAGCTGATTGTGAGTAACCAACTCAACCCTGCCCAGTTTTGTATGGAGAACCAGATGAGGAACTAATACATAATTGCCTACAGGTTATAAACTATCTAACTAAAGTAAGAGAGGAGCTAACAGATCAACCACTCCAAGGTAGAAAACAATTGTGCATCGATGGATCTTCACGGGTAATAGAGGGGCACGGGGTATTAGGGTACGCTGTAGTGCCTGAAGGAAAGGTAAAGTTACCTTCCAACTGGTCAGCCCAAGCATGTGAGCTATATGCCCTAAAACAAGCTTTTGAAATATTAGCACAGAAAAGGGAAACAATATATACAGACTGAAAACACACTTTTGGAGTAGTGAATACCTTTGGAAAAAAAGGGGAAGAGAGGGGACTATTAAATTCAAAGAAAAAGGAACTGATTCATGAAAAATTTGTCTTAGAAGAGTTAGAAACCTTACAATTACCAGAGGAAGTAGCAGTGGTATATGTTAAAAGATTTCAAAAAGGGGCAACTCAGGAGGAGTAAGGGAACAATTTAGCCAATTTAGAAGTTAAAAATGCAACTGAATCAGAGACAGAAAAACCAATAATAGCATTAACCCCCATGAGAGAAATGCAAAAAGTCCCCATATTCAGTGGGACAGAAGAAGAAGAACTCCTTAAAATGGGAGCCAAGAAAGATAACAAAGGAAAATTAGCAGATGGAAGGAAATAATAATAAAGCCCTTGCCAAGAAAATGCAAGAAGGCATACATGGAAGAACACCTTGGGGCACACAAGCACTAAGTGATCAATTTCTAAGGGATTGGGCATGCAAAGGAATTTTCAGAATAGCTAAGCAAGTAACTGAACAGTGTGTGATATTTCAACAAGTGAATAAGAAAATCATGAGGAAAACATGCAAGGGAGGGTGAGAACTACCCTTACGGCCCTTCCAAAACATCCAAGTAGACTTTACTGAGCTTCTCCAGGTATATAACAGTGGAAATTTTTGCCAGTGACAGTAGATCAGGTGACTCATTGGGTAGAGGTGGTACCCACCGTGAAAGCCAATGCCAGTGTTGTGAGTAAAACACTTCTGGAATCAATCATTCCCCAATATGGGATGGTAAACAGGATTGATTCAGACTGGGGAACTCATTTCACATCGAAGATATTGCAGAAAGTTGTTCAGACCCTGGGAGTAAAATGGGAATTACACACTCCAAGGCATCCACAGAGTTCCAGTTGGGTTGAGAGAATTAATCAAACCCTTAAAAGAGCTCCAGTTAAGCTAATGATTGAAACCCAAATGTCATGGATAAAATGTCTCCCTTTGGCTTTATTAAGAATTAGAACCCAACCCCAGTCAGATCTGGGGGGTGTCACCCCATGAAATGATGTTTGGGTTTCCCTTCCTGACCTCACCCCAGAAGGTTGCCACCTATGAGGAAGGGGAAACCAATGCCAAGAAATAAGTGATGTCCATAGCACAAACCTTAGAAGGGCTAAGACATGAAGGGGCAATTGCTCAAACTACCACCCTGGATTTCAGAATCCATAATATTAATCCTGGGGATTGGGTGATGATTAAGTCATGGAGAGATCAGCCTCTAACTCCTCAGTAGGAAGGTCCCTTTCAGGTACTGCTCACCACCGAATTGGCCGTGCGAACTGCAGAGCGGGGATGGACTCATGGCAACAGAGCCAAAGGCCCAGTAGAAGAACCCAAAGAGTGGACTATAACATCCAGGCCGGGTGAAACAAGATTGACTCTCAAGCAGAGACTGAGAGACAACCAGAAAAACACCAAGACACCCAAAAAAGTAGAGTCAAGCTTCCACCAACCTGCTCGAGAACTGTCTTCCTATTGTCATGGGTGAGAATTACCAGCATCTGTTGAGAAAAAGTGCACAAGGGACTGTAAAAGGTAATGGGACAGCTTCTTTAAGAAAATAAGACAAAGGAAGGAGGGCAAGACCGGGTTGGCCCCTTTGTTTGCTACCAAGAAGCCTCCATAGCCCTGCTGTGGGTAGCAACCCCTGTAGGCATGCTAAGGTGGGGACAAAAGGCCAAACCAGACCTCTGTCATTCCTCAGTTATCTTAAATTCAACAGGAACTGGAGGGCAGGAACAAGTTGGCCTCTGTACTCACCCCTAAGATACACTGACTATGGGTAGCAGCCACATAGGCACGGTAGATGGGAGTCAAAGCCAGACTGGGCCTCTGGGATGCCCTTTTGTCCATTCCAAATAAGTGTGTCTATGGAAAACCTGAGACTTTTTCTCCTGTTCCCACTGCCCTTGCCCACATCAACAGATGCTGGTATGACTCATTCAAGAGACAGAGAAACTTCTTTACTTAATTGTTTAAGCAAAATGACCTACAGAGAAAGAAAAGGAGGTCTTGTTATAGATGAGTAATCCTAGGGTTGAATCTCACAATTAAGGAGTGAATATTAAATATATGTTCGGAGAAGTTTTGTAGATGTATAGTTACCCTTCCCCTCCCACTTGCATTGTTATCACAGGATGGCCTCAGTAGTTGGGGCATTTGGGAGGGTTGGCTTGTTACTGTGGCAGCGCCTGACCTCCAATCAAGGTGTCAGACAGTGATCTCCATCACTGGACAGAGAAGAAGGAGTCGATTGACAAGACTTTGGGAGGAACTAGAGGTGTAAAAGACAGAACATCCATTTTGTAGATGAGCACATGGTGACTGAATCCTTTGCTCCTGGCACTGTATTCTTTTCTTTATTCAGTCTTCTGTTGTATTTTGATAAGGTCTTAATAAGGCATTTAAATTTTTGAAAGTGAAAATGATTTCTCACATGGGGTTGGGGAATGTGGGGCAAGGTTGTCCACACTGGGTCAACTCTCAAGGTACAACTTCACTGACCTGGCCAGACCTCCTAAGGAGCAGCCCTACCTCAATATCAATCACAGAATGCTACAATCAGGTCTTCTCTACAGAGAAGAGCTATAAAATACACTCTTTGAAATAAGATTACATATTTCTTAGAAGCTCTTTGAAATATTTCTCCATAATGTAAAAGGAAATCTTCCTGATAAACTGCTCCAGACCAGAGGGAAATCAAGGCAGAACCATGGTTTGTCAAGACTTGCTTGATCCTAATGAGCCCTGTGGTGCATTTGGAGCTGAGCCCTTGAACCTCAGGGCCTGGGAGGAGATTGCACAAACCTTTCCAGGAGTCCAAGTCAGAAGAAAACCCCAAAATGTCTCAAAGCATGAATGGGTCCCACTGAGGTCCATCCCGAACACAGGCTCCTCATGGGCTCCTTGGAGGAAAGAATTGGAGGCCAGGATGGCACAAATCCTCTCAGAGATTCAGAGTGTAGAAAGGAAAATCCAAAGTACCTTAAAAATCTTGAGTATCTCAAAGTATTAATGAGCCCCACTGAGTGTCAGTACAAAGCTCTCAAGGGACTCGTTAAAGCAGATAATTGGGGCCATGATTGCACAAACGTCTCACAGAGTCTCTATCAAAAGGGCAAAACAAGTACCTTAAAAGAACTGAAGTACCTTGAAGCATTAATGAGCCCACTGAATGTTGTTACTGATAAAGGCTCTCAAGGGACTTATTAAAGCAGATAATTGGAGGCTGTGACTGCACAATCTTTCTCATAGAGTCTGTATCCAAAAAGAAAAACCAAGTGGCTTAAAAAACTGAAGTACCCTGAAGTATTAATGAGTCCCACTGAGTGTTGCTACTGACAAAGAATCTCAAGGAACTAATTAAAGCAGATGATTGGAGGCCATGATTGCACAAACCTCTCAGAGACTCCAAGGTAAAAGAGGCACAGATGCAGCTCCTGGTAAGCAAGAAGAGCTTCAAAAGCACATTTCTCTTGCTGAGCAGCTCTTCTGCCAGCCCAGCAGGGCTGGGGCACTGCCTGCAGCCAGCCCGGGCACAGCACAGAGGCACAGAGAGCTTCAATCAGTCAGGGCTGGGAAGGGGCTGAGAAGTGCCTGGGGCAGAATCCCTGCCAGCCCTTGGCACAGGAACCTCTGGCTGCAGGACAATGCAGCTGCAGCTCCTGGAGCCATCTCCTGAAGCTGGAACATCCCAATGCCTACAGAGCCTGTGAGTACATTCTCTGCTTGTCTCTTGTGCAGAGCAGCCAGGGGTGCCCAGGGCTGTCCTGCAGAGCAGGGTCCTGCAGCCCAGGGCGCTGTGCTGGGGCAGGGACTCTGCTGCCTGCCAGGGACAGCTCTCAGCCAGCCCTGGCAGCTGCTCCCAGCACTGGGGGACAGGATCTGGGTGGGAGGAGACAGCTGGTCAGGCTTGGAAGTGTTCTCCTTGTGTGCTGAGGATGCTGCATTATTCAGGATTTCTCCCAGCACGGCATTTAACTGCAGAACATTTCCAAGTAGATTATACTGGGAGCACAGCAAGGCAGGGTCTGCATGAAGGGGGAAAATCCTGCTTTTTAATCTACTGCTCTGGATTGCCTGGGTGGGAAATTGCAATGAATTTCATGTCTCAGTTCAGGTTGAGAAAAATAGAAAAAGAAATTCTCTATGATCTGAATACACCAGGCAGTGACAGAGATCAGCATAGGGCCCCTCACACGCAGAATCAGTGTCACTTTTCCAGCCTCCTCAGGGTTGCTCTGAAGTTGCCATCCGAGCCTGCAGAGCCAGAGCTGCCCCTGGGCAGTGCCTGAGCTGGGAGGGCTCTGCAGGGCAGAGCTGAGCCCCCAGGGCTGGGCTGGGCTCTGGCAGCACTGGCAGGGACATGGCTTAGATAGAGAGAAACAGCTCCCAGTAGGCACAATTCCAGGCACCCAAGAGCCAGACCAAACCTGGTTATCCTTTCCATGTCCAGCAACAGACAAAAAAAAAAAAAAAGGAGATGAGAGTTTAGGTAAATTTAATTTGAAATTGGAGTTTTCAAAAAGTGCACTTTAGTTTTCAAGAAAGTTTTAAGTGTGATCACCTTTAAATACAGGGAGTTGTAATGAGCAAGGAAACCTGGGTGGCAACCAGCAGGTCTGACTGCAATGGAGCATAGGAGCCCTGTTTTCCCTCTGAGCTCTCCAGTGTTCCATATGAGAGCAATGCTGAAGATGAGGCAGTAACCTAGCAGCACAAATCCAAACTCAAAAAAGCTTAGTAAAGTCCCCTCACATGAAAAGAAGTGATTTGGAGGGGATTCTGAATAAAATAGCATAAGATTGATTCAAAGAAGTTGATCCCACCCTGTCAATGTCTTTTTTTAACAGTCCATGATGCCCAGAGTGGAGAAATGTCCAACAGCAGCTCCATCAGGCACTTCCTCCTGCTGGCACTGGCAGACACGCGGCAGCTGCAGCTCCTGCACTTCTGCCTCTTGCTGGGCATCTCCCTGGCTGCCCTCCTGGGCAACGGCCTCATCATCAGCGCCGTAGCCTGCGGCCACCACCTGCACACGCCCATGTTCTTCTTCCTGCTCAACCTGGCCCTCGCTGACCTGGGCTGCATCTGCACCACTGTCCCCAAAGCCATGCACAATTCCCTCTGGGACACCAGGGACATCTCCTACACAGGATGTGCTGCTCAGCTCTTTTTCTTTCTGTTCTTGATCTCAGCAGAGTTCTATCTCCTGACCATCATGTGCTACGACCGCTACGTGTCCATCTGCAAACCCCTGCACTACGGGACCCTCCTGGGCAGCAGAGCTTGTGCCCACATGGCAGCAGCTGCCTGGGCCACTGCCTTTCTCAATGCTCTGCTGCTCACAGCCAATACATTTTCCCTGCCCCTGTGCCATGGCAATGCCTTGGGCCAGTTCTTTTGTGAGGTGCCCCAGATCCTCAAGCTCTCCTGCTCACACTCAAACTTCAGGGAACTGGGGCTCATTGCTGTTAGTTCTTGTTTAGCATTTGGCTGTTTTGTGTTCATTGTTTTCTCCTACGTGCAGATCTTCAGGGCTGTGCTGAGGATCCCCTCTGCACAGGGACAGCACAAAGCCTTTTCCACCTGCCTCCCTCACCTGGCTGTGGTCTCCCTGTTCCTCAGCACTGGTGTATTTGCCCACCTGAAGCCCCCCTCCATCTCCTCCCCATCCCTGGATCTGGCCCTGTCAGTTCTGTACTCAGTGGTGCCTCCAGCCCTGAACCCCCTCATCTACAGCCTGAGGAACCAGGAGCTCAAGGCTGCAGTGAGGAGACTGATGACTGGATGGTTTCACAAACATTAAACTGCTGGCCAATTTCCGCAACTCACTTGTAATAAAAGTCATCTTTGCTACTCCTTGTTGGTTTCATTTTGGAGGTTCTTTTCCTTGTTTTATTTTTTTCATATTGTCCACAGAGAAATGTCACTTTTTGTGCCATTTCTCATATTGTTTCCCTCCACCTTCCCTGTGGCCACAGACTGTGTCAATGAGGGGCTGTGCTCTTGGTGGATTTAAAGGATCTAAAGGATCTCCCAGCAGAGTTTTCTGCAGAGATGCCCTTTTGTTACCTTCTCTGGAGCTGCAGCAGCAATGTCTGTGTGCAGATCTGGGGCAGATCAGTGCTGGCCCAGCAGCTGTGCCCAGCAGCAGCAGCAGCAGCAGCAGCACTTGGTGTTGCCAGTGCTGCTGCCGTGGCCCTGCCCCGCTGCCCTGCTGGCCCTGGTGTTGCTGCAGGGCCTGAGTGCTCTCGGGGCCGGGCACAGCCCTGGGGGTGGCAGTGCCGGGGCTGCAGCAGGGACAGGCCAAGTAATTAAAATAATTTGTAGTATAAATAATTTGCAATATAAATAATTTGTAATATAAATAATCTTTGATAGCTTGTTTTTGCTTTCTTCTTTTTTTCCCCTGTGTTTTAGTTTTTAATGTTGTCCACAAAGTAAAACCATTGTTTTGCCATTTCTCATTTTGTTTCTCTCCACCTTCCCTGTGGCCACAGACAGTGTCAGTGAGGGTCTGTGTTCTTGGGGGCTTTAAAGGAACTAAAGGATCTCCCAGCAAAGTTTCTGCAATGATCCCCTTGTGTTCCCTTCTCTGGAGCTGCAGCAGCAATGTGTGTATGCAGAGCTGGGGCAGATCAGTGCTGAGTACAGCAGCCTCGCTCCTGCTGGCCACACTGATCAAGGCCAGGAGCCATTGGCCTTCTTGGCCACCTGGGAACACTGCTGGCTCATGTCCAGCCTGCTGTCCATCCATCCCTGCAGGTCCCTTTCTGCCTGGCTGCTCTCCAGCCACTCTGTCCCCAGCCTGTAGTGCTGCAGGGGTTGTTTTGGCCAAAGTGCAAGTCCCAGCACTTGGACTTGTTAATCCTCACCTTGATGGATTTGGGCCCTGGATCCAGCCTGTCCAGGGCCCTGTGCAGAGCCCTCCTACCCTCCAACAGATCAACACTCCCAGACAACTTGGTGTCACCATGGTTCCATGAGGCCCCAGATTGTCCCAATGGTCTCCATGATTCCATGAGGCCTCCCAGTGTCACAATGTCCCTTTGGTTCCATGGCACCCCTTCGTGTCATAAAGTCCCTTGGATCCTTGGGCCCCACAGTGTCAAAATAGCCCTTGGTCCCCCAAGGCCCTGCAGTGTCACAATGGATCCTTGTTTCCATGAGGTCTGGCAGGGCAGCAATGCTCTCCTTCGTTCCACAGTGTCACAATGGCCTCCTGGTCCCAAGGGCCACCACGGTGTCAAACATGTTTCCTTCATTCCAGGAGTCCCTGAGGAGCAGCCCTGGCCCCTTTGTTCCATGGGGCCTTGCAGTGTCACAATGGCCCCATCATGACACCAGGTCCTGCTCTGTCACAATGCTCTGCATGGTTTCACAAGGCCCTGCAGGGTCACAGTGGCCTCTTGGCTCCATGAGGCCTCAGAGTGCCACAAGGAATTCCTTGGTGCTGCAGCGTCACAATGGAGCCCTGGTGACACAAGATCCTGCAGTGTCACCAGGGACCCTTGGTTCCCTGGGGCACCACAGTGTCACAATTGTTCCCTCAGTTCCCAGAGTCCTTGCAATGGAGCAATGGCCCCGTTGATTCCATTGTCCCCAGGCTCTCCCAAGGGTCTCCTTGGTTCCACAGTGGCACATTGGTCCCTTGGTTCCACAAGGCCATGAGGGGTCACAGTGGCCTCTGGTTCCACCAGGACGCAGACTGTCACCATGGACTCCTTGCTTCCATCCAGCCCCACAGTGTCACATGGGCCCCTTGGTTCCACAAGGACCCCAGAGGCCGGCAGAGCCCGGGGCAGGGCTGTCTGTGCAGCCCCACAGGTGCCAGGGGCTCTGCAGGAGCTGGCAGAGGCTGCCCAGCAGGGAGGCCATGGGGCACAGAGCCCCAAGGCTGCTGTGGGCACCACGGCACAGGGGCCCTTCCCAGCCGCAATGCTCCTGGCCTGGGCTGGGCCTGCACAGGGGCTGGGCCACCATGGCTGGGCCAGCACAGGGCCACAAAGGGGCCACGCAGCCGCTGCCGGGGCTGACAGCAAGGCCAGGCACACACAAGCAATTGCTGAGCATGGCCTGCGCTGGCCAGGCCTGACTGTGCCAAAGGCAGAGCTCAGCTGCCCTTGGGGGCTGCAGCAACAGCCCAGAGCCCAAAGAGCCTCCATGGCTGTGCTGGAGACCAAGGCTGCAGCAGGGAAATGCAGGGCTGCTGCGGGATGGGGAGGCCATTGAATTCCAGCACACACCTCAGCTCACTGATGATCCTGCACCATGCTGGGCCCTGTTCCAGACTGGAGTTAGAGTGACATAAAACTACAACTAAGATGTCTTTGTCTAAATCCTTCCTGTATGGCAATCCCTTGTGGATGGTGGACATGTCAGATGTTGCTGGGATGTCACAAGGAGAAGAGGGAAGGATTTAGATGTTTCTTAAATTTTATCATGTTCATATTTTTTATGTGTGCCATGAAGAGATACATTTCTGTGCCTCTGAGTCTCACCAGTTCCTGACCCCCAAAGGACAAAATCCTGATTAGTTCTGGTTCCCACACCAGGGCTTCACTTGGACCTCCCTCCATAGCCAGAGCAGAGTTCCCTTGTCCCACAAAGTCCCTGGCAAAGGAGGGATGAAGGAAACAGGACAGTCTGTGGGGATCAGGGGCAGGGCAGAGCCAGGGAGAAGAATGACTTTTGCATTTGATGGAGCTGTGCCTTCCCTTGGCTTTGTTGGCTGACAAGAAATGAACATCCCTCTATGTCTCGGGCAGCTCCTTCTCCAAGGAAAGCAGGTGGGAGCTGGAGCCAAGGAGCTGAAAGCTGCAGGTGCAGCCTGGGCTGGAGGGAGCTCAGATTTGCCCAAGGCTGCTCTGAGTGCCAGGGCTTGGCTGGGGGAAATGGTGGGGTGGGGGTAGGGACAGAGTCTGATTGATTGTCAGCCATGAAGGGTCTTGATTTTCATATCCATTCCAACTGCATGAGGAGGTGCTTGGATTCAGTGTCAATTGGAGATTGCACATATCAATTTATGAACAGGAAAACAAACCTAAACAGGACCTAAAAAATGTTCTCTCACTGTCTTTTTAAATATCATGTGTTCACTTTGAATACACTACTGAGATCTACTTAACGACAAATGATTTGAAAATTAAAATTATCCCCAGAGGCTTGGCTTGTTCAGGTGTTCTGAATGTTAATGAGCCCTGGGACACTGAATTCCTGCACTGAAGAGCTGAAGGCTGAACAAGCCTCTGCAGCAGTGAAATTCAGCAGCAGCCTCCAAGGTGCTGAGGATGTCAGCAGCCCCCAGTGAGGCCATCCCTGCCCAGAGACCGTGGGGGAATGGGCAGACAAGGAGAGCGTCCCTGGGGCTGGGGCAGCACAACTCAGAGGCAGCAGCGGCTCCAGCTGGGCAATGGAGTGTGGAATGTGGCTGGGAAAGCCCTGGCTGGACTCCCACCCCCCAAACAACTCTCTCAAGGAGACATTTAAAAGGAATTGCAGTTGTTTCTGTACTGTGTGTTGGACACACTGGAGAAATACTGACAAGAGATCCTCAAGAGGTCAAAACAACAAAACAGCCTTTACTGGCAATTTTAGAAAATTAGGAAAACTTGGCAAATGGTTTAATATGACATTCAATAAAAAAACTCCACTTATCCAAGCTTTAAATTGGCCCATTCAAAATATCAAATTTTAAGCCTATTCAGTTTTAACTTAGTCAAAATTTGCGAGAGAACATAAATAGAAGAAAATGACAGAGAAAAAAAAAATAAAAAGAATCACAAACACAGCTACCAACTCCTGGATTCCAGCACTGTTCAGATGGAAATTCCAAGAGGAGGTAAGGTCAAGATGTGTGCTTGCCTTGTGGTCAGCCTTCAATACCCCTTGGTCTCCCTGGGCCCTTCCCCCAGGTGGGGCTTGGCTCATTTGGTCCCTCAGGAGCTGGGCTGGGGCTGCAGAGGTGGCTGTGGAGCATTGCCTGTGCTGTGCCAGGGACTGGCAGCCACTGCTGGGCTGGGATAGAGGCTCTGGGGGGATTGGGGTTCCAGGGCAGGGCAAGGCTGGGGTTCCAGGGAAGGGCAAGGCTGGACCTACCCCTTCCTTCCCTACACATGAAATATTTTGAGCCAACAATCTCCTCCAGTCTGCCACAATAGAGAATGTTGGAGGTGAAATCCCAATTCTGGCCATGGGAACCTGGATGAGAAGGACAGCTCTTTTCCATAGTAAGGAAAGCACGGAGACTTCCCCAATGTTTTGGCGACAGATGGGAAGTGACCCTTGTGAAACCACTGCAAGACAGATATGTCCTGGCAATATTCCTATTTAGTATCGGCAGGAGAAAAAGCGGCACTCCAATATGGGTGATCAGCAGATCTTGTTTATTGATCAGAAGGCGCATACATTTATATTGGAGTTAATGAAGTTCATACATATTACAAAGCTGAGCTCAGGATAGGTCAATTACTTATCATCCAACTATGCCTACTTCTACATTCTTGTGCTTTCTTTATTGTAACTATTGAAAGTATTCTCCATATTTTCTGGAAAACCTCTTTTCTATCCTCATGTTGCACAAAGGTCGAAGCGTCCTTGTCTGTCATTGGACACTGACTGCTGACTCCTAGGTCCGTGTCCTTCATGCTCTACTAGTGGTACGTGCCCTTTTTCAGCTAGCCAGAGATCCACAAAGCTCTCCACACTTTCCCCGTTTTTCTGTTGAACAAGCATGGTCTGATTAAATGTAGCAGATATCATCTTTTGCACCATATTCTGTAAGCATATGCAAAAACACGGCAAAATTAATACAATCAGCAAGGCTACAATGCCCACTACAATGACAACCTTAATAGTAGAGCGTAACCATGATCCCAGGCCTAAAGATTTGAGCCATCCATCAATACCAATGCCTGATTCTACTTGTAAATTCCCAGTCAACCTCCGTAATTCTGAGAGCTGAGAGTGAATGGACTGTGAGTGGTCAGAAAGGTTCATGCAACACATGCCCTCGAATTATTCACAACCATGGCCTTGTGCAAGTAACAGAAAATCAATTGCAGCTCTATTTTGAAGCGTAGCATGATGAATAGAATCAACATCAAGTAAAAGGCTACAAAGTGCCAAAGAGGTGGCATTGGTTTGCTTAGCAAGCCAACATCCCAATTTGTTTTAAATGGCATGAGCACCTGCTGCCGATACACCTGGAGCCAAGAATGATGCTGCAACTATGGCTTGCTCCTGGGGACCAGAATTTTACATCATCTCTGCAGTCTGCAGTGAATGCATGAGCCATTCTTTTACTCTGATGTCGACAGTGGCTCATTTTTAATGTCATGGACGTATTAGGTGTAAGAAGAGACAACCGTCCAATTGTACATGGTCCCCCTTGCAGCATCGATGGGATTCCGGCCCAAGCACGGTCCCCACATATTAAAAAATATCCTGGTGGCAATTAAATAGGGTCATTTGACGAGATTGATACAGTTTTTGTAGTATAATTGCACCAGGCTGTTGCATTCCGGTAGACAGCCATGCTAGAAGTTACAATAGGGGAATGGTTCTTGGCTGAAAGCTGGCTCTTATGTGAAAAGTTAAGACATGCATCTGCCATAACTGAACCTAACAGCTCCAATTCTTGGGGTTCCTGCGGTGCTATGGGAAAATGAGAAATCCATTGGTCCCAGTGGTCTACACTTGCCTTAGCATTGTTGGTCTTGTAGGTGGGTACATGTGAAGGACATGGCCAGGGATCTGCTGGTAATCCCACTAAACAGGTTGAAAATGGATTGCCAGGAGAAGATAATGACAGACAAATAGCTTCCTGATTGGTTAAGTTTGCCAAGGTAACCCAAATGTTATTCTTAGGCTGAGGTGGGGCCCATACTGGATGGGCTTCCACTCATGTTAATGACACCTGCACTGTCTATTAAGAGAGCAAGAATTAATAAGGCAACAATATTCCCATGCATTGCTTTGAACCACTTAGGCATTTGGTAAATGGCCATGTTTCTCACAATCATTAAAATTGCTTCTTCTTTCCTTTTCCTTTCTTTTTCTTTGATCTGCCCAGATTTAACCTCTCTAGGTCTTTCAGACAATCGTCCCACACTTTGTTGGGGTCCTGATCTCTTGAAATTGGACCTATCACATCTAACTGTGACAGGGGAATGCCTCGACCACACTTAGATTGTAAAATACGCGATAGAGATTGCCCTAAAGCACGTTCTACCAAATGCTGAGTTTTCGACCTAAACCATGCAATAATTTTCTGTTCTGGAGATTCATACAATTGTAACCCGTCAAGGCCAGGTAACCTTGTAAACCACTTAAGATCTCTTTCCCAAGAAACAAGATGCCAGTAAAATGAACACTTTCTGCACCACAACTGCGATAACTGGGTCTGATTCACCCACTTAATTTTCTGACAACCCCCACAAAAAAGTAATATCCATGCAGCACAACGACCACTTTGACACTTATAACAAACTGAATTCCTAAGCCCTTAAACTTCAAATTCAGAAAGCAATGAATGCAAGCGTAATATGCCACATATAGATTTACACCGATCTACTGCTTGGTCAAGGCTATAACCACACTATCCTTTTAATCTTAGAAATATTGGTCAAAGGATGATCAACAGCTTCGTCTCCACTCGACGACGATCCTCTTCGCTCAGTTGATCGAATTCTTCCATCCAACACAACTGCTCAGGTCCACTTAGCAGGTACCCACAGAGATCCTGCAGGGGTGGAAACACAAAGATATCCGTGGCCCCAGTATAACACTTTAGCAGGCCCTTGCCATTGCCCTGTCTTAGGATCCCTGTACTTGACCCATACATCCTGCTTCTCATTATCCTTTTCCCATACATAGTGATGAATTACAGGAGGAACTTTGCTTTCCCCAAAAACACACAAATGATTTAAAACAAACAAACACTTTAACAGTCGTTCTTGCGGCTCTCTAACATCTGAGTATTTACCCAGATATTTTTTCAAGGTACCATTAGCTCTCTCTACAATTGCTTGTCCTGTTGGGGAATTAGGGATGCCTGTCACATGTTCTATTCCCCACATTTGCATGAATTGCTTTATTCTTCTGCTGCAATAGGCAGGCCCATTATCAGTTTTAATGCACTGTGGCACTCCCATCACTGCAAAGCAGCTACTGAGATGCCTTTCTACCTGCCTTGCTTTCTCACCAATCTGTGCTGTAGCCCATATGAAATGACTATAAGTGTCAATAGGAACGTGCACATACTTCATCCTTCCAAACTCAGCAACATCCATTAGCCAGGTCTCATTTGTTTTTAGTCCTCTTGGATTGACTCCCAGACCTAACCCACAGCCTCCATTATGATGTCTACATATGGGACAGGCTTTAACTATTGCCCATGCCTCTTCCATAGATATCTGAAATTCTCTATGGAGGCCTTTTGCATTCTGGTGAAACATGGAATGTGCCTCTCTGGCTATGCTCTGCTTGGGAATCGGAGTCACTTGTGTAATTGAGACTAGCTTATCTGCCCATGCATTTCCTTCACCTAAACCAATGTCCCACTTGTGACTTCTGATGTGGATAACAGAGAAAGGATGCTCCCTTAACTTATTTGCCTTTTGTAACTGTATAAACAGTTCATGTAACCTCCTGTTTTGAATCTCTTTTATAGAGGCATTCTCTACTCGCTCACACACTCCTGCAACATACAAAGAGTCTGTTACTATGTTAAGAGGCTCAGAAAAGTACATCATGGCCCATACAACAGCCAATAATTCCATGGTCTGTAAAGTATCCAACTCAGAGGCCTGAAGAATCTGATGATGCAATTGTCCCTCTTTCTGCCAAGTCACTGCAGCAGTTCTGGATTTTCTCCCTGCATCTGTGTAGGCTGTTGTAGCATCCAACAGGGGCTTCTCTGATCTTTTTGGGCATTGAATCCAACCCCACTGTCCTACCCAATTTAATGGTATACTGGGCATATCATCAGTGGCAATCACACTTCCTGCTTCCAACAGTGCCTTTTGTAATTCCATACTGTTTTCCAGGTACCACGTCAGAGTATCTTTCTTCATTGGAATCCATATCTGATTAGGTTCCTTTCCCATATTCTGTAATGCCCATTCGTGACCCTTCTTAAGCAGATCAGCCAAAATTTTGATTTTTTGAAGAAGGGTTTTATGCTGTTGAAGTGGAGGGGATATCCATTCCAGGGCCCATATTTCCCCCGTTTTTGTGTTTTGCTGAGTGAGTGCCCCCAGCAAATATTTCTCACCAGACCAAATTGTCAGCTGTATAGGGAGGTTAACATCACATCTTCGAACACTGCCCTGTGTTACACAATCCAATATCTGTTGAAGTGTCCTAGCCTGCTCAGGGGTTATATGGACAGGCTGTGCCGGGTCAGTTCCTTTTAATAAAGGTCGGAGTTTATCTAACAGCTCATTTGGGATACTTGTAATAGGATGCAGCCATTGCAAATCTCCAAGTAACTTTGAGCATCATGCAGTGTCTGTATTTCAGTATTCAATTGTAGTGTCTGAGGGGTAACAATTTGATTAGTAAGTGTCCATCCCAAATATTTCCAGGGTGCAGATAGCTGAATTTTTTCAGGAGCTACAACCAAGCCATGTAATCTTAAAGCATTATGTATTTCTTGAATTTGTTGGCCTGTAAAAGGTTGCGGCTGTGCGAATAAAATATCGTCCATGTAATGATAAATGGTTGTTTCAGGCCAAGCCTGTCTGAGAGGTTGTAGAGCATTGTCCACATACAATTGACACAAGGTGGGGCTGTTGCGACCTCAGTGAGGAAGAGTAGTCCATTCAAATCTCTTATCTGGCTCTTCCCTGTTTACAGATGGCAAGGTAAATGCAAACCTCCGAGTGTCTTTAGGATGGAGAGCGACAGTAAAAAATCAGTCCTTAAGATCTATAATTAAAAGTGGCCAGTCCTTTGGCAACATCACAGGGTTAGGCAACCCTGGTTGTAAGGCTCCCATGGGTTCCATTTGTGCATTTACAGCCCGTAAATCATGTAATAAACGATACTTCCTGAACTTTTTTTAAATAACAAAGATAGGAGTATTCCATACACTTGTTGACAATTGCAAATGTCCATGTTTATATTGTTCATGCACTAGTATATGAGCTTGTTCTAGACTTTCCCTTTTTAATAGCCATTGCCTAATACACACTGGAGTGTCCGTGGTCCAAGTTAATGGGATTAGGAAAGTCCACGCAATGACCATTAGCCCAAAGGGTGCTCATTGGTGAGCAAAATTCCCATTTGAGCCAAAATGTCCCGACCAATGAGGCACTGTACAGTAGGAGGCAAAGGTGCAATAGAGAAAACATTCAGTAAAGTTTTTCCATCAATAGTTACAGATAACATGGGTGATTTTCTTGCAAGCGTTAGGCCTCCAACTCCATTAATTGTCATTGTGCTTGGCTGTAGTGGGCAGTTATGGGGCCAGTATTCTGGACCAATAATGCTGGAGTCCGCACCAGTATCTAACAAACCTTGCAAGGTTTGCCTTTCTCCTTGAAATTCTATTATTACAGCGCGTTTTGGTTGTTCATTTATGTTCATTGTTAACAAAGTAAGTCCTCCAGTGGAAGCAAAACCCTTTTCTGCTCTGGACTGTGATTGCAGAGGGGGTAATTTCCTAGTCAGCTGTTCCAGTGGAAATAATTGAGCTATCCTCTGACCTTTCTCAATTCGTATTGGTGGAAAAGGAGTATACACCATAACACAAATTTCCCCAGTAAAATCAGCATCTATTACTCCAGTCAAGACAAATAATCCCATCATGGTGGCTGATGATCGTCCCAGCAACAAAGCTCCCATAGGTTGTCCATTAATGATGATTGGTCTCTTTATTCCGGTGGGAACCTTTTCTGTTTTGGGGGTCATCAGTGTTACTGTTACTGAGGCTGCCACGTCCAGCCCGAGGCTGCCGGCTGTGGCTGGTTGAAGGTTCCCGATTGTTGCTGGTTGAAGGGAAGCTGAACTGGGGTGCTGACAGCTGCTACTTGTGTCTGCACACGGCAGCTGCTGTTGAACGCATTGACTTTGAAGTTTCCTGAACAGCATCGGCAGGCTCCGGTGTTATGGGTATCCGAGCGGCAGTTGCAACACCAGACAGTTGCAGCTCTGCAGGCGAGGCGAGTGTGGCCGGTACCTCCGCACCTGTAGCACTTGAATCGGCCAGTAGATGGAGCTCGTGGAGCACTTGTTGCTGCAGCCTGGAGAGGTGCCAATGTGGCCAGGACCTGGCTCTGCGAAGCCTCTGCTTGCTTCTGAGACGCCTCTGCCTGTTTCTGTAACCCTGCTCCTAATTCCTTAATTGCCTCAACTAACATTGCTTGACTTCCCAAGGGCACATTTGCCATACGTTCTAATGCTTCCTCTATAGTCCAGTTAGCTCCTAGGGTGTTCAACACACTCCTCGTAGTCTGATTACAGTTTTGGAGTGCACACTGTTTTAATAAAGCACCCTCCATGTAATCAGGGACTCCCGCACGCTCAATAGCAGTGGCTGCCTTATCTATAAAGGATCCAGACGAGTCCTCTCTTCCTTGCTTTATTCCCATATAAGAAGGAATTCCTCCTGGCTCTTTTATTCTATCTATAGCCAATTGTGCCAGGTGCATGGCCTCACGGCATTTATCAGGGCCTATTAAAGCTTGTGCTTCTGTCCGAATAAAGGGTCCCATCCATAATAATTCATCTAGGGTTACTCCAAATAACGGATCACCTGGCTGTCTCTGTTCTGCCACACATTGCTGACAGAGCGACTGCCAATGTGCCCCAAATAAAATCTGCTGATGCTGAGTTAAGATAAGCTTTGCTATTCCTTTACTATCAGCTGGCAGCAAAACCTGAGTCCCCCAGATGTAATCAAGCGTCTGCTTTGTGGGTTCACCAGTCACTCCAAACTGACTAACTGTATCTCGTAACTGCGACAACAGCTTCCAGTCTAAAGCAGTAATTGCTGCTTGATAGCTGCCCCCTGCCAAAGGAGTAAATATCACCGGGCAAGCCACATCCATAGCTGCTTCCATAGCCTCTCTTCCCCACCCCCAACTCCATGACGTGTTTTGCTACCGCTGCCCATGCTGCTTTTCTCTCCCTTGCGATGGCCCCTGCTAGATCAGTGTCTGACACAGGGAGAAGCTCATTACTGGGAGGAGGGGAAGGGGGCTCTGGCCATGGGTCAGGCGGTGCGGACGGTGCTGTAACAGCACGAGCAGGGGGTGAGTTATGTGAGGAGGAGGCTGATGTCGGCGGCAGAATTACTGTTGATGTGGCAGGGGGTAAAGGACACTCTGAACCTTCCCCATAACTCGTATTCTTATCATGAGCTATTCTAGCTTGCTGCGCTGCCTTCTTTTCTGCCTGATACTGCACTAATTCATCACACACGATTTGCCACAGCTTCCCCATCTTCCATGCAGTTTTATTGTCAGCTATGGTTGCCAACCACAACTTGTCCCCAAATTTTTTCCACTCTGCTAACTCGTGTACCGTATGAGGATTCTGAAAAACTCCTAATGTATACCCATAATCTAACACAACAGGAAGTTCTTCCTGCAAATCTATGCCCTTAACTTGTTGCTTTTGTAAAAAGCTAATAAATAAGTCATATGCTGCTTCCCTTTCTAGTTCCATGATTTTCTGTCAGTGCTGTTGCAGCCGTTACAAGGTCGCGGCAGCACGTATCGACCAGGAAACTTCTATAAGCTCACCTGGAGCGAATTGGCACCTTCCCCTTTTCTCAGTGGTGCTTAAGTCCCCGTCCCGGCTGCGATAGGACCCAAACTCGTTCACCGATCCACTTTGGCTCCGCAGTTGCCGGTACAAGAATTATCCAAAGTTTATCACGTCGGCCAGGGTCACCATTTTGTAGTATCGGTGGGAGAAAAAGTGGCACTCCGATAAGGGAGATCAGCAGATCTCATTTATTGATCAGTAGGCACATACATTTATATTGGAGTTAATGAAGCTCATACATATTGCAAAGCTGAGCTCAGGATAGGTCAATTACTTATCACCCAACTACGCCTACTTCTACATTCTTGTGGTTTCTTTATTGCAACAATTGAAACTAATCTTCATATTTTCTGGCAAACCTTCTCCTTTCTATCCTCATGTTGCACAAAGGTCGAAGGGACTTGTCTTTCATTGGACACTGACTGCTGACTCCTAGGCCCATGTCCTTCATGCTCCACTAGTGGTACGTGCCCTTTCTCAGCTAGCCAGGCATCTACAAAGCTCTCCACATCCCAGGAGCTCCAATGGGTTGGAATGGGGACTCCACAGAACCACATGGCCTTGGAATATCTGCTTGCTGGCCAGGGAGGAACCTGAGCTATCATGGGAAAGAAATGTTGCAGAAATGTCTATCAGTGCTGGGTTTGAAGTCCAACAGTCAGGAATCACCTTGACACAAAGAGCAGTAGAAGAGTGGCAGCAAGAAGAAAATTCTTCTTGGTGGGATTGGCTTCATGGCTGCCAAATTGGAGGCTGCTGTGAAGTGCATTCATGGCAGTCAGTGGGATCATTGCAGTGTGAGCACTTGGTGTGTTTTGATTCTGTGTTAGAGTTGCTGTGACAACTTGTGCTGGAAATGGAGTACTGAGACTTGTCTAAAAAGAGACACATTCTCACAAGAAAAAAGGGGCATTTGATAAAATAACAGAGAATAGCAACTAACTCGGCATGTTTTAAAAGGAATACAAATTATAGCTCTGAGTAATGAACTTGAACAGCACTTAATTGAAGAACAAGAGGCAATGCCTTTATGGCTTATACCTAAATCTAAACTGTTATCCAAAGAATTGTTCTGAAGGTTGCAGTTCATCTGTAGGTCAAAGCACTGATTGAAGCACTAAGGCCTCACCAGGCCCTGACTGAGGCCTGAACAACAGGCCCTGAGGCAAAGCTGAGCTCCAGATGAACCTTCCAACCAAAGGTTATATTTGTATCTGCTCATTAATGAATCATTATTAGCAATATGATATCTGTATGTGTTCATTGGTGAAATATGGATTTACCTTCCTGTGTTTGGAAACAGAACAAGGCCCCATCTGCCTTTGTTTGGGGCTGTGGGATCAAAGTCACCTCCCTGGGTTCCTCCTTGAGCCCTGGCCAGGCTTTGGGAGAAGCCAATCAGGAGAATGAAACCAGGTGTTCCCACACCAGCAGTGATGTCAGCTGGTTTGTTTAACACTGTAGAAGCTGGGCCCTCTCACAGTGAGGCTGGAGCCTCACTGTCTGCAAAGGTGGGTGCACCTGCAGGAATTCCCAGTGTCCAGGAGTGGCCCTGCAGTCCTTGGCTGTGAAAGGGTTAAAAGCACTGTGCCTAGGCATGCTTGGGCAAGACTAAGAGACATTGCACCCAATATGGAAGCTTGCAAAAATTCAGCCACAAGCTCAAGACACAGGATGAAACTTGGCAAGAAACAGGGAACAAAACTGGCAGAGATGAAGGGCAGAGCTTGCTAAAACCAGTGAGGAAATTGCTGAAACAGCCAACAAGAGACTGTGCATGACTAGAGGAGAAAGGTGAAAAGGGCACGGCGATGAAGACATCCAGCCTTCATCAGGAGACCCCCGAGGAAGATGCAGAGCCTTCCTCAGTGCCAGCACCAGTGTGCTCTGTGCCTGCACCTGGCGTATGCTAATGATGGTAATGAGTGCTGAGAGATCATTTGCATAACCACACCTTTTCTAAGGAAACCATGAATGTGCAGAGAGTATAACCATCCATTGTAATCTCTGTGTGCTGTGTGTGCTGTTAGGAGGAGATATCCCCATGCCCCTGCACTGAATAAAGCAAATCCCCCTCCCTGGGCTTTGTCTGGGAAGTGTCTCTGGGCCCCGTTTGGGGCCATTCACGTTCAGGGGTTCTGTCAAGTGTCAGTGGAACCTTGGTGCCACGTTGCTCCACAGCCTCACAGTGCTCTCCTGCTGCCATGGGGTCCCTACCTCTGTGACACCCTGCAGCCCTGGCTCCATCAGGGTCTCTGGGGTTCCATGGTGCACGCCTTTTCCACATCTGAGCCTTGCTCCCATGGGTTCCATG
The DNA here is from genome assembly GCA_039654755.1 of Calcarius lapponicus. Lineage (NCBI taxonomy): Eukaryota > Metazoa > Chordata > Aves > Passeriformes > Fringillidae > Calcarius > Calcarius lapponicus. The sequence continues at coordinate 20,386,818 of CM077467.1, read as the reverse complement.
GACTGACAGTGGCCCCCTGCATTCCATGGGCCCAGCTAGATCACAGCAGAGCCTGGCTTTCATCAGGCTCTGATACCTGTTCTGCCAGCTGACAGGGGTGATTTAAAGAGCACAGAAACCAATGGGAAGAATGGTCTTATTTTACTATGAGTGTTAAGGCAACACAAAAGTAAAATTATACATTCAATAAAGCTACATGCTTGGCTTTAGCAACAAGCAAAAAGAAGCAAAGTAATGCACCTAATCATTATTATAGGAGAGAAAGACACATTTGGGATTGAGAAAGACACATCCCCAACTGTCTAAATACTTCAACATCATCCAGAGTCTGCAGTCACTGGGGAGCCCCATTTCACAGGAAGGACCTGGAGAAGCCTTCCAAGCACTTGGGAAAATCCTACGTGGTGCATCTACCCATAGGTGAGGTCTCCAAATTTGCTCCAAAAGTGGATCCAGCTTTCATAGGCCCAAATCAGCAAGTTAAAGTGACTTGATGATATTTTTAGCACATAAACTCCTGGATCTCTTGACACTTTTGCTGACCAGGAGAGCCCAGGGCTTGGCCAGAGCCCAGTCCTGGGCTTGGAGGGTTTCCCCTAAAATATCCTACAAGCTTCTATTCATGCAGTTGGGAAAATCTCTTAAAATGATACATTTATTGCAGATAACTATAGCTGCTCTGAGAAGGCCCCGACGATGGAGGAATGATGAGGAGGACTCCACTGATATCAGAAGGCTAATTAATTACTTTATTATACTTTAATATTCTGTGGTATATTACATTGCATCTAAACTGAATCTGCCAAGCACTCAATCCTGCACACAACTGCTCCAGCTGCACAGAATCTCATGACTGTCATCCAACAGTCCCAACACACACACACACACTTGGCCCTGATAGGCCAAGGAAACAAAACACCATGACTTTGGGTAAAAAACCTTTATATTGGATTCTACTTTTGCACAAACACAGGCACAGCAAATGATAAGAATTGTTTTTCCTTTCACTGATGTTCAGAGAATGTGAGACCCATAAATATTCTTGGGAAGAACATTGCCTTGCTTTCCTTCATGAAGAGAAATGTGGCTACAGGTAACTACACAAGATTATGTGAAAGTCTCCAAAGCAGCTGGTTTGGTGTTAAACAGCTGCAGAAGCACCTTGGTCATCTATTCTTAGCTCAATGAAACTGATGGTGTCAGTTCCATAATGCCCAGGGTTTGTCCTGTAAGCCAGCTCTGGCTGAGGGCTGCCACCCAGGCCTGAGCACATCAGCAGCTGAAGTGACCACGACTGGGAATGGCAAAAAAAACCCCTGGGACTGGCCCAGAGGCCCTGGGACTCCCTGGCATGGATCAGCCCAGGAGACAGTATTCAAGGGAGCCCAAAGCACTTTTGGGAGAGCTGCTGTGGAGACAGAGGGAATGGCACAGCTGGATCCCTTGCCTGGGCTCCCAGAGGACCCTTCTGCTGTGGGGCTGTGAGGGTGAAGGAGCAGCAGGTACCCATGGCCACCCCAAACCAGGGCCCCGCTGGCAACACGGCCCCGACCGGGGCTGCGGGACCCCATCCCTGGGATGAGTCAGGAGCTGCAGAGCTGGGAGTGCTCAGCCAGAGCCGCTGAGCCTGCAGCAGCCCCACACGGCCAGAGCGTGAGCCCAGGGGGAGTGGGCACTGACAGGGACTGTGGGGCTGAACCAAGGCCCAGCCCCACTGAGAGCGGCTGTGCTGGACATGCTGCAGCTCCAGGAGCAGCTGCAGCCCCAGGCAGCCAAGGGGAGCCACCATGGACGTTCCTTTCTTCCCCCTCAGAAAGGACACTGGGAAGCTGGGCAAGTGTCAGTGAAAGGAGCAGGGATGGTGGGAGCTGTGGAACAGCACTGACATGAGAAACCCAAACTCTCCTGAGAAAGGAGGGCAGAAATCCTTGGTGTCCAGCATCCTGCCAGAGAAACCCATTCCCAGAATTACCAACGTAAAACCATCCTCCATTTCTCTGGATTGTGCTGCTCCTGACCCACTGACACCTTCCCAGCAGAGGGAAGCTCTGAAGTGGGATTGATGGAGGAAAGCTGAGCCCTGAGCCGTGCCAGGGTCAGTGCCAGGAGCATCCCCTGGCGCTGTTTGACAGCGGCTCTGCAGGAACTGGGGATGCAAACAGGACAAACCTGAGCCTCTCCCACCATCAGATACCTCAGAGCTCACACAGCAACACGGCCGTGGCTCTCCCAAACTGGATGTAGGAATGGCACACCTACTGCAGCCTGATCTGCCCAGATCCCTTTGGGACTCCTGCTTTTGGTGTCTCTGCCTCCTCTCCCTGCCCCAAGGAGGCTCCTCTCTCCCCTCTCCCTGCCCTGACAAGACAGTCACACAGATAAAGACGTGGCATTGCCAGGTGCTGAGGGGTTGTACAAGGAGCCTTCTCCAGGCCTGACCTGTTTCCCAAACCCACAGAGTCTCCTGCAGCAAGGAACCTCCTTGTTCACCCTCTCCAAGGGTGTCAAGCTCAGGGATGGACTCCTGACACCCTGTCCAGCCAGGAGAGCTCCTGTGTCTCCATATCAGGGAAGAAAACCAAACACAGAAACCCTGGAGGGACTGAGACTGTGGCATGGGGACATCTGCATTTATTTCCCAGCGACAAAAAAAAAAGTGGAATGGTGCCAGAGCTTGTTTTGATCTACATCAACCTTTGATAAATGTCCCTCATGCTGACAGCGACTCCTCTGCAGCTGCTCTGGGAGATCTCCTGGGCCGAGTGCAGTAAGAGGAGATTGCAGTGGTGCTGAGGTGCTCCAGGGGCCCATTTCAATGCTCTGCTGAAGGCCAAGGACATTGTGTTTCCCCAGGGAGCAACGTTCCTTTCTGGCACTCACTGCCCATGAGGGACATTATTCAGTTGCTGCCCTTGGGTGAGTTCCAGCCACAGGGAGAGGGAGGAGGAGATGATCCCACCCATGGCTGCTGCTGGGTCCAGACATTGGGTGAGATAAAGCTGAGCCAGAGCTTCAGCATCTCTCCCAAAATCACAGAATCACAGAATGTTTGGCTTGGAAGTGACCCTAAAGTTTATCTCGTTCCACCCCCTGCCATGGGCAGGGACACCTTCCACTATCCCAGGCTGCTCCAAGCCCTGTCCAGCCTGGCCTTGGACACTTCCAGGGATCCAGGGGAAGCCACAGCTTCTCTGGGCAAGCTCTGATCTCTGCCCAGGTGAGCAGTGTTATAAATGAGAAGCTTGACTAGGCCAGTATTCAGGCAGCAATCAATTTATTAATTAATGTGGTAAAGCATGAGCAATACAGTGCTGGGTACAGTGGGGGAAGTTTTCCCTCCAAATGCACACCAATCGTTGAGGCTTACAGGTGTTTATAGGGGTACTCACCAGCTTTCTCAGCAGCTTCTATTCCCAACTTTTCCTCATCAGCAGTTTCTATTTCCATTTTTTATCTCACAATTCTATACACTATTGTGATTTAGTTTTTCTCAGGATGTATCCCAGAAAAGGAGGATCCCCAGATGGTGGTGGTCCAGTTTCCGAAAGAAGAAACAAATATCCCATCTGGTGAGGTCCAGCTCTCCAGATGTGGGTCCACCTTTTGATTACAAGGACTATAAATCTCATAACAGTAATTTCCAGCTTCACTTGGTTGAAACTATTAATCCCTGAGTTGATGTTCATCTTCCTTTCTCAAGCGGCTTTTCACTGTTTTGTTAAGGTGTGAGATACGCATGTTTCCTTTTGATATATTCTAAAGCTATAGTTTCAAAGATCCTTACGGCAAGCAATATTCTAAAATTATACTTCAAAAGGTTGTTATTGAAAACTCTTTAAGGCTTAACTACAAGCAGAAAGTTCCTGTCAAAAAGCAACGTCCTTAATGCTTTAATTCAAATGCTCCTAAATCAACTTAAGACTTACAAAGGTTAATTGCGAACAAAAGATAGGTTCAAAGGCCTTCTTCTATGCTTTACTTCCTCAGTTATTTAGTAGAATTCATCTTTATAACTGCCCCATGGTCGGCTTCCACACATATCACAATCACAAATACACACGTTGCCTGCATGTACCTGACACAGCTTTGCATTTCACAGCAGGGATAGGACCCAAGGGAACGGCTGGAGCTGGGCCAGGGCAGGGCTGGGCTGGGGATCAGCAAAAGCTTCTTCCCCCAGAGGGGGCTCAGGCACTGCCCAGGCTCCCCAGGGAATGGGCACAGCCCCGAGGCTGCCGAAGCTCCAGAGGCCTTTGGACACCGCTCCCAGGGCTGCCCAGGCTGCGATTGTTGGGGGTCTGTGCAGGGCCAGGGGCTGGACTGGCTGATCCCAATGGGCCCTGCCAGCTCAGCCCCTTGTGCAATTCTCACCCTTTGGCTCAGCCTTTGTGTCCCCTCGAGGCGCTGGCAGAGCTGTTGGGGACAGGGCAGGAGCGGGGCAGCCCCAGCGTTGCCCTGTCTGTGTGTGACACCCCAGCGGTGACAGCCCCAGCGTTCCCTGTGTGTGTGTGACACCCCAGCGGTGACAGCCCCAGCGTTCCCTGTGTGTGACACCCCAGCGGTGACAGCCCCAGCGTTCCCTGTGTGTGACACCCCAGCAGTGACAGCCCCAGCATTCCCTGTCTGTGTGTGACACCCCAGCAGTGACAGCCCCAGCGTTCCCTCCCTGTGGTCACTCCAAGGGAAGCATCCAGAGCCGCGTCCAGTCCATGGAACTGAGCGGCCACTGCCCACCCCAGCCAGGGCTGATGTGGATTCCTCTGCACACAGCTCGGGGAAGGTCCCCCTGGCCACCTGCACAGTGCCACAGGCAAGCGTCAGACACAGTGACAGAGCTCTGTCCAGAGCTGACGGGGGAGTTCATTAAAAAAACAAAAAAAAATGAAAAAAGCCCAATAAAAAACACACAAAATCATCTGAAACAGAAAAAAAAAAAAAAACAAAAAACACCTCCCCCCAACCAGAAAAAAACAACCAACCAACAACAAAACAATAAAAAAGTAAAAAACACCAGACAAACCAAAACATAACAAAAAAAAAAAAAAAAAACCCCAAACCAAACGAACAAAAGAAAAACCAAAAAAAGAAAATGAGAACTCCTCCCAGCAGAGCTGTTCCGTTCCGTCCTTCACTTGTCACACCTACACTCACACAACACCTGGGGCTGCCAAAAATGAGGATTCCTTGGACACATTTGCAGGAAGAGCAGGTTTAGGACAGGCTCTCAGCAGAACTGTTCTCAGCTGAGCCAAAAAGGCCCCTTTGGCAGCTGCAGAGCCATTGGAAATGCAGAGCCTCAGCCCACAGGGCAGAAAAGGGCTCTGAGTTCCCCTACCCTGACACTAAACCCTGTTCCCAGGCTGCTTCACACTCAGGATTCTCCTGGAGGGCTGCGCAGAGCTGAGAGTGGGCTCTGGCTTCTCCGTGTTGTGTGTCCTAAAGCTGCCTGGGAGAAGGAATTTCGGGTCAGCTCCGCTGGCACAATCCCTCCTGGTGCAGGGCACAGCGCTGGGAAGGGCTTTGCGTGCCGAGGCTTTGCTGCAGCCAAGGAAAGCTCCTGGCTCAGGGTCACCTTTGCTGCTCAGCCAGAGCCCCGAGTGCCCCAGCAGCAGCAGCAGCAGCAGAGAATGGCAGCATTGCCTCGGGCTGGCACACGAGGGGAGATTTCCCCTGGAGAGAGGCTCCTATTGCAGTTGTTGCATTCAGGCAGCTGCAGATCCCTCAGCTTTGGCTGCACAGCAGCTGGAAATGCAAGTGCAGGAGCTGTGTCCATGGCCAGCCCCAGCAGGTGACAGCAAGGACAGGGACCTGGCAGCGGGACATTTGCAGGGAGCGCCTGCAGCAAGCGCTGGGGGCTGGGACTGGGTGCAGAAAACGCCCTGGGGGTCTGTGCAGCCAGGCTAAAGGAACAAAGTTTCAGTTGTGGGCTGGCCAGGCAGCACCAAAATCGATTGTTTTCCTTTGCCGGCTGTTCCAGGAGCCCCAGAGGAGAGCCCGGGGCCAAGGAATGGAGAGCGGGGACTGTGCAGGAGCTGCAGCAGCGAGAGAGGCCGGGCTGAAGGTGCGGGGCGGGCACGGGCTGGGAGGGGGCCCAGCCCGGGGTCCCGCAGAGCCTCCCTGCTCCAGAGCCGCAGCTGCGGCAGCACCGGGGGCAGCTGCCGGGATCGCTGTGCCAGGGCCGGGCCGCAGCTGGGGGTTCCGAGGGCTCGGCTGGAGCAGCTTTTTGTCCCGCTGCCCTGGGGACGTTGCCGCGGGCTGGGCTCCCTGGGAAGGCGCAGCAGGACAGGGTGGCAGCGGTTGGTTTGTGGGGTTGTTGCTGGGATGTTTTGTTGGCGGCCCCGGGCGGGCTGTGGGAGCCGGGAGCGGCCGGGCGGGCCCGGAGCCGCCCCTCGGGCCGGGAGCCCCCGGGCAGAGCTCTGTGCTCGGGGCCGAGGCCCGGGCGGCCCGGGCAGTGCTCGGCGGCCCCTGGGCCCCCGGCGCAGGCGGCTCCGTGTGGCCGGGCCGGCCCAGCCGTGTCCGCAGCGGGCTCCGAGGGGAGCGGCCCGGCCCGGCCGTGGCCGTGCAGGGCCTGGCGGGGCTCGGGGGCCGGGCCGGGCAAAGGCTGAGGCAGAGCGGGGCAAGCGCTGGCACAGAGGCCCCGGGCTCGCCGTGCCCCCCTGGCCACACAGCCGGGCTCGGGGGCCGCCTCGCTCAGAGCCGGCCCCGGCTGCGGGGGTCCCCGGGGCTCCCTGGGCAGGGGCGGCGGCGGCTGCCGGAGCTCTGTGCCCGGGGCTGGGCGCGGCTGCCGAGGCAGCGGAGGATGCAGGGTCCCCCCGTGCTGGGGCCAACTCTGCCCGGCCCAGGGGCTGCACTGTCAGCCCAGAGCCACCTGGGCATCGCCCGGCACCGGCAGGGCTGGCAGGGAAACCGGCAATGGGGGCAGCACAAACGGCCAATACGAGAGCTGGGCGTGCTCCAGAAGCCTGGACATGTTGGCAGCATGGACAGGGGGGACCCATGGATACCGCAGGACCCTGAAACAGGGACTCCGGACAGTGATGACCCCTGGGATGCCTGTGATGCCGAAGTGGTGAGCCCAGAGAAGGGGAACCTGCGGGATTGCCAGGAGCCCCAGCAGCCCAGAGAGGGGAACACCAATACAAACTTGACCCACAACAACCCAGACAGGGGCGGCCTCCAGGAGCCCAAAGTGGAGAGACCAGAGAGGGGAAACTTATAGTTGCGTTTTTTTGGTGCATCTTAGTCATTTGTGTATTTTGGGGGACTGAATCTTGGTGTTTTGGAGGTTTACAGGGGCACCAGATTCCTGTTGAATTCTAGAGTGTGGAGGTCCAGGTGCCCAACACTGGAACTGTAATAGCTCAGGGCAAAGGTGGCCAGGGTCAAAGAGAGACACCCTCTGAGTATAATGGTCTCAGCCACAGGCATTTCCAGCTCATGTTAATGCAGCAGGCTTCATTGCTATCCCCAGTTCAACTGCTGTTTTTTCCTTTTATGTACTCCCCCTAGAATGTTCTCCCCTCTCTTGTCCCCTATTGGTCCCGGTTTACTGCAATGCTCTGCCCCTGTTACCTCATTGGTTCCCCAGTTGGCTGCCCCGCCTCTGCACCACTTTGCTCAGTTCCCATTGGCCCTTGACCCTCAGATCCGCCGCTATCCCCCGATAAACCCCTGTGTGCTCAGCCCCATTTTGTCTCTGTCCCTGGACCCTCTACATTGCAATAGGCTGTGTTTGGAGCGCCACTCAAAGATCCGTCTCTGGCCTTGTCCATCTGCAGATTAAGCAAGCATGCTCCAGGCTCTGGGAGGGCAGGTTGCTCACAGAGGCTCGTTGTGGATGTGCCACAACACCAGAGATGGAGTTGGGCAGGAGGAACCCCCTAACCCAATGTGCTCATCCATTGTGTTTTTCCCCAAACCAGGATTTCTCATTCCCAAACCTTGGCCAGATGGAAGAGGAGGCTGAGAGGATGACGAATGAGCCCTGGGACACCCACGCAGGTGAGGAGGAAGTCAGTGCCCCTTTCCCCCTCTCTCCTGCTCCATCTCCCAGCCCAGCATGGCCCCCGGCTGCAGGACAACCCTGCTGCCAACGCCGTCCTGCTGGGGATGCACTGGGGGGATCTCCTTCCCCTTCCCTCTGGCACGGAGGCAAATCCCATCCTCTCCTTGTCCTTCCTCCCCCAGACAAGGAGCTGAGGATGGAGACCAGAGAGGACAAATCCCCACAGCAGAACCTCTTGGAAGAGGCTGTTTTGAGCAACTCTAGTGCGCAAGAATCCAACAGGGAGAAAAGGCCCCAGAGATCGCACAGAAGGAGGGGCTCCGAACCCAGCCTAGGGGGCTCTGAGGAGAAAAGACCCACCCGATGCCAGGAAGTTGGACAGAGCTGCAGCCAGGGCTCAGAGCTGGTGGCCCATGGGCAGCTTCATGATGGGGAGAAGCCCTACAAGTGCTCAGAGTGTGGGAAGAGCTTCAGGAAGAGCAGCCACCTGATCCGCCACCGGATGATCCACACTGGGGAATGGGCCTACGAGTGTGGGGAATGTGGGAAGGGCTTTAGCTCCAGCTCAGAACTCATCAGGCACCAGCGCATCCACACTGGGGAGAGGCCCTACGAGTGTGGGGAGTGTGGGAAGGGTTGCAGGTCCAGCTCTGCCCTCGTCATCCACCAACGCATCCATACTGGGGAGAGGCCCTATGAGTGTGGGGAATGTGGTATGTGCTTTAGCCAGAGCTCCAACCTGATCCGCCACCAGAGGACCCACACCAGGGAACGGCCTTATGAGTGTGGGGAATGTGGGAAGAGCTTCAGGCAGAAGTCCCACTTGAACGACCACCAGAGGATCCACACTGGGGAAAGGCCATACAAATGTGGGGAATGTGGGATGACCTTCAGTCGGAGGTCCCAGCTGGTCATCCACCAAATGATCCAAACTGGGGAGAGGCCCTATGAGTGCACCCAGTGTGGGAAGAGGTTTCGGATCAGCTCCCATCTCCTCCAGCACCAGCGGATCCACACTGATGTGAGGCCCTTCCGCTGCCCTGACTGCGGGAAGGGCTTCAAGCAAAACTCCCACCTCATCACCCACAAACGCATCCACAATGGGGAGAGGCCCTACGAGTGTCCCCAGTGTGGGAAGAGCTTCACCCGGAGCTCTCACTTGACCAGACACCAACGGAGCCACCAGTAAGGGAAGCCCTGCAAATGCCCCAAGTGCAGGAGGAGCTTTGTGTCCTTCTCCAACTTCATCTCCCATTGGAAAACCATGCCCTGGTGATCCACGTTCCCCATGAGCCATGCTGGGAAGACACCTGTCCCTTTTCCTGCCCCTGCCAATGACATGATGTGGGATTGAAGAACATGAGGGTCTGGCCATGGACCTGTCATTAATTGCATTCCCTCCCCACCTCAGGTCATTGCCAGGGACAGGAAAGGGACTCTCTCTCTCTCTCTCTCTCTCTCTCTCCCTGAGGAGAAGGGTGTCCTTTCCAGGCAGGGGGAAATTCATGTCCAGGAAGAGATGGTGGTTGATGTTGTAGTTTTCTCTGTAAATAGTTTTACTTATCCCTTCTGTTATCAATATTGTTTCTGTTCTTGTTTGTTCCTGATCTTGTTGCTGTTCCCAATAAATTGTTCTTATCCCAGCCTGGGATCTTTGCCTTTTGTGCTTTCCATGGAAGGCGGGAGGGCAGCGAGGGCAGCGCGGTTTTAGCAGGAGCAGGAAATTGGGGAATCCCATTCCTGAAGCCCGGCCCGTGGAAACCGAGCATCCCAGCTGGTGCCAGCCCTGGTGGCCATGGCAACAGCCTTGGGAGCGGGTCCCTGGCTGGGGCTGTGGGAACCTCTTCCCTCTGGTGTCCAGGGACAGGAGTGGAGGGAACGGCTGCAGCTGAGTCGGGGCAGGCTCAGCTTGGATGTCAGGAAAAGGTTTTTGCCCAGAGGCTGCTGGGGCCCTGCCCAGGCTCCCCAGGGAAGGCTCCCAGCTCCAGGGCTCTCTGAGCTGCAGCAGCGTTTGGACAGCGCTGCCAGGCCCAGGCTGGCATTGTTGGGGTGTCCTGAGCAGGGCCAGCAGTTGGACTGGAGGATCCTGATGGGTCCCTCCCAGCTCAGCCCATTCTGTGCTTCTGGGATCCCGTGAGCCTGGGGATGGGGCTGCCAATGGTTGCCATGGCAACGGGCTCTGGCTGCAGGCCTGAGCTGGTGTCCATGGCAACCACCCCTGGCATGGGGTCTCCATGGAGCTGCTGAGGGACTGAGCATAGCAACAGGGGGCTGGTGATGGTTGCCATGGAAACTGACCATAGCCACAGGGGGCTGGTGATGGTTGCCATGGAAACTGACTATAGAAACAGGGGGCTGGTGATGGTTGCCATGGAAACTGACTATAGCAACAGGGGGCTGGTGATGGTTGCCATGGAAACTGACCATTGCAGGGAGTCTGGTTATCTTGGCCTGCCAAGGATCAGATTTGTCACAGGCCCTCAGAGGGGTTCCATGGGGACTTTCCAAGAGTCTCCAGGCTGTTTCAGAGCTGGAACGTCACAGGCACAGACAGGGGCTCCATGGAGACCTCCCAGGGCTTTCTGGGCATGGTAAAGAGCCCTGTGGTCAGAGGCAGTCACAGCCATTCCATGGGGACATCCCAGGGCACCTTGGGCCGCAAAGGCACCGATCTCTCACAGGCACTCCCAAGGGGCTCCACGGTGACATCCCAGGAGTCCCCAGGCTGCCAAAGAGCCGGGATGTCCCAGACACTCACAGAGGTTCCTGTCCTGGGCACAGTGGGAGCTTCAGGCAAAAGCTTTCTTTCTTTTTTTAAGAAACTCCTTCTGAGTCATGAGATGGAGAAATTACACCCAGCAGCCACAATGGATCCTCAAACCTGTGCAGGACCCCTAGACTTCTAAAATTCCTTCTAAGAGAGGAGACTGGGAGTGGCTGGATCCAATCCCACCCCAGATTTTGTCAAAGGTGTAAAAGATTGGGCAGGTGGAATTGAACTTTTACATAATTTGTCCCACAGGATTAAATGTTGAATACCAGATAAATTTATATAAACACAGCTCTGATTTCTTCTGATCATGATTAGACAGAATGGTTCATTTACACATCAAAGTGAGAGAATAAAAGGAGTTATTGTTTCAGTCTGAGTTTGTCTGGACACAACCTTGCCCGAGAGTGTCTTGTGCCAATGGGTAGGAGCTACGAGAGCACCAGCACACAGACACAGACACACACACACAGAGAAACGCTGAAAGTGTTCAGGGGCCAAAGACAAAGGAGTGTCCAGGGTATAAATAGAGGGATAGAGGGTGCAGAGGAGAGCACCAGGGATCCAATGGTCTGAGGGCTCAGGGACCGTACACAGGGAAAGGACCAATAGGGAATGCCAGGGTGGATGGGCAGGGTTACACAAACAAATGGGAAGACAGGGAAGGGAGAACTCACCGGAACATGAACATTTAAGAGTAAAAGGAGTAGGAAAGGCCAACGGGCCAATAGGTAGGACAGAACTGGGACAAATTAACATAGTGCTGCAGAGCACCATTGGGGAAGCCTCTTTCCTCACCCTGAGCTGAGTGAGGAGTGCCCGGAGCCTGCGGTGTGTCTCTCCAGGGCATTGCCACTCCCTTTTCTCTGGTAGGCTCACAGGCTTCCACAGCTGTGCAGTGTCACAATGATCTCCTTGGTTCTGCAGCCCTGCTGTAGCTGCTGTGTAACAATGGACCTGTGGTACCATGAGGTTCCACAGTGTCACCATGGTACCTTTGCTTCCACGAGGCCTTGCTGGGACACAATGGCCCCTTGGTTCCATGAGGTGCCTGGCCTCCCACAGCCACTCACAGACCCCTATGGCCTCTCAGAATTCCCCATGGCCCCTCATGGCCTCTCAAGGCCCTTCATGGTGCCTCATGACTGATGGCCCCTCACAGTTCCTCATATCCCCTCATGTCCCCTCACGGCCCCTCACAGCTCCTCATGGCCCCTCATGGCCCCTCACATCCCCTCACAGCCCCTCATGGCCCCTCACAGCCCTTCACAGCCCCAGGCCCGGGGCTCCTCCCAAAGGAGAAGGGGTTGGGCCCTGGGTGTTCTCCTTTCATTTCAATCCCTTCACAGCCACGAGTGCACAAAGGCTGAAATGGAGCCTTTCCCCAGCGTTTCCCTCGGGGTTAACTGTGGGCTGAAGCTCTGTGCTGGCGCTGGCCCCAGCGCCACCATCCCTGCAGCCGCCAGGCCTTTGCTGTCCCCCCGTGTCCCTTCCCTGTCCCCGAGTCCCGCCCGGCTCTGGCAGCAGCAGCAGCTGCAGCGCAGGGGGCGCCGGCCCGGCCCAGCCGGGGCTCCCGGCCAGGAGCAGCAGCAGCGCCGGCCCCTTCCCGCCTGCTCCTGCCTCGGCTCCCAAGGGCTTTTCCAGCTGAATTTGGGAGCAGAGCAACCAGCACCCACACACAGCCCTGACTGCTCAGGGCCCGCCTGTGCTGCCCTGAGCCAGCCCTCAGAGGAAGAAAGGATCGGGTTCCAGCGCTGTTTTCAGCTCTGTTTGACTCACCCTGAGGTGACAGCAGGAGGCTGCTGCTGCCTTTGCCTTGGGAATTGGAAATCATGGCTGCTCTTGGCCCTCCTCTGCTTGCCACCTGAATTTTATCCATAAACTGCACGTGCCTCTTTCAGTTGGTGCTACCCACGGTGCTTTCATGACAGTGAAGTCAGTATTTTTGTCACAGGCATAAAGATCAGCAGGTACTGGAATGCTCACCAGCCCCTGAGCACTAAGGAGAGGGGAATTAAAGCCTCACAGGCCACATTTGCAGCACTCAAATACAGCCCTGTTGCTGGTGCTGTTGAATGGCCTGACAGAGGCCATCACAGTAATTGCCTCTGCAGCATGGAATTAAATTTAAAAATCCACCTGGAGAAGCAGAAACCATAAATCCTTGACTTGTTTCATTGCCCCTTCGCAGCAGCAGGAAACGCAGATGCCCAGGTGTGTTTTGCACTGCTGCTGCCCCCCGTTTGAGCCCAGGCTCTGCCCAGTCCCAGCGGAACCTGAGCCCAGCCCAGGGAGCTCAGCGCACGCGGGGCCAGGCCCAGAGCCCCGGGCACGGCCGCCCATTGCGGGGCAGCGGCGCAGACGGAATGTCCTGCGGCCCAAACCTCCTGCTCCTGCCACACAGTGCCAGCGCTCTCCCCCTCCTCCTCCTCTCCCAGCACGGCACAAATTCCAGCTCGGAGGAGGCTTCCCTAGAGAGGGCTCTGGCTCCTGTTCCAGCCTGAGTGTCCCTGCAGAGGAACAGGGCATCTTTCAGGCACTTCCACAAGCTCAGGCTTCTCACTTCATGGGGAGCCTGGGATGCAAATGGCCTTGCTAAGAGAGCCAAAAGCCAAGGGAATGGATTCGAGATTATTAGGGAAAAAATCACCCTTCTTCCAGGCAAGGTTCACCAAGTCATTCCCTGCAGTTCTCCTTTAAAGAATCTTTAATTCTCTGAGAGGTCCATCTTGTTCTGCTGCTTATCGTGAACTGATTGTGATCTTGATTTATGCACCAAGGGACCAGATGTGGAATCATCCACACTGAATTTAGAAACAAACTCCCTCTGTCTGACTGTTTTCACAATCATAGATCCCCAAATGTCCCCGCTGAATCAGAGATAACACAGACTCAGATCAGAAGACTAAGGGCTAAAAGCCACCTGTTTTTTCAATCCTCTTCTTTTATATCTTGGTTTGCTACAGGTGGATCTCATTGGTCATTTAATCAACACATTTCACATGATAGGCCAATTAAGACAACACCCTTCAGTAAACAACTTATAGAAAAGAGCCAACTTATTACAAACATTGTCAGGGCACCAGTTATTGATGTTTCTTTTCTGTTGGGCCTTTCTGTTGGCTCCCTGGATGGGAGAACCCCTCCTGTAGAAGTTCTGTGCCAGGTAAAAGGAGATGCACAGGACTTTCTCAGTCTTCAGCTTCTTGTTTATTGTTATCTTATCTAAATTTTTGCATTGTTGTCCACACCAGGCTCAGTGCACTGGAAAAGCACCACAAAATGGCCCCAAAATGTACGGTTTCAAGGTCTTTTAAAGTTGTCTCATCCAATTAACTCTTAAAACATATGTTATTTCTACTTATCTACCAATAACTCCTCCCTTGACTGTCCATGTAACCTCTGCACTGTGCTTTCCTTGACGAATCACCCTGTGCCACCAGCACTGCAGAAAATGGAGTAGATGAAGACAGGGACTACATCCAAATTCCTCCATCTTGCTTCCTTTCTACACCATAGTAAAAATCCCAAAACCTAAGTTTCTCACCCAAGGGACAGAGTATAATACCCTCTAATATATTTCACACTTAGGTAAATTCTAATCTGTCTCAAAGTCCTGGAAGTCCTCTCCACGGGCGAAGGTTAAAGGCAGTGTTTCTCTGGGGGTCAGGACCCCTCAGAGCAGACAGAGAAATATTCCCTGTGCCTTGGATTGCCACACCATTAACTTAAAATCCTTTAACCCTTAACGTGAAGTTACCCAAAAATGCTACAGGTAAGTCGGATTAGAAGGAGAAGAAATAGAGAACAGGAGAAAGACAGAAGATCCATAGAAAGACACACACATAGGTACCAACTGCTGGGGTTCCAGCATCACCAACACAGAAACCCCAAGAAAAGGCAGGATCCAGACCCTGGGCTGGCCTCGTGCTCCGGCTTTTAAGCCCCTGGGCCTTCATGGGCCCACCCCTGGGGTGGGACTGCCAGTTGCTTGTCCAATCAGAGCCAGGGTAGCACCAGCTGCTGGTGTGTGATTGATTGATTGACATCTGGGCTAATCAGAGCTGGGTTAGCACTGCCCCTGCTGTGTGATTGACAGCTCTGCCAGGCCAGGGCTGGGGGCGGGGCTCTGTCCCACCACAAACCAAGGCCTGACCCGGCCCTGGCCCCACACGGGCATTCCGAGCATCCCAAGGTGTCTCGGGACATCGATCTCATCCAGCCTCTGACAGCGACCACGGTGACACTACGGAACCTCATGGAGCCATGGGGCAGTTGTGACAATGCAGGTCCAAGTAAATGATGGTGAGAATGTGGAATCCAGGAATCATGGAATCAAGGAGACCATTGTGCAAATCGTGGGCCCTATGGAAGCAAGGATCAATGATCAAAGTGTGGTTCATTGTGATTGATTTAAAATAGAAACAAGGAGCCATTGTTTCACAGCAGGGCTGCGTGGGGCCAATGGACCCTTGTGACTCCGTTGGGGCTCATGAAACCAAGAAGCCATTGTGACATTGCCAGACCTCATAGAATCAAGGAGAATACTATGACAGTGTTAGGACCAATGAAATCAAGGGAACATGGAACAGGTCTGCCTGGTTTGGCCTCCTGGGGGCTGTCTGACAGGTCCCACTGAATTTGACATGTCAAGGGCCACTTCCCATCTGACCATGGAGCGCTAGGGCTCTGTGCTTTTATTTCTATGGGAAAGAACTGTCTTTCTTGTCTAGGCTCCCATGGCAAAAACTGGGATTCTGTGTCTAAAATTCTCTATATCCAAGGGTCACTCCCAGACAAAATCTGCCCATACAGTCTGGCTAGCCTTGGCCTCTGGTGACTGCCTCTCATCTGCCCCTGCACCACTGGGGCTCACTTGTTTCCTTCCTATGGAGACCACTGTGACACTGCAGAGCATTGTGGAACCAATGGGCCTCGGTGACACTGCAGGCCCTTGTGGAACCTGTTACTCTGTAGGAACTTGTGGAACCAAGGGGAACATTGTGACCCTGCAGGGTACCATGGATCCAAGGGGCCATGGTGACACTGCAGGCCCTTGTGGAACCAAGAACATATTTCTTTTCTCGTGGAACCAAGGACATGTGGTTCTGTTGGGCCGCATGGTCCCAAGGGGCCAGTGTGAAGCAGCAGGGCTTTGTGGAACCAAGAGGCCATTGCTGCATTTCAGGGCCTCGTGGAGCCAAAAGGCCGTTGTGATCCTGCAGGGCACCATGGATCCATGGAGAGCATTGTGACATTGCAAGGCCCATGGAATCATGGAGACCATTGTGACCTTGCAGGGCCCCATGGAACCAAAGGGCCATTGTGACCCTGCAGGACCTAATGGAAGGAAGGGGGCCATTCTGACACTATGGGAACTTGTGGAAACAAGGGGATCATTGTTGCACTACTGGGCCCCAACGGAACCAAGGGGCCATGGTGACACAGAGGGGCTTCATGGAACCAATAGACCATTATGACACTGTGGGGCCTTTTAAAACCATGGAGAACATTAAGATCCCTAAGGACTTTTGTAAGCAAGGGGCCATTATGACACCTGAGGGCATCATGGAAGCAAGAGAACCATTGAGACACTGCATGGCCCTGTGGAACCAAGAGAACATGAAATAGGTGTGGCTGCCTTGGTCTCCCAGGGGTCACCTGACAGGTCTGGCTGACCTTGGAATGTGGAAGGCCACTCCCATCTGCCCCTGAAACACTGGGGCTCTGGGCTTTAATTTGTATGGAAAAGAACTGTCCATTTTTTCCAGGCATTCATGGCCAAAATTAGGATTCCATCTCCAAATTTCTGTGTATCCAAGGGTTGCTGCCGGACAAAAGCTGCCAGGACAGACAGGTCTGGCCGGTCTTTAACTCCTGAGGGCCAGAACTCACCTGTTTTCCAAACACTGGAAAGGGCTCTCTGCTTTTCTTTGTATGAAAAAAATCACCCTTCTCCAGGCATAAATGTCTGAAATTAGGATTCCACATTCATAATTTTGAATATCCAAGGGTTGCTCCAAGCAAACCTGCCAGGACAGACAGGTCAGGCTTGCCTTGGCCTCTGGTGGCTGCTGTTCATCACCTCCTGAAACATGGGGGCTCCGTGGTTTCCTTCCTACGGAGACCAATGTTACACTTGGTAGCCTTGTGAAATGCAGGGGCCATTGTGGCACTGCAGAGCACCATGGATCCAAGGGACCATTGTGACACTGTGGGGCCTCGTGGAACCAAGGACATCACTGTGGCTCTGTTGGGCCACATGGTCCCAAGGGACCAGAGCAAAGCAGTGGTTTGAGAGTTAGCCCAGCTGTAACTCAGAGTCAGCCAGATTTTACCCCAAAAGAATTGGGCATGAGTTTCAAGCCCTGGGAATAATTTGTTTAACTTAGGGTGAGCTTGAGATTTCCCCCATAAGCCTTTAGTGTTGTTATGCTAACTTGTCCAACTTGTCCCCTGTTGGTTACTTGTTTCCCCTCTATGGTTATTCTAGATGTTCTACCACCAAGTGTACATGTTGTTGCCTCCCCTTTGTCTCAGGTCTTAGGATCCTGCCCCTCATACAGTGCTCGACTTCTCCATGTTTATTGTTTTGCAGCTTTTTATTAAAGTTCTTTTTGAGCAACTCCATTGATCCTGCTCCTTTTCATTTTTGCCACACTCCCTCTGAAGTCAGGGAACCAGAGAGGTTTGTTGCAGCCACCCTCACTGTGACCTTTGGCGCCCAAACAGGGACCATGACATTCAGGGCTCCCTGTGTCAGTCACATCAGCTGGGGTTAGCTGATGGATAGGCCAGTGGTCCCTGGGATTTTGGATTGTGCCAGGCCCAGCGGATTCATTGTTGCTTCGATGGACATTGCCCAGGATCGGCAGTGACAATGACAAGGTTGCGGGTGGGTTTGGGGAAATGCAAGACATTTATTGCCATTTTGCCACTGTGTTTTTACAATATGCACCCAAGTCCCATTATTGATTTGGTGTGTTCTGGTGTCTGCTCCCCCTAAGGCGGAGAAAGAGAAAAATGGGCAGCCAGATGTCCAAAGTAGAAAGGAGCATATATGGATGCTTTAATTCTCACTGATCATGACATAATATTTTCAAAGAACGAATTAAAATCAATCATGAGGTGGATCATAAAAAATTTTCCAGACACCTCTGCTGATGAAATCCATACCACTGAATTTTGGGATTCAGTGGGAGTTGAATTGTACAACCTTTCAATCAAAAGCGACCCCATTGCACCCCACATGCTCCCCATCTTCCACACCATCCTTGAGACCCTTCACCAGCAAGCAGTGTGTTGAAAACTCAATCCATTGGTCACTCCTAACTCGGGACCTCCCCTCAAACCTGCCTTTCTCAGACCTTCCATGATGGTCCAAGATGGCAATGGCCATGCGGTCTTGGAGCATCACGCCCTGGAGACTCAAGATGGAAGAAGCCTGAATGTGGTTTGGGAGCCCGACCATCCTCCCTCCATCTTGGCTCCTCCACTACCTGCTCCCACAACCTTCTCATTTGCCCTGAAGGAACCTCCAGACTCCACCCTCACAACTGCAGGTCATGCCCCACTTTCAATCATTTCACCTTCACCCTAGGCCATGCCTCCAGAAGTCCTCCATCCTAAATCAAGACCCTTCCTCCCCAACACCTGACAAAATGGCAGCGCCCTTTGCCTCACCCTCTGGCAACAATATAACCCCATGATCAAAGATACTAAGCCCAACAGTCACACTATTTCTAATTCAAATGTTTCTGCTCCAAGTTTTTCTTCCTCCCCAGAAGACAGTTTGGATTCCCCAGAGTTACCTCACCCCTCAACCCCAGAAGATCTCTGGGAAAGGAAGAAGACTGGCAAATAGTCTCGAAACTCCTTGTTGCCTTCATATGTTATGAAAAAAGGGGGCAGAATACCAGCTATCAGCCATTGGTTTATGAGGAAATCAAGGATCTGTGTAAGGCAGATAAAGACCATAGGAAGGACTTACCTTGTTTTAATGGCCTAATGAGGGCCAAGTTTACAGCACATGTCTTAACTCCCTATGATTTAAAATATATTATGACCATGTTGTGGTCACCTACAGAATACACCCTGTGGGAAGGAGGATGGAAGTGTTTACTAAATCAATTAATAGCAGACTATGCTAATAATGAGGCAAGGGCAGAATTGACAATCAACCATCTAGCTGGAGAAGGATAACACAGCCTACCAGATGATCAAGCAGCAGGTATCCCCAGAGAAGTATTGGATGATATCAAAGAGATGGCTTTGCAAGCTTTAATCCAGGTATCCGATGGTAGCACCCCCAATTTGGACTACCTTGGGTGGCTGCAGCTAAAGCTTTAGGACAATTAGACCATCTTGGGTGCCTGTTAAGTAAGCAAACCAATGCTGCCTCCCTTCCATTGAGTGGGCTGCTCTCAGACACAGAGACCATCAGACATGCCACCTTGCAGAACAGCGATAGAGTTTTTACTCTGGGCACATGGGCATGGCTGTGTAGACTCTGAGGGCATGTGTTGCATGAACCTCTCCAGCCACAGCGAGTCAATCCACAAGAGCATTCAGGTGCTGAAGGAAGGGTTCAAGAAGCTTCAAGTGGAAAACAAATACTGGGTCAATAAACTCTTCCAATCCAAGGGACATTAGGGTTGGATGATGTCTAGCTAAAACAGGACTATTAATTCTCTTAGTGGTTGTTGTTGTATTGTTAATGTCCCATGTTTGTTTGGATGCTTTTAGAAAGTCTTACAAAGTTCTTTCAGTTCCATCTTTCTTGTAAAAGTGAAAGGGGGAAGATACCAAACACAGGCTCCTCATGGACTCCTTGGAGGTGAGAACTGGTGGCCTGGATGGCACAAAAACCTCTCAGAGACTCAGTGTGGGAAGGAAAATCCTTAAAAGTACCTAAAAGTATTCTGAAATCCAAAAGGTACCTTAAAAACCTTGAGTATCGCAAGGCATTAATGAGCCGCACTGAGTGTCAGTACAAAGCTCTCAAGGGACTCATTAAAGCAGATAATTGGGGCCATGATTGCAAAAACCTCTCACAGAGTCTGTATCAAAAGGGAAACACCAAGTACCTTAAAATAACTGAAGTACCCTGAAGTATTAATGAGCCCACTGAGTGTTGTTACTGACAAAGCCTCTCCAGGGACTAATTACAGCAGATAATTGGAGGCCACGATTGCAATAAACCTCAAAGAGAGTCCAAGGCAAAAGCCAAACCCAAAGTCCTTTGAAAAACCTGCAGTCCCTGCAGGGAGCATTCAGGAGCCCCCAGGGCCATTGCTGAGCAAGGCTCCCCAGGGACTCCTTCCAGCAGATCCTTGAGGCCACTGGGATGTGGGCTAGGGGGGGATGCTGAGGGCAGGACAAGGGGCTGACAGTGCCCAGCCTGGCTGGGGCTGTGCCAGGAGGCCCCAGGGCCTCAGGACAAGGTGTCTCCTCCCAGCCCTTGCTGGCACAGACCCTGCTTTGGCCCAGGGCACCAAGACTTGGCTTCTCTTTGTCCTCACCTGTCATCACTGCCTGCAGTTCTCTGCTCTGCCTGGGGCCTGGGGACACTTTCTCAGTCGTGTTCCTCAGTGGGACCCATTAAAAGTCCAAGAAAGTTTGGAGCTGGATTCTGCCTTGGAGTTCTGGAGAGGTTTCTTAGGCTCCCTCTCGGGGACTGATGTTCAGGGCCTGAGCACAAAGCCCCAGAGGCTCATTCAAGTCCTTGTGCTGTGTCTGTGCTGCTGAGCTGGGCTGGGCTGCTGGCACAGAGGCAGCTCCTGGTAACCAAGAAAACCTTCAAAAGCACATTTCTCTTGCTGAGCAGCTCTTCTGCCAGCCCAGCAGGGCTGGGGCACTGCCTGCAGCCAGCCCGGGCACAGCACAGAGGCACAGAGAGCTTCAATCAGTCAGGGCTGGGAAGGTGCTGAGAAGTGCCTGGGGCACAATCCCTGCCAGCCCTTGGCACAGGAACCTCTGGCTGCAGGACAATGCAGCTGCAGCTCTTGGAGTGATCTCCTGAAGCTGGAACATGCCAATGCCTCCAGACCCTGTGAGTACATTCTCTGCTTGTCTCTTGTGCAGAGCAGCCAGGGGTGCCCAGGGCTGTCCTGCAGAGCAGGGTCCTGCAGCCCAGGGCGCTGTGCTGGGGCAGGGACTCTGCTGCCTGCCAGGGACAGCTCTCAGCCAGCCCTGGCAGCTGCTCCCAGCACTGGGGGACAGGATCTGGGTGGGAGGAGACAGCTGGTCAGGCTTGGAAGTGTTCTCCTTGTGTGGGGAGGATGCTGCATTGTTCAGGACTGCTCCCAGCATGGCATTTAATGCAGAACATTTCCAAGTAGATTATACAGGGAGCACAGCAAGGCAGGGGCTGCATAAAAGGGAAAATCCTGCTTTTTTAATCTACTGCTCTGTGTTGCCTGCATGGGATATTGCACAGAGATATTCATCTCTCATTTCAGGCTGAGAAAAATAAAATCATTTTCTCTCAGATCTGAATAAACCCAGGCAGTGTCAGAAATCAGCACAAGGCCCCTTAGAGGCAGCATCAGTGTCGCTTTTGCAGCCTCCTCAGTGTTGCTCTGACGTTGCCATCAGAGTCTGCAGAGCCAGAGCTGCCCCTGGGCAGTGCCTGAGCTGGGAGGGCTCTGCAGGGCAGAGCTGAGCCCCCAGGGCTGGGCTGGGCTCTGGCAGCACTGGCAGGGCCCAGCCCTGGGCACAGGGAAGCAGCTGCTGGCAGGGACAGCTCCAGGCAGCAGAGCCCTGGGCAGGCAGTGGGGGGAAAGTGACCCCAGGCTGTGCTGGGATATTTCAAGTCCTCTCCAAACCCAACTATTCCATTATTACTTTTTTTTACAGATCCCCATGCCAAGGCACCATTGGATATGTCCAACAGCAGCTGCATCAGGCACTTCCTCCTGCTGGCATTGGCAGACACGCAGCAGCTGCAGCTCCTGCACTTCTGCCTCTTGCTGGGCATCTCCCTGGCTGCCCTCCTGGGCAACGGCCTCATCATCAGCGCTGTAGCCTGTGGCCACCACCTGCACACGCCCATGTTCTTCTTCCTGCTCAACCTGGCCCTGGCTGACCTGGGCTCCATCTGCACCACTGTCCCCAAAGCCATGCACAATTCCCTCTGGGACACCAGGGACATCTCCTACTCAGGATGTGCCGCTCAGGTGTTTTCCTTTATGTTCTTCATTTCAGTAGAGTTTTTCCTCCTGACCGTCATGTGCTACGACCGCTACGTGTCCATCTGCAAACCCCTGCACTACGGGACCCTCCTGGGCAGCAGAGCTTGTGCCCACATGGCAGCAGCTGCCTGGGCCAGTGCCTTTCTCTATTCACTGCTGCACACAGCCAATACATTTTCCCTGCCTCTATGCCATGGCAATGCCCTGGGCCAGTTCTTCTGTGAAATCCCACAGATCCTCAAGCTCTCCTGCTCCAAATCTTATCTCAGGGAACTTGGGCTCATTGCTCTAAGTGTCTGCTTGGTATTTGGTTGTTTTGTGTTCATTGTTTTCTCCTCTGTGCAGATCTTCAGGGCTGTGCTGAGGATCCCCTCTGAGCAGGGACGGCACAAAGCCTTTTCCACCTGCCTCCCTCACCTGGCCGTCGTCTCCCTGTTCATCAGCACTGGCTCATTTGCCTATCTGAAGTCCCCCTCCATGTCCTCCCCATCCCTGGATCTGGCCCTGTCAGTTCTGTACTCGGTGGTGCCTCCAGCCCTGAACCCCCTCATCTACAGCCTGAGGAACCAGGAGCTCAAGGCTGCAGTGAGGAGGCTGATGACTGGATGCTTTCAGAAACATTAACTGCTGGCCAATTTCTGCAAATCACTTGTAATAAAAGTCGTCTTTGATACTTCTTGTTGGTTTCATTATGGAGGTTCTTTTTCTTTCTTTTACTTTTTGAATCTTGTTCACACAAAATGTAATTGTTTGTGCCATTTCTCATTTTGTTTCTCTCCACCTTCCCTGTGGACACACACTGTGTCAATGAGGGGCTGTGTTCTTGGTGGCTTTATAGGAACTAAAGGATCTCCCAGTAGAGGTTTCGACAGAGATTCCCTTTTGTTGCCTTCTCTGGAGCTGCAGCAGCAATGTCTGTGTGCAGAGCTGGGGCAGATCAGTGCTGAGTACAGCAGCCCTGCTCCTGCTGGCCACACCATTCCTGATCCAGACCAGGAGCCATTGGCCTTCTTGGCCACCTGGGCACACTGCTGGCTCATGTCCAGCCTGCTGTCCATCAGTCCCTGCAGGTCCCTTTCTGCCTGGCTGCTCTCCAGCCACTCTGTCCCCAGCCTGTAGAGCTGCAGGGGTTGTTGTGGCCAAAGTTCAGGACCTGGCACTTGGACTTGTTAAACCTCACATTGTTGGATATGGTCCCTGGATCCAGCCTGTCCAGGGCCCTGTGCAGAGCCCTCCTACCCTCCAGCAGATCCACACTCACACCCAGCTTGGTGTCATCTGCAAAGATGCCCTTGGTTCCATGGGGCCCCTCAGTGTCACAATGGCCTCTTGGGCACACCAGGCCCTGCACTGTCACACTGGTCTCCTTGGTTCCATGGGGCTTCACAGTGTCACAATGTTCTCGTTGGTGCTGCAGTTCCACAGTGGCCCCTTGGTTCCGTGGGGTGCCAGGGTGTCACAGTCGCCCCATGGGTACATGATGTCCCACACTGTAACCATGGACTCTGTGGTTCCACAAGTCCCCTCAGTGTCACAATGGACTCCTTGTTTCCATGAGGTCTCACAGTGTCACAGCGTTCTTCCAGATCCCTTGAGGCCCCATCGTGTCACAGGGTCCCCATGGTTACACAGGATCCTGCAGTGTCACAATGTCCCCTTGGTTACATGAGGCCCTGCAGTGTCACAATGGCCTCTGTTGTTCCACGAGGACCCAGAGGGTCACCATGCACTCCCTGGCTCCATTTGGCCCCACAGCACCACAGTGGACCCCTGGTTCTGTGGGGCTGCCCAGTGTCACCATGGTCCTCTGAGTTCCACGAGGTCCTGCGGTGTCACAAGGGCCCCAGAGTGTCTCAATCATCACAGAATGACAGAATCAAATAGGCCGGAAAAGACCTTTGGGATCATCAAGTCAAACCAATGCCCTAATACTGCCTTGTCACCCAGACCATGCCACTGAGTGCCACTGGAGAGGGACAGTGACTCTGCCACCTCCCCCCGGCCAGCCCATTCCAGTTCCCACTCACCCTTTCTGTGAGGAGCTTCCTCCTATTGTCCAGCCTGAACCTCCCCTGGTGCAGCTTAAGGCTGTGTCTCCTTGTCCTGCCCTCCAGCAGATCCACACTCACACCCAGCTTGGTGCCATCTGCAATTTGTGAATGGGGGACTCGATCCCCTCACCCAGACCATCAGTGAAGATATTAAACAGGACTGGGCCCAGCACAGATCCCTGGGGACAGCACCAGTGCCTGGACCCCAGCTGGGTGCAGCACCATCCCCACCCCTCTCTGGGCCCAGCCTCCAGCCAGCTCTTCAATCTCCCAGCGAGGAGGGAACCTGCCCAAGCCGTGGGCTGCAGCTTTTCCAGGGAATTCTGTGGCTCATGGTTTTAAAGGCTTTGAAGTCCCGGCAAACAACATCCACAGCCTTTCCCACATGCACAGGTTGTCACCTGGTCATAGAAGGAGACCAGGTTGGTCAGGCAGGACCTGCCACCCCTAAATCCACGCTGGCTGGCTCTGATCCCTCGGCCATCCTGTGGGTGCCCTGGGATGGCACTCAAGGTGATCTGTTCCATAACCTTGCCGGGCACCCAGGTCAGGCTGACAGGCCTGGAGTTCCCCAGATCCTCCTTCCAGCCCTGCTTGGGGATGGGCTCACACTGGCACCTCCAGTGCTCTGGGACCTCCCTGCTGAGCCAGGACTGATGGTAAATGATGGAGAGCAGCTTGGGGAGCTCATCCACCAGCTCCCTCATCTCCCTGGGATGGATCCCATCTGATCCCATACACCTGTGAGCATCTGAGTGGCTCAGCAGGTCACCAACTGCTTCCTGATGGATTCCAGGGGGCTGTTCTGCTCCCTGTGCCCATCCACCAGCTCAGGAGAGCACTTGTCCTGAGGACAGCCTGTCCTAGTATTGAAAATTGAGACAAACAAGATGTTAAGTAACTTAGCCTTTTCCTTATCTTTAGTTACTGTATTCTCCACTGCATCCAATAAAGAGTAAAATGTCTCCTTATTCCATGTTTTGCTATTATTTTATTTTTAGAAAAAATTTCTATTATTTTTCACAGAAGTGGCCAGGTTAAGCTCTAATTTAGCTTTCACATCTCAATTTTTCTTTCTGCATGACCTAAAAACATCTGTAAACACTTCTTAAGTTTCCTGACCTTCTGTTCAAAGGTGATGCCCCGTCTTTTTTATCCTGAGTACTCACAAAAGGTCCATGGGCAGCCAGGCCAGTCATTTTCCTAACCAGCGCATCTTTTGCCACATTGGGACAGGCTGCTTTTACCCCCTTAAGATTACTTTCTTGAAATGTGTCCATCCTTCCTGGACCCCATTTGTTTTTAAGGGCTGTTTCCTTTAAAAAGATCAGTACCTGATTTGGTACTCCCCAAATCAACATCCTAAACAGGCCAAAGTCTGCCCTTCCTAATTCCAGTGGAGAAGTTTTGTTGCTGTCCCTCCTTCTTTCACAGAACATTGAAAACTTGATTATTTCATGGTCACTTTGCCCCATGCAGCCTCCGAGCCCCACATCCGCCACCAGCCCTTCTCTGTCTGTGAACAGCAGCAGACAGAGCTTTCCTTGGCAGTGGGAGTGTTACCAAAACTTGGGTAAAACAGAAAACTCCTTAACACCAGTGTAGCATTAAGGAGCAGCATTCTTTATTCAGCTGGATGCACGGGGGAGAGCTCCTCCCAAAGCCCTGCATGCTGAGTACAGGAAAGTTTCTGTTTATTTTCTGTATTTTGCACACATATTCATTGATTGTCCTGGACTAAACACACATATGATAATCATTTCCCCCAAATCATTAACACATTTCCCCTCCCCTTTACCCAGGTGTTCTTCTGTCCTGGGGGTCTCTCTGGTGGTCCCTGGTGGTCGTGGACCCCAATGTTCCAGTGGGCCTGGCTGAGCTGGCAGGACACTGAGGTTGGTAAACTTCCAGTTCCACTTCTCACACAATGGGCATTGTGTGGTTTCCATAGGCCTGGGGTTTTGGAGAACAACCTCCAGGTGTCAGCTCTCCTGGTGGAGACAATTGATCATCTGGTAACATGAGAGCACAGAGTGGGATATGACATCACAGAGTGTGGGATGTGAGGTCATTGAGCAGCGATGACATCATAGACTGCCTCTGTGACATCACAGAGCCAGATGTGACATCATAGTGCAGAGGTCTGACATCATACAGCAGACTATGACATCACAGAGTTGACTGGGACAATAGAGACCAGCTGTGTGACATCATAGACTGCCTCTGTGACCTCACAGAGCAGGCTGTGACATCCCAGAGGGGCTGTGTGACATCCCAGCAGGGCTGTGTCAGGTCACTGGGTTGGTCACTCTGCCCCAGCTCCCCCTCACAGTTTCTCCCAACAAGTCCAATGCTGTTCATGCCCAGCGGGGTCCCTGTCCCCCGGGATCCCCCCGGCCCACCTGGAGCCACAGCCTCCACCAAAGGATGTTCCACAGGATCCACCCCAGAGCCTGACATGGGGACAAGGGGCCAGGGCTGTGTGACCAGGACATCAAGGACGGGGATTATCCAGGTCACTGTGGCCTGGGTTGGGTTGCCCAGGGCAGGAAAGATGTCTGGCAGCTGGAGCAGGGTCTGGAAAGGGCCTCCAAGGTGGGGCTGGAGCCCTTGGGCTGTGAGCAGAGGCTGAGGGAGCTGGGCTGGTCCAGCCCAGAGCAGGGAAGGCTGAGGGGCTCCTCATCCCAGCCTGGCAGGGCCAGCCAGGAGGGGATGGAGAACACAGAGCCAGGCTCTGCACCGGGGGGATGGTGGGAAACAAAAGCCAATGGGTGGGAGGGGAAACAGGGGAGATCAGCCAGGACAGGAGGAGATGAAATGAGTCAGGCTGGTTTCAGCATTTCCTCAGCACCAAGAGCAGCCTGACCTCCCTTCTCCATCCACCACTGACAGCTTTGCAAATCAGGAATTGTTCTGAGCTGTTTTGCCCCCACTCCATGATGAGCATCCTGATACAAGAACTTAATTGTTTTTATATCTATCACAGAACCAGATTTGTCTATAAATAATGTTAGTATGGAAGTCACTTGTGGATGGTAGACTCATCAGATGCTGCTGGGACGTTGCACATAGCTCAGGGAAGAGTGTGATTATTATTAAATTGTGGCCTGTTCAGCTATGGTCTGTTGGCCATGAAGAGAAACTTTCTCTGCCTCTGAGTCTCACCAGTTCCTGACCCCCAAAGGACACAAACCTGATGAGTTGTGGTTCCCACTCCAGGGGCTGCACTTGGACCTCCCTGCATAGCCAGGGCAGAGCTCCCTTGACCCACAAAGTCCCTGGCAAAGGAGGGGTAAAGGAAACAGGACAGGCTGTGGGGATCAGGGGCAGGGCAGAGCCTGGGAGAAGAATGACTTTTGCATTGGATGGAGCTGAGCCTTCCCTTGGCTTTGTTGGCTGGCAATAAATGAATATCCTTCTGTGTCTCGGGCAGCTCCTTCTCCAAGGAAAGCAGGTG
The DNA here is from genome assembly GCA_039654755.1 of Calcarius lapponicus. Classification (NCBI taxonomy): domain Eukaryota; kingdom Metazoa; phylum Chordata; class Aves; order Passeriformes; family Fringillidae; genus Calcarius; species Calcarius lapponicus. Next base: position 20,359,343 of record CM077467.1, on the reverse strand, counting down.
GGAGTTTCAAGGAGCTGAAAGCTGCAGGTGCAGCCTGGGCTGGAGGGAGCTCAGATTTGCATAAGGCTGCTCTGGGTGCCAGGGCTTGGATGGGGGAAATGGTGGGGGTGGGGGTAGGGACAGAGTCTGACTGATTGTCAGCCACGAAGGGTCTTGATTTTCATATCCATTCAAACTGCAGGAGGAGGTACTTGGATTCAATGTCAATTCGAGATTGCTATGAACAGGGGGGAAAAAAACTAAACAGGACCTAAAAAATATTTTCTCACTGTATTTTTAAATAGAACATCTTCAGTTGAGTGCACTTCTGAAATCTCTCTTATTAACCACACAAGATTTGGAAACTGAAATCAGATTATCCCCAGAGGCTTGGCTTGTTAAGGTGTTCTGAATGTTAATGAGCACTGGAGGCACTGAATTCCTGTGCTGAAGAGCTGAAGGCTGAACAAGCCTCTGGAGCAGTACTTGGATTCAATGTCGATTGGAGATTGCACATATCAATGAATTACCAGGAAAACAAAACTAAACAGGACCTAAAAATCTTTTCTAGCTGACTTTTTAAATATCATGTATTCACTTTGAATACACTACTGAGATCTACTTAACTACAAATTATTTGGAAACTGAAATCAAATTATTCCCAGAGGCTTGGCTTGTTAAGGTGTTCTGAATGTTAATGAGCCCTGGGACACTGAATTCCTGCACTGAAGAGCTGAAGGCTGAGCAAGCCTCTGCAGCAGGAAAATTCAGCAGCAGCCTCCAAGTTGCTGAGGATGTCAGCAGCCCCCAGTGAGGCCATCCCTGCCCAGAGACCGTGGGGGAATGGGCAGACAAGGAGAGCGTCCCTGGGGCTGGGGCAGCACAACTCAGAGGCAGCAGCGGCTCCAGCTGGGCAATGGAGTGTGGAATGTGGCTGGGAAAGCCCTGCCTGGGCTGGGCCAAGCAGGACACACAAGCTCTGACTCCCATCCCCCAAACAACTCTCTCAATGAGACATTTAAAAGGAAATTCATTTGTGTGTATTCTCTGAGTTGGACTCCCTGGAGAAATACTAACAAGAGATTCTCAGGAGCTCAAAACAATAAAACAGCCTTTACTGGCAAACTGGAAAATCAAAGAAATTTTTGCAAGGTTTAATACAACATACAATCCACAGAAAACTTTTCTCAAAGCATTATCTTGGCCCATTCAATTCCACAAATTGTAAGCCTTTTCTATTTCAAGTTAATCAAAATGTACAAGAGAAGGAAATTAGAAGAAGACGCAGGAAAAGAGAAAGACAACAAAGATACAGAGAAGTGCACACACAGCTACCAGCTCCTGGATTCCAGAAGTGTTGAGATGGAAATTCCAAGAGGAGGTAGGGTCAAGATGTGTGCTTGCCTTGTGGTCAGCCTTCAATAGCCCTTGGTCTTCCTGGGCCCTTCCCCCAGGTGGGGCTTGGGCTCATTTGGTCCCTCAGGAGCTGGGCTGGGGGCTGCAGAGGTGGCTGTGGAGCATTGCCTGTGCTGTGCCAGGGACTGGCAGCCACTGCTGGGCTGGGATAGAGGCTCTGGGGGGATTGGGGTTCCAGGGCAGGGCAGGGCTGGGGTTCCAGGGCAGGGCAAGGCTGGACCTGCCCCTTCCTCCCCCCCTACATGAAATGTTTCCAGCCAACAATCTCCTCCAGTCTGTCACAATATTGAATGTTGGAGGTGAAATCCCAATTCTGCCCATGGGCACCTGGCTGAGAAAGGCAGTTCTTTTCCATAGGAAGGAAAGCATGGAGCCCCACTGTTTCAGTAGCAGATGAGAAGTGATCCTCACAACATACTAAAGTGATCTGGACCAGTCACGTGGCTCCTGGGAGGCCAAACCAGCCAGATCTGTTCCATCTTTCCTTGCTTTTATGGGGCCCTGAAGTGTCTCAATGGCCCCTTGGTTCTATGCAGCCCCACAGGGCCACAATGGCCCCTTTGATTACATAAGACCTGCAGTGTCATAGTGGACCCTTGGTTCAATGGGGTCTCACAGTGTCACAATGTCCCCTAAGTTCCATATAGCCCCATAGTTTCTCAATGGTCTCAACATTTCCATGAGGTCTTGCAGTGTCACAATGGTCTCCGTGGTTCTCCAGGCCCCACAATGACACGGGACTCCTCTATTCCATGAGCCCTGCAATGTCACAATGGACCTTTGGACCCTGGGGGTTTGCAGTGTCACAATGGTCTCCTCTGACTCCACAGTGTCACAATGGCTCTTTGGTTCCATGACGCATTCAAGTGTCTTAATGGCCTCTCCATTGTTCCATGAGGCCTTGAAAAGTCACAATGGACCTTTGGCCCCATTGAGTCTCGCAGTGTCACCATGGTCCCTTGGTTCCGTGACATCCTAAAGTGTTACAATGGCCTCCACATTCCCATGAGGCCCCACGGTGTCACAATGGACTCTTGGTTTGATGGGGCCTCTCAGTGTCACAAAGATCCCTACATTCCATGGCGTCACAGAATGTCAGTGCAGCCCCCTTGGTTCCATGAGGCCCAGCAATGTCACAGTGCTCTCCATGATTCCATGAGGCCCCACAGTGTCACAATGGTCCCTTGGTTCCATGGGCCCTGTGCTGCTGCATTCCCCCCTCCCCTTCTCAGGCCACCCTGCCAGCTGAGAAATGCTCCTTGGGGCTCGGCCTTGGCCAACAGCCCCTGGGCTCAGCTCCTCTGCAGCTCATCACAAACACTGTCTGCCACAGGCACTGCTGCTGCCCAACCAGCTCCTGCTTTCTGGAGGAGCAGCCCTGGGAACTGTTTTTGTTCCCTTAGTGGCACAACATCCCTGTTCTCACCCTGCCAAAGAAAGCTGTTGGTGCCAAGTGCAGCCAGGATGAACCATTGCTGGGACTGAAGCCCCTCTCTTGGGGCCCTGCAAACAGCGCTCCAAAAGGAGCCCTTGGAGCTCTCCTGGGCCAGCGACTCCCTCTGAGTGGGGCCTCTCCCAGCCGGGAACTCTCCCATTTGCTGCACTCGGGGATCCCCAACAACAACGGAGCCTGGGCCGATCCCCCCACTCCTCCAGGCTCAGCCCTTCACCCGCTGGGGAGATGCCAAAGATCCACAGGGAGCATTTCCTGCCCTGAGGGGAATTTCTCCCAGGTGCCTCGCACTGACTCTTTGCGTCTGTGTGCACACAGGAGTGCCTGTGCTGGGGAAATGTGGCAGAAATGCTGCTCTCTGAGGGGTTGAAGTGCCTTGGATAGCTGACTCAATTGGGCCTGTAAGTGATGTTAAATCACAAGGTCTAAGTGAAGTTAAAGGCTGTGTAAGAGCTGTGCCTGTGATAAGTTGTTCAATATAAGTTACAAGCGGAGTCAAAAACTGTTAAATGTTTTTCCACTGTTAATTTTCATAGTCATAGATTTTAAGTTAGGTTAAATATTGTTAAGTGCTGTTCTTTTGCCAAATTGTGAAGCTGAAGGTATCAGTTAAGATTAAGTCCTGTGAAGTTTGAGCTCTGTTAACCTTTTGGGCTGTATTCCCTTTATCCTTGTCCTCACCATCCTTTTGTCACAGACTCACACAGGGACAGCTCTCAGTTCATTTCTGGTTTGATTGCCTGGATTGTGTTTGGTTTTGTGGTTGCTTTGTTTCCTTGGTGTGCCTGAAGTGTCCAGTCAGGAACAGAGTGACTTGCCAAGGAACTTTGTGCTGCTGTCCCTTAATATTCAATCTGGTTTTTGCTGCTCCCTTGCTGGGGATTTTTTCAGTGCTCTCAGCCCCTCGTTGGTAGCAGGGTGAAGGAGCCCTGGCCCAGGCTCTGGCCCTGGGGGACACGGGGACGCTGCCAGGGGGTCCCTGTCCCCCTGTGCCACCCCCAGGGCCCCGGCCCTCCGTGCCCGTGTCAGGCTCTGGGGTCGATCTCGTGGAACATCCTCTGGGGGAGGCTGCGGCGCCGGGGGCGGGGGGACCTGGGGGGACAGGGGACCCCGCTGTGCACGAGCAGCGTTGGACTGCTCTGGGGGGAGCTGTGAGGGGGCCGGGGCAGAGTGACCTCCCCAGGGACCTCACACAGCCCCTGCGGTGTCACACAGCCCCTGTGATGTCACACAGCTGTATCTGCGATATCACAAAACCTCTTGTGATGTCACAGAGCCCCCTATGATGTCACACAGCACCCTTGTGATGTCACAGAGCCCCCAGTGATGCCACATGGATTTTTTTGCAATGTCACACAGCCACCTATGATGTCACAGCCCACTCTGGCACGTCACACAGCACCCTTGTGATGTCACAGAGCCAACTCTGGGATGTCACTCTGGAATGTCATGCAGCTGCACTGTGATGTCATAAAAGACTCTGTGATGTCATAAAGCCACAATGTGATGTCAGAATCTGTTCTGTGATGTCACAGCCTGCTCTATGATGTTACACAGCCACCCAGTGATGTCACAACCCACTCTCTAATGTCACAGAGCCACCCTCTATGATGGCAGAGTCTGCTTTATGGCCTCACACCCTACTCTATGATGTCACAGACAGCTGTGTGATGTCGCAAACCCCTCAGTGATGTCACAAAACCCTCTCTGTGATGTCATACTGCCACTCTGTAATGTCACTACACATATGTTGACCTCACAGCCTGCTCTAAGACGTCCTACTGCCATGCCATGATGTCACAGACTGCTCTGTGATGTCACAGAGTCCCCTCTATGATCCGGTAGCTGCTCAGTGACCTCACACAACAAACTGTGATGTCACAGCCCAATCTGTGCCCTCACACAGCCCACCCTGTGTTGTCACACAGCCCCTTGCTGACATCCCAGCTGCTCTGTGCCTCTATGACACAGCCACAGAGGTGCTGCTGTGACACAGCCCCCTCTGGGCCATCCCCCAGCCCCTGCCAGTGCTGAGCCCCTGTGAGCTCAGTCTGTGCCCTGCTGGTGTCCCTGAGGGGCCCTGGCAGTGCCCCAGCCCTGCTGGGCTGTGCACAGGAGCTGCTCCTGGCCAGAGCTGTCTCTCTGCAGCGCTGCCCTTGCCAGGAGCTGCCTCTGGGCCAGGAGCCCGGCCCAGCTCAGCAGCACAGACACAGCACAGGGACTTTAATGACCCTCTGGGGCTTTGGTGCTCTTTGTGTCTGCCATGGCCAAAGTGCTGCCCAAGTTGGCTCTGGCAGGGCTGTCTGGCAGCTGCTGCCCATCCCTGTGCCCTGTGCAGCCCAGGCTGTCCCACGATGTCCCTGCCCTGCGCCTCTGTCCCTGCAGGCTGTCGGCATCCCCCAGCTGCCCCACCTGGCTGGCCCCTTCCTTTGCTGACAGCTCTGCCTCCTGCCTGCCTCTGCCGGCCCACACAAAGCCTTGGGCTGATACCAAAAGGGTTAATTCCATTTTTCCTGTGCCTGTGAACATTTAGCACAAGAACAAGGCATGCAGGGGCTGCTTTCCCAGCAAGGATGTTTGGAAGGCGAGAAGACATCTGGCTCAAGAATGTAGTGGCAGAAAAAAGAAGGACTGAAAATGGTAACCTGGGGTGTGTTTTATGGTAATGGGTAAATTGTAATGCACATTTAGTGACACTGGTAGAATTACATGTCCTCATAAGGTTGGGAGTTATCCCTCACTAGACCTCAGACCTGAATAAATGATACCCTCTTAAATAGTAAATTACTGTTAATGAGTTTTATTCTGATATTTCAAAGTGCATTTTGGCACATTGGGGCCACATTGAACCAATGGCCCATTGTGATACTGCAGATCCAAGGAGACCATTGTGACCCTGAGAAACCTCTTGGAACCAAGGGGCCATTGTGACACAGCAAGCCCTGGTAGAACCATGGGTCCATTGTGACACTGCAGAACCTCACAGAACCAAGGTGACCGTGTTCTACTGCAGAACCTCATGGAACAAAGGGACCATGGTGACACTGCAGAACCAAGGAGACTGTTGTGGGCAGTACAGAAGCTAATGGAACCGAAAGTCCATTGTGACACAGCAAGGCCTCATGGAACCAAATGTCCATTGTTAAACTGCGTGGCCTCATGGGACCATGAGCCATTGTGACACAGCAAGGCCTCATGGAGCCAAGGGGCCACTGTGACACTGTGGATAGAAGGGACTGAGGAACCTCATGGAACCAAGAGTCCATTGTTACACTGCGAGGCCCTGTGGAACCGAGGGGAGCACAGTGACATTGTGGGGCCTCATGGAACAATGGAGACTGTTCTGACACTTTGGGACCCACTGGAGCCAAGGGGCCATTACAGCATGGCAGGGCCTGGTGGAACCAAGGGGACTACAGTGAACAGTGTGGGTCTCCATGGGATCAAGGGTCCAATGGAACCACGGATACCACTGTGACACTCTGGGGCATCATGGAACCAAAGGTCCATTGTGACACAGCAGGGCCTCATGAAACCATGGAGGCCATTTTTATACTTTGAGGCCTTGTGAAACCAAAGGGCCTTTGTGGCACTTCAGAGCCCTGTGGAGCCAAGGGGACCACAGTGACACTGTGGGGCTCAGTGAAACCAAATGTCTGCTGTGACACTGCAAGGCCTTATGGAATCATGGAGACTATTGTGACACCAAAGGCCTCACTGAACCAAGGGGCCATTGTGACACTAGAAGGCCCCTTGGAAGCAAGGAATCATTGTGGCACCATGGAGCGTTGGCAGGCCAAGGGGCAGCTGCCACACTGTGTGGCACCAAGGAGTCCAATGTGACACTACAGGGCCCCATGGAACTAAGGATTCCTTGAACAGTGCTGGAATACATGGAACCAAAGGTCCATTGTGACATTGCACTCATGGAATCCTGGAAGCCATTGTAACACTTTGAGGCCACATTGAATCAAGGGGCTCTGCAGGGCCTCATGGAACCAAGGAGATCGTTCTGACATTGTGAGTCCTCATGGAACCAAGGGTCCAGTGTGACACCATGGAACCTAGGAGACTGTTGTTGGCTGTTGTTGGCAGTACAAAGGCTCATGGAACCAAAAGTCCATTGTGACATTGTGGGGCCTCATAGAACCATGGAGACCATTATGACACTTTAGGACCCACTGGAATCAAGGGGCCACTGTGACACCACAGAGTCTCATATAACCAACATTGCACTGTGACACTGCAAGGTCTCAAGGAAGCAAGGGGCCAGTGTAACACATCCAGACCTGGTGGAACCAAGGAGCCATTGTGATCCTGGGGAGCCCAATAGAACCAAGGGGCCGTTTTGATACTCTGTGACTTCATGGAACAAATGGGCCATTGTGGCATTGCACAGTCCCATGGAAACAAGGAAACCATTTTGGCACTGCAAGGCCTCATGGAACCAAGGGGCCATTGTGCCAGTGTGGAGCCAAGGAGACCATTGTTATATCACTGGGCCTCATGGAAACAAAGATCTGTTGGGATCCTACAGGGCCTCATGGAACCAATGGGCCATTGTGATGCTCAAGGCCTCAAGGATCCAAGAACATGGAACAGGTCTGGCTGGCTGGGCCTCTGGGGGCTGACCTTGGCATTTTGAGGTCACTTCTCATCAGCCCCTGAAACCCTGGAGTTCTGTGCTTTCCTTCCTGTCCTGGGAAAGAACTGTCCTTCTCCTCCAGGGGTTCGTGGCTGAAATTGGGATTCCTCCTCCAAATTTGATTATATCCAAGGATTATTCCCATATGAAACCTGCCAGGACAGAAAGCTCTGGCTGGCCATGGCCTCTTTGGGACCACCTCTCATCTGCCTTTAAAACACTGCAGGCCTATGCTTTTCTTCCCATGGAAAAAAAAAATATTTCAAGTCCAAGCATCCATGGCCAAAATTGAGAATCCACCTCCAAAATTCCTTATATCCAAGGATAGCTCCCAGAAAGAAGCTGACAGGACTGTCCAGGTTCCCTTGGCTTCCTGAGAGCCAGCTCTCATCTGCCTTTGAAACACTGGGGCTCTGTACTTCCCTTCCTATGAAAAAAAACCTGTCCTTCTTGTCCAGATGCCTATAGATAAAAGGGGGGTTTGGCCTCCCAAATTCTGTCTCTCCAAGGATTCATCCCTGACAACACGTCTGGCTGGCCTTGGCCTCCTTGGGGCAGCCTCTACTCAGCCTTTAAAACACTTGGACTTCACCCTTTCCTTCCTATGGCGAACTGTCATTCCAGTCCAGGGAACCATGGCTGAAATGGAATTCCACCCCCAAAACTCCCCATATATCCAAAGGCTGCTTTCAGACAAAAACTGCAAGGACAGACAAGTCTTACTTGCCTTGGCCTCTGGTGGCTGCTCCTCATCTTCCTTCAAACCCTGGTGTTCTGTGGTTTCCTTCCTATAGAAAAGAACTGTCCCTCTTGTCCAGGTGCTCTTGGCCTCAAGCACTTGACCACTATACAGGGATGTTGGGAAGGATGAAAGTTTGACAAGAAAGTCTCAGAGATATGTATGCTTGGCAGAAAGATTTTTGAATGTAGAATCTAAAGAAGGAATAGAAATGAAAGCAAGTTTTGATATTGATGAAAAGAATTGCTGGAGCAGTCCTGCTGGATAGCTAAGAAAGTAAAGGGTAAGTTAGTTAGAAGGGGTTTTTATGACTTAGAGCAAAGGATAAACCCACCTCCAACAAGATGTTTTTACCAAGCAGAAAGATACCACTGGCAAACAAGACTGACAATGTTGCAAGTAGAAAAAAGTTCTCAGAATTTTCCACAGCAAGAAAACTGAAAAACAACTTCTAGCTTAAACTGTAACATCCTAGCTTTAGTGATTGGAGAATAGTAACATGAATATAATAATTATAGTAGTTATGATAGGCTATAGATAAAAGTTAAGGTACAGACTTGTTCTTCTGTGTTAGGATGCTCAGCAAGGAAAGTATATAATGCATTGTAACCAAAGCTAAAGGGTCTTCAGGCTTGTCTGAAGCTGGAGCTGGCAGCTGTAGCGACAGGTTCTGTCACCCGTGACCCTGGACTGCTGTAACATCTTGGATACAATAAACTTCATTTTGAAGAGCCACCTGGGGTCCAGCATCCCTCATTTTGGCTCTTACTCTACAGAACCTCATGGAGCCATGGGTCAGTTGTGACAATGCGGGTCCAAGGACACCACAGTGACACTACAGAACCTCATGGAACCAAGGGGGCCATGGGGACACTGTGGTGCCTCATGGAATCAAGGAGACCATTGTGAAACTCAGGGGCCACAAGGAACCAAGGGTCCATGGTGACCTTGTGCAGACCGTAGTGTCACAGAGGAGCCCCTGTGACACAGCGAGGGCACATGGAGCCGAGGGGCCATGGTGACACATCAGGGCTTTGTGGAACCATGAAGCCACTGTGACATTGCAAGGCCCCATGGAAGCACAGGGCCATTGTGACACTGCAGAAGCAAGGGGACCATTGTGACATTCCAGAGCCTCATGGAACCAAGGAGACCCTTGTGACACTGTGGGGTCCCATGAAACCAAGGGAACACGGAACAGGTCTGGCTGGCTGGGCCTCCTGGGGACCCCCTGACAGGTCCAACTGACCTTGGCATGTTCAGGGCTGCTTCTCATCTGCCCCTGAGCACTGGGGCTCTGGGCTTTCCTTCCTAATGAAAAGAACTCTTCTTCCTGTCCAGGTACCCATGGCCAAAATTGAGATTCCACCTCCAAAATGCCCTCTGTCCAAGGATAGCCCTTAGACAAAAAGTGTCAGGAGAGACAGGTCTGGCTGGCTTGGCCTAAGGGTGACCACCTCTCATCTTCTTTCAGAACACTTGGACTTCATGCTTTTCTTTCCTATACGAAAAACATCCATCTTGACCAAGTGCCCATGACCAAAACTGGGATTCCACCTCCAAAATTCTGTACATCCAAGAATTGCTCCCAAGTGAAAGCAACCAGGACAGAGAGGTCTGGCTGTCTTAGCCTCTTGGGGGCTGCCTCTCACCTGCTTTCCAAACACTGCAGCTCGGTGCTTTCTTTCCAATGGAAAAGAACCATCCTTCTCAACATGTCTGCGGTCAAATGGAGATTCCTCCTCCCAAATTCCATTTATCCAAGGACTCGTCCCTGACAAAAGTTGCCAGGACAAACAGGTCTGGCTGGCTTGGCCTCCCAGGAACCACCTCTCTCCTCTTCTGCCTTCGAGACACTTGAGCTCCGTGCTTTCCTTCCTCTGGGAAAGACCTGTCCTTATCTATGCAGAAATGGCCAAAATTGAGATTCCACCTCCCAAATTCACTATATCCAAGAGTTGCTTTCAGAAAAAAGCTACCAGGACAGAGAGATCTGGCTGGCCTAGGCCTCTGATGGCCACTTTTCATCTGCCCTGGGAACAATGGTGTCCTCTGCTGTCTTTCCTATGGAAAAGAACCATCTTTCTCCTCTAGATGTCCATGTCTGAAATTGGGATTCTGTGGGAATCCATAAAATTAGAAGATTTTAGTAAGGCAGGCCTCAGATACAGCAGAATTGTGAACAGTGCTAAAGCAGCAGTTTAGAAATATGTCAGCAGAAAAAATTATTTAAAGTAGAAAAGACAAGGGCAAATATAACAATAAACCTATGTATTAGTGCTTGTCTGAATGGCTTTCTAAGTTGCAGAAAGTTTATCTAGCATGATATTAGGAAGGTTAAGCTTATGAATGGAGCTCTGTGTGTTGTCTCTTATAAATGGGTATTGTATTCGAAATAAGCAAGCATTGGTTCAACCAAAGCTACGTGTGCTTATGCTGATTGGATAGAACTACTGTCAATATGCTTTTGCTTTGTGCCATTGGTAGAGAAGCCTATACAGTATATTGTAATAGCAAGTTTTCTGGCCTGTGCCTGTATTGTGAGCTGTTAGCATCGTTCCTTTGTCATAACCATGTAATGAGACTGATGCTGAAAAATAAATAGCTCAAGGCACTTTCCACAGCAGCCCTGTCCTCTTTGCGTCTGTAAATAAATTGCCGAAGTCAGGATTCCACCTCCAAAATTCTGTATTTCCAAGGGTTGCTCCCAGGCAAAATCTGCCAGTACCATCAAGTCTGGCTGGCCTTGGCCTCTGGTGGTCACCTCTCATCTACCCCTGAAACACTGGGGGCTCTGTTCCTTCCTTCCTATGGAAAAGAACCAGCCTTCATGTCCAGGGGCCATGGCCAAAGTTAGAATTTGGCCTCCCAAATTCCGTATATCCAAGGATTGCTCCCAGACAAAGGAGCCAGGACAGACAGGTCAGGCTGGCCCTGTCCTCTGGTGAATTTTTTAGACTCTGAGCTGAAGGTTTTCAATTGACAACACCTTGCAGAGGGCCCAGAGATCTCCTGAAGGAGGTTTTGAGGCCTATGACACATGACCACTACCTATGGACAAAGGAGCTGTGTGCTCTGTGCTGTTTTGGTGGTTTTCCATGACAGAAGTGATGTTTTAAGAAAAGCTGCTAGCAGTTTCCTCCATGACTGACAAAAAACCACAATCAGTAATTAGCTGTGAGAATTGACAATCTGTTAAACCACTAAGGAAACTGCACATGCCTCTGTGTGAAATACAAAGCTGTGTTTCGTGTCAGGTACAAACTGGCGACGTGGTGTATTTGCGAATGCGAATGTGTGGACACCAACAATGGGAGAGCTGTGAATTCTAATAATAACTGAGGAAAATTAAAGCATGGAAAAAGCCTTTGAACCTAGCTATTGTTTGCAATTAACCCTGGTTGATTTAGGAGTATTGGAATTAAACCGTTAAGTAGGATGTTGCTTTTTGCCTATAGTTAATCTATAAAGAGCTCTGCAATAATAATCTTTTGAAGAATAATTTTAGATATTACTGGGTATCCTTGAAACTATAGCTTTGGAATATATATAAAGGAAATTATACTCATCTCACGCTTATTGAAGTAGAGAAAAACAGCCTGAGAAAGGGAAGATGGACATCACCTCAAGGATTTATGGTTTTGACCAAGGGAAGCTGGACATCACTGTTATGAGATTTATAGCCTCTGCAATTAGAAGGTGGACCCACATCTGGGAGCTGGACTCCACCAGATGGGATCATCTTTCTTCTTTCGGAAACTAGACCTCACTATCTGGGGATACTCCTTTGAGATACATCCTGAAATCACAAGAGTGTATAGAATTGTGATGTAATAATTTGGAATAAAAACTGCTGATGAGTAAAAATTTGGAAATAGAATCTGCTGAAAAAACTGATGAGTACCCCTATAAATACCTGTAACCATCAATTATCAGTGTGCAGTTGGGGGGAAAACTTCCCCCACTGTACCCAGCACTGTAATTGCTCATACTTTACCATATTGAATAATAAATTGATTGCTGCTTGAATATTGGCCTAGTCAAGCTTCGTATTCATACCACTGCATATCATGATTTTTGCTTTCCGTCAAGGGAATATATTTCTACTTTTCAGTTCACTGAAGAGGTGGCAGAACCATTCCCCAAGTGATCTTGATGCTGAATGTCTCCTTAGGAGGTCTGGGCACAGAGAAGAATGAGCCCCTTGCAGGCTGAGCCTGTTTGGACAAGCTGCTCCTCACCCCCAGCCTCACCATGTCTGACATGGCCCACCTGGGACTGACATCCCAAAATATAAAAAATATTATGCATTTTACTTTAAAATTAAAATATAATAATTACTATAATTATAGTTCTGTTTTTCTTATTTATAATAGTACTATTTAATTTTTTTATTACCCAATTTCTAAATTGATATGAAAAAAAATACACCTTTAGCAACTAGAAGAATTCTTCATCATTGGTTTCAAGTAACATAATTCCACTCATTAATTAATTGACAACGACCAGCTATTGATTTCTCATTCTTTATGCTAGTAATTTAGCACTTCTGACATCTTTTTTATTATTTTCTCACACAGGGTCAAGGGGGGGCACTTTGGGGCTCCCTGGAGACATTTCTGGGGCGCATTTGGGGCAGTTTTGGGTGTGGGGAGAGAATTCAGAGAGAACTTGAGGGTCTGGAGGACACATGGGGGAGCCGAGTGGACACTTGGAGGGGCACTCAGGGATTCCGAGGGACAGTTCGGGGTCCGGGGCAGCACTTGGGGGTCCAGGGGGGGCCCCTGGAGGTCAGGGAGGGGAATTTGGGGCCCTTCGGGGTCCGGGCGGGCCCTTGGGGGGCTCGGACGGGGGTCTCTGGGCCGCGGGGGGTGATGGGAGTTGTAGGCGCGGATCTATACCGGTTTAACGGGGCCGGGAGTTCTAAGAGCAGCTGAAATGGCTCTCGGTGGGGCGCGGGGCATGACGGGAGATGAAGTCCCAGGTAGAAGAGCGCTGGACCTGCGCCGCGGAGCATGATGGGAGCCGTAGTCCCGAAAGTGGCTTGAATGCAGCGGTTTGGGGGTCCGGGAAGGCGCTTGGGGGGGCCACTTCTGCATCCGAGCCGTGACTTGAGATCCTCGGGGAATCATAAACGGTTCGAGAGCCTTTGCGGGGAGTTCGGGGAGCTCTACCTAGGCTCTTTAGGGCGTGGGGCACGGCAGGAGTTTCAGGCGCGGGACTGTTCTGAGGGTCTCTGGGGCCGCGGGGGAGGAGAGGAGATGAATTCCCAGAAGTGGCTGTGCCGGTCATCTGTGAGGTCGGGAGCACTCAGAGGGTCCGAGGACGCTTTTAGGGGGTCCCGAATGGGCGCTGAGGGGGCACTGAGGGATCCTGGAGGGTCTGGCGGACGCTACAGAGACGGGGGGGGGGGGGGGGGGGGGGGGGGGGGCCTGTGGAGCGCGGGGCATGACGGGCGTTGTAGTCCTGGCTCCAATGGAGCTCAATCAGGCCGCGGGGCATGACGGGAGTTGTATGCAATAAGGAAAGATGTCGCCCAGCCTAGGCACTGCCCCCAGGCCCCGATCCCGGCGCTGATTGGCTGCGGGCGGTGATGAGCGGGAGCCTCGGCAAATGGGATGCGGCAGAGGCGGGAACAGCCAATTCACCGTCTCCAGTGTCTCGTAGTACAGCCCAGTTCATCCCCAGTACAGCCCCGTACAACCCCAGTACACCCCAGTTCATCCCAAGTAGAACCCAGTACAACCCCAGTGCCCCTCCAGTTCCTCCCAGTACAGCCCAGTCCCTCCCAATACACCTGAGTGAACATTCCCAGTCCCTTCCGATTCCCCCCCAATGTCATCCACAGGATGCCCCAGTGTCACTCCCAGTCTTCTCCACAATGTTCCCAGTGTCCGTAGTTTGCACCCGTATCCCCCAGGGTCACTCCCAGTATGTCCCAGTGTTTCCCACACCCGTTCCCAGGGTTCCCCAGTATGTCCCAGTGCTCCCCAGTGTTTCCAAGGACAGTTTCATTTCTCTCTGTGGCCGTGGCAGCCAAACCCAGCAGTGGGGTCAGTGCAGGGCCCATGGCCACAGCCCCTTGCAGGGCCCAGGGCAGCTGGGGCTGATGATCCACCCTCACAGCTGGCCCAGGGCAGCTCTGCAGTGGCTTTGGTGGCACCTGGGGCTGGCACACACCTGAGCACTGTGTCTGTTTGCAGGGGGGAAACTCAGCAGTTTGAGATTGCTGCAAAAAATACAAAAAAGGGAAAAACCCCTCTCAGGCTGGGTGCAGCCAGCTCTGCAAGCACAGCAGGGCCCAGGGAGTGAGGACAGACAGGATGGGGCTGGGCAATGTGGAGCAAGGTTGTCCACACTGGGTCAGAGCTCAAGGCACAGCTGCTGTGAGCAGGCCAGAGCTGCTGAGAGAGACCCAGGGTCAGTGTCAATCACAGAATGCTGCAATCACCTCTGCTCTACAGAGAAATAAAATACATGTTTAAAATACGAATGTGTATTCTTACAAAGTGTTTGAAATCTTTCTCCATAACTGGAATTGGAAAACTTTAATGATCCTCTCAGGGGTTTGGTGTTGTTTACATCAGACTCAGTCCCTGAGAGAGTCTTCAAAAATCTTCTCAACAACTCAGAGTTAAGATGAAACACTGAAATTTCTTGAAGTTTAAATGGTTCCCACTGAGGGACTTTTTTTCTTCCAAGCCTCCTTGCAGGGAAAGCAGCCCCTGCATGCCTTGTTCCTGTGCTGAAAGTTCACAGGCACAGTAAAAATTAAATTAAACCTTTTGATATCAGCCAAGGCTTTGTGTGGGCAGGCAGAGGCAGGCAGGAGGCAGAGCTGTCAGCAAAGGAAGGGCCCAGCCAGGTGGGGCAGCCGGGGGATGCCGACAGCCTGCAGGGACAGAGGCGCAGGGCAGGGACACCGTGGGACAGCCTGGGCTGCCCAGGGCACAGGGATGGGCAGCAGCTGCAAGACAGCCCTGCCAGAGCCAACTTGGGCAGCACTTTGGCCATGGCTGCTGGGCCTGGGCCTGAGGCCACGAGGGGGACAAGTGACCCTGGCAGGCCTGGGGCCTCATTGCCTCCTTGTCCCTGCTCAGCAGCCTGGCAGGGGTCCACCCCATGCTCCTGCCCCTGGCATTGCCCATCCCCACATGCCAGTGCCCATCCCGGGAAGAGCCCTGAGCAAGGAGGGAGGGACAGGATCTGCCTGGCCAGGCCCTGGGGCTCAGGCCTTGGCCCTTTGCATTCCTGAAACACATCCAGGTTTGCTCAGCACCAGAGACACCTTTGCCTTGTTTGTGCCCAGGTGCCATCACTGCCTCCAGTGTTCTGCTCTGACTGGAACCTGGGGACACTTTCACAGTGGTGTCCCTCACTGGGACCCATTAAAACTTCAAGAAAATTTGGAGTTAAATTTAACTTTGAGTTGTTGAGAAGATTTTTGAAGACTCTCTCAAGGACTGAGTCTGATGTAAACAACACCAAACCCCTGAGAGGATCATTAAAGTTTTCCTAGTCCAGTTATAGAGAAAGATTTCAAACACCTTGTAAGAATACACATTCCTATTTTAAAGGGTGTCTTTTATTAAATTTCTCTTTAGAGCAGAGGTGATTGCAGCATTCTGTGATTGACACTGACCCAGGGTCTCTCCTCAGCAGCTCTGGCCTGCTCACAGCAGCTGTGCCTTGAGCTCTGACCCAGTGTGGACAACCTTGCTCCACATTGCCCAGCCCCATCCTGTCTGTCCTCACTCCCTGGGCCCTGCTGTGCTTGCAGAGCTGGCTGCACCCAGCCTGAGAGGGGTTTTCCCTTTTTGTATTTTTTGCAGCAATCTCAAACTGCTGAGTTTCCCCCCTGCAAACAGACACAGTGCTCAGGTGTGTGCCAGCCCCAGGTGCCACCAAAGCCACTGCAGAGCTGCCCTGGGCCAGCTGTGAGGGTGGATCATCAGCCCCAGCTGCCCTGGGCCCTGCAAGGGGCTGTGGCCATGGGCCCTGCACTGACCCCACTGCTGGGTTTGGCTGCCACGGCCACCGAGAGAAATGAAACTGTCCTTGGAAACACTGGGGAGCACTGGGACATACTGGGGAACCCTGGGAACGCTGTGGGAGACACTGGGACATACTGGGAGTGACACTGGGGGATACTGGGAGTGACACTGGGGGATACTGGTGCAAACTGGGGACACTGCGAACATTGTGGGGAAGACTGGGCACACTGGGGCATCCTGTGGATGACATTGAGGGGGGGGAACCGGAATGGACTGGGAATGAACTCAGGTGTATTGGGAGGGACTGGGCTGTACTGGGAGGGACAGCAGGACGGTGAATGGGCTGTTCCCGCCTCTGCCGCATCCCCTTTGCCGAGGCTCCCGCCCATCACTTCCAGCAGCCAATCAGCGCCGGGATCGGGGCCTGGGGGCAGTGCCTAGGCTGGGCGACATCTTTTCTTTTTGCCTACCACTCCCGTCATGCCCCCGCGGCCCAATTGAGCCCCACTGGAGCCGGGACTACAACGCCCGTCATGACCCGCGCTCCACACAACTCCGGGATCCGGCCCTCCTTTGTCCCTCTAGTGTCCCCCAGACCCTCCAGGATCCCTCAGTGCCCCCTCAGCGCCCATTTCGGGACCCCCCAAAAGCGTCCCCGGACCCCCCTGAGTGCTCCCAACCCCACAGATGCCCGGCACAGCCAACTTCTCGGGAATTCATCTCCTCTCCTCCCCCGCGGCCCCAGAGCCCCTCAGAACAGTCCCACGGCTAAAACTCCTTCCTTCCCGGCGCCCTAAGAGCCCGGTTACAGTTCCCCCCGGGATCCCCGCAAGTTCTCTCGAACCGTTTATGATTCCCCGAGGATCTGAAGTCACGGCTCGGACGCAGAAGTGCCCCCAAGCGCCCTCCGGGACCCCCAAACGCTGCATTCGAGCCACTTCCGGGACTACGGCTCCCATCATGCTCCGCGGCCCAAGTCCGGCGCGAGTTCCAGCCGGGACTTCATCTCCCGTCACGCCCCAGCGCCCCACCGAGAGCCATTGCAGCTGCTCCTCCAACTCCCGTGATGCTCCGCGGCGCCGTTAAAAACCGTATCAGACCCTCGCCTCCAACTCCCATCACCCCCCGCGGCCCAGAGAGCCCCATCCGAGCCCCCATGGGCCCCGCCCGGACCCCGAAGGGGCCCCAAATTCCCCTCCCTGACCTCCAAGGGCCCCCTGGACCCCCAAGTGCTGCCCCGGACCCCGAACTGTCCCTCGGAATCCTGAGTGCCCCTCCAAGTGCCCACCCGGCTCCCTCAAGTGTCCTCCAGACCCTCAAGTTTTCTCTGAATTCCCTCCCCAGACCTAAAACTGCCCCAAAGTGGCCCCAGAAAGTTCTCCACGGACCCCAAAATGTCCCCCTTGACCCTGTGTGAGAAAATAATAAAAAAGAGGATAGAAGTGCTAAGTTATTAGCATAAAGCCAGGAGAAATTAATAGCTGATAGTTGCCAAGTAATTAATTATGGGAATTATGTTACTTGAAACCAATGACGAAGAATTCTTCTGGCTGCTAAAAATGTATTTATTTTTCATATCAATTTAGAAATTGGGTAATAAAGAATTGAATAGTACTATTATAAATAAGAAAAATAGAACTTTAATTTTATTAATTATTATATTTTAATTTTAAAGTAAAAATGCATAATATTTTTTACGTTTTGGGATGTCAGTCCCAGGTGGGCCATGTCAGACATGGTGAGGCTGGGGGTGAGGAGCAGCTTGTCCAAACAGGCTCAGCCTGCAAGGGGCTCATTCTTCTCCCTGCCCAGAACTCCTATGGAGACATTCAGCATCAAGATCACCTGGGAATGGTTCTGCCACCTCTTCAATGAACTGAAAAGTAGAAATGTATTCCCTTGACTGAAAGCAAAAATCATGATGTGCACTGTTATGAATACGAAGCCTGGCTAGGCCAATATTCAAGCAGCAATCAATTATTATTTAATATGGTAAAGTATGAGCAATTACAGCGCTGGGTACAGTGGGGGAAGTTTTCCCTCCAACTGCACACTGATAATTGATGGTTACAGGTATTTATAGGGGTACTCATCAGTTTTTTCAGCAGATTCTATTTCCAAATTTTTACTCATGCAGCAGTTTTTATTCCAAATTATTACATCACAATTCTATACACTCTTGTGATTTCAGGATGTATCTCAAAGGAGTATCCCCAGATGGTGGTGGTCTGGTTTCCGAAAGAAGAAAGATGAATCCCATCTGGTGGAGTCCAGCTCCCCAGATGTGGGTCCACCTTCTTAATTGCATAGGCTATAAATCTCATAACAGTGATGTCCAGCTTCCCTTGGTCGAACACATAAATCCTTCAGGTGATGTCCATCTTCCTTTCTCAGGCTGTTTTTCTCTACTTCAATAAGGCGTGAGATAAGCATATTTCCTTTATATATATTCCAAAGCTATAGTTTCAAGGATACCAGTAATATTCTAAAATTATTCTTCAAAAGATTATTATTGCAGAGCTCTTTGTGGATAACTATAGGCAAAAAAGCAACATCCTTAATGGTTTCATTCCAATACACCTAAATCAACCAGGGTTAATTGCAAACAATAGCTAGGTTCAAAGGCCTTTTTCCATGCTTTATTTTCCTCAGTTATTATTAGAATCACAGCTCTCCCCATTGTCGTCCTCCACACATTCGCATTCGCAAATACACACGTCGCCAGTTTGTACCTGACACGAAACACAGCTTTGTATTTCACACAGAGGCGTGAGCAGTTTCCCTTAGTGGTTTAACAGATTGTCAGTTCTCACAGACGAATTACTGATTGCGGTTTTTTGTCAGACACGGAGGAAACTGCTTAGCAGCTTTTCTTAGAGCATCACTTCTGTGATGGAAAACCACCCACAACAGCACAGAGCACACAGCTCCTTTTCCATAGGTAGTGCTCCATGTGCCCAAGGCGGCAAAATCCCACCTTGGGAGATCTCTGGGCCCTCTGCAAGGTGTTATCAAATGAAAACATTCAGCTCAGGGTCTAAGAAAATCACCAGAGGGACAGGGCCAGCCTGACCTGTCTGTCCTGGCTACTTTTGTCTGGGAGCAATCCTTGGATATATGGAATTTGGGAGGCCAAATTCTAACTTGGCCATGGCCCCTGGACATGAAGGCTGGTTCTTTTCCATAGGAAGGAAGGAACAGAGCCCCAGTGTTTCAGGGGTAGATGAGAGGTGACCACCAAAGGCCAAGGCCAGCCAGACTTGATGGTACTGGCAGATTTTTGCCTGGGAGCAACCCTTGGGAAATTCAGAATTTTGAGGGGAATCCTGACTTCAGCAATTTATTTACAGACGCAAACAGGACGGGGGCTGCTATGGAAAGTGCCTTGAAGCTATTTATTTTCAGCATCAGTCTCATTACATGGTTATGACAAAGGAACGATGCTAACAGCTCACAGTCCAGGCAGCAGGCCAGAAAACTTACTATTACAATATACTTTATAGGCTTCTCGACCAATGGCACAAAGCAAAAGCATATTGACAGTAGTTCTATCCAATCAGCATACAGCACACGTAGCTTTGGTTGAACCAATGCTTGCTTATTTTGAATACAATACCCATTTATAAGAGACAACACACAGAGCTCCATTCATAAGCTTAACCTTCCTAATATCATGCTAGATAAACTTTCTGCAACTTAGAAAGCCATTCAGACAAGCACTAATACATAGGTTTATTGTTATATTTTGCCCTTGTCTTTTCTACACTTTAAATAATTTTTTCTGCTGACTGTTGCCGACATCTCTTCATAAAAATCCTTTCATTAGGATTTTTCCAGCTGAAGCTGAGAAGTCTCAGCAACAAGATGTAAACTATTGTTATCTGCTGCTGTGGAATGTAACAGGTTCACCTGTGATTGGCCCATCTCTGATGTTTATAATTAATGGCCAATCAAGGACTGTGCTCTCTCAGACAGAGTCCGGGAGAGCTGGATTGTTGATCATTCTTTCTATTCTATTCTTAGCTTTAGCCTCTCTGGGAAACCCTCTCTCTCTCTCCATGTCTTTTTAGTATAGTTAATACATATATATATATCATAATATAATAAATTAAGCCTTCTGATAATGGAGTCAACATTCTCGTCCTTCCTTCGCCCTGAAACACCTTGTGACCACCGTCACAGCTGACATATTTCAAAACTGCTGCTTTAGCACTGTTCACAATTCTGCTGTATCTGAGGCCTGCCTTTTACAGCCTTCCTAAAATCTTCTAATTTTATGGATTCCCACAGAATCCCAATTTCAGACATGGACACCTAGAGGAGAAAGATGGTTCTTTTCCATAGGAAAGACAGCAGAGAACACATTGTTCCCAGGGCAGATGAAAGATGGCCATCAGAGGCCTAGGCCAGCCAGATTTCTCTGTCCTGGTAGCTTTTTTCTGAAAGCAGCTCTTGGATATAAGGAATCTGGGAGGTGGAATCTCAATTTTTGGCAATTTCTGCGTAAATAAGGACAGTTCTTTCCCAGAGGAAGGAAAGCATCGAGCTCAAGTGTCTCAAAGGCAGAAGAGGAGAGAGGTGGTTCCTGGGAGGCCAAGCCAGCCAGATCTGTTTGTCCTGGCAACTTTTGTCATGGAGGAGTCCTTGGATAAATGGAATTTGGGAGGAGGAATCTCCATTTTGACCACAGACATGTTGAGAAGAAGGATGGTTCTTTTCCATTGGAAAGAAAGCACCGAGCTGCAGTGTCTGGAAAGCAGGTGAGAGGCAGCCCCCAAGAGGCCAAGGACAGCCAGCCCTCTGTGTCCTGGTTGCTTTCACTTGGGAGCAATCCTTGGATGTACAGAATTTTGGAGGCGGAATCCCAGTTTTTGGTCATGGGTACCTGGTCGAGATCCATGTTTTTTGTATAGGAAAGAAAAGCATGAAGTCCAGGTGTTCTGAAAGAAGATGAGAGGTTGCCACCCTTGGGCCAAGCCAGCCAGACCTGTCTCTCCAGGCACATTTTTTCTAGGGGCTATCCTTGGACAGAGGGCATTTTGGAGGTGGAATCTCAATTTTGGCCATGGGTACATGGACAGGAAGTGTCGCCGTTACGGCGTAGCGACCTGGTTCAGAAGGCCGGCACGGTGACCTACTTCCAAGGCCACTCGAGGTCCAAATACTACATACACCAGTATGGTGGATAGCAAATGGCGTTTATTAGGGGTCTCAGGGTCTTTTAAGGGCTTGGGCAGCCTGTGTCACTTCTGTCCAGCTAGGTGGAGCCGGATACGGGGTGAAGGTCAGACTGCAAGGTGAAGGGGGGAGTTTTCCTTCCCGTACAGCGCGATATCTTCCGCTCTCCGATCCCTGGTTCTCCACATTTCCCCCCTCCCCCGTCATGATTAGTAAAAGTCTCATAAAGTTATAAAATACAGAGGTTACAAAATTTCATGGGTTAGTAGAGTTAGTGTAAGATTGTAAGTGTGTTAGTAATTGGCACATCTTAGCGCAACTGTCGGCGCTCGAGAAACAAAATGTTAGCCTCTTCCAAACGCCTCTTAACAAATAGCACTAGTTTGTTTAGTATGCAAGGCCTAAAGATTAGGGTTAGTAAGAGTATAGTGACCGGGCCTATTAGGGTGGAAATCAGGGTGGTGAGCCATGGAGATCGGTTGAACCAGGATTCGAACCAACCCTGCTGGGCTTCCCTGTCTTTCTGCCTCTGAGCCAGTCTGTTTCGGAGTTCTGCCATGGAATCTCTGACGACTCCCGTGTGGTCCGCGTAGAAGCAGCATTCCTCTTTCAAGGCGGCACACAGACCTCCCTGCTGCATGAGCAAGAGATCCAGTCCTCACCTGTTCTGCAGGACCACCTCTGAGAGTGAGGAGACTGACTTCTCCAGAAAGGAGATGGATTTCTCAATCCTCTGCAGATCTTTGTCGATGGTCATCTGCAGCTGGGACAGTCCTTGATGTTGTGTCGCTAGGGCCGACACACCCGTTGCCGTTCCGGCTGCTCCTAGGCCGAGCAGCATTGCGATAGTTATACCTGTCAGTATTCCTCTTTTGTGGAGCCGGCTGGATTCTTCAAGGAGGTGATACACCTCCTCGTCTGGGTGGTACAGGACTCTAGGAACGATCAGAACTTGGACACAGAAGTCGTTAGAGTCATTGAATTTGGCAAGAAACACACAAGGGCTCACACCAGATCTCTGGCAAACCCACATTCCCGAAGCGGATGGGACAACCCACTTGTTGTTCTTTCGGTCGGGCTTGACCACGTCAGTGCAGACGTTGCCTTTCTGCTTAGCTAGGGTGGCACTGTGCCAAAGCATCTGCCCCGACCTGTGACTTGGCTCAGAGTGATCCCTTTGCGGGGTGTGTCCCACCTGCACTGGGAAGGAGCATTGGCTCTGGAATAACTAAAGGGGGTATCTAAGGCGACTCCTTCGTAAAAAGGGGGTTTGACATCGTAGCAAAGCCAGCAGGAGTCTGTCAGGTTAGGGTTAGATTCGTTCAGAGATAGATAGGTAGCTTCAAGCATGTGAAGGATTGGGTCCGAGTCCGACCCGGCTGACCGGCCTATCTGAAAGGCATTGGTGTCGCCGGCTGGGACGTCGGTGGCCTTTGTGGGCAAGGCTTTGGATCATGTTTCTCTCTGGGTCTACTCATATCCAGAACCGGACTATGTCCGACTGGGGGCAGTTTGCTGCCACGTGGCCAGCCTGGCCACACTCAGAGCATGCCATGCCATTCTTTATTGCAGTGAAAACTGCTGCTTGAATGGGAGCTAGGTGTTCCTCTTTTGCAACATGTTGGATCATGGCAGCTATATTAGACCCCTGCGGCAGTGATCTTAAAATTTCCTTGGTGGCTGAATTGCATTGCTGACGTAGGCACTCTGCCAGCACCGGACCCTTTGCCTCTGAGGGCAATGATGAGGAGTCCAAGGCAGCCTGCAAGCGATCTACAAACTGAGTGAAGCTCTCACTTTCACTCTGCTTTATTGTGGACCAGGGGGAGGGCTTGGCTACTACCTTGGACGCTGTGCGTATGGCCTCTCGGGCAGCACGAGTAGTTGCTACAACTTCATGTGCCCGCAAGCCCTCAGCCTGTGCCTGGGGAGTGATCATTGTAGGGTCTGTCCCCATTAGCCTCTGTATGCTGGAACCATGCAGTAGATGGTCTGCCCCTGTTACCAGTGCGAGCTGCTTAAGGCAGTTATCTTCCCACTCTTGCTTGAAAAAAGTCTGCTTAATATCAAAAGGCAACATGTCGTCCCCTCCAAAAACGCCGTCAATAAGTGTGGAGACCATGGCCGAATTAATCCCCTTATCTGCGATCGTTTTAATAATTGCCTGCTCGTCTTTCGGGTTTACCGGGGAATAGGTCCTTTGGTTTCCGCCTGCCCCCCCACACGGACCGGAAACACCAGTTTCGCCGACGGCATCCATTTGGCGCATGCGATTTTGATTTTCCACCAGTCTGTGAGCGGGGTTTGATCTTTCTCTGATATCCCCTTTACCCATGCGGGAGCGCTGTGGCTAGTGACTTTATATAGTGCTGTTCTCTTTCTGTTAAAACCCGAATCCGAGTCAGAACTCCCCGATTCCCTCTCGAGCTCGGAGCTCCAATCTGAGTATGAGCCGGAAACCGACTGATCGGTCGCTTCTGGGCTGCTCTGCCTTTTTCTCGGGCTCCGACCCCGCCCCTTCTTGCGTGGGTCAAGCCGTTCCCTCCCCCTGGGTCCCCCTGCCTCCTGCTGGGGGAGGCCCTTGCCCTATAAGGACTTAAAGTGGACCGAACGCTCTGATTGGTCTGACGCTCCTCCGCGGGGGCTGCCCCGTCCCCCCCGCTCGCCCGCGCCTGCATTGTTAAGCGAGCTGACTGCATTTCCGCCCTCCGTGCCTTCTTTTCTGCACTCACCACCTTCTTTTCCGCCCTCACCACTTTCTTTTCCGCCCTCACCATGCGGCCCGACGCCATTTTCAGACTCATACGGCGGAGGGGGGGCGCTATCATCTCCCCCTTCGGGGTCCGGCGACTTCACCGTTTCCCGCGCCTCCTCCGTGAGCCCCTGCCAAAACGACCGCGTGCGTTCTCCCCCCCTCAGATGGTAACTCGATCTGCTGGGTGGAATCCGGCGTTTGTGATTTCGCGCCACCGCTTTGATCAAAGCCCTCCACGGTCTGAGTCGCTGCGCCCACCTCCCGCTGCGGTGTGGCCATTAACCACGCTTGAGCGGCTCTCCAGATCTCTTGCTCCTTCCTGGCCTTTCTCAAAGCCTGCACAACCCTGCCCCAAGACTTGAGCACTTTCCTCGATCCTGACGTCATAGTTTCCTCAGCTAAAACCTTCGTACAAGTATCCCAAACCTCCGGGTGGAGAACATCCACCGGGCTATCAATCACCCCAAGCTTTATAAGTCTCGGTAAAGCGAGATTTAAATCTTTCTGCTTACAATCTACACCCCATTGAGAATGTACTTGGTTAATGACCTTCATCATCACTTCCATGGTCCACTGTGGTTCCGGAGGCGTCCCTCCCGCTGCACGAGGCCTGCTGTGCAGCCACCAGTCTCCTGTCCAGGCGATCCCCAAACTCCGGGTGTTGGTCGATCCCGGGTTCGGCACCAGATGTTGCCGTTACGGCGTAGCGACCTGGTTCTGGAGCCGGCACGGTGACCCAAGCCCAGGGTCACTTGGTCCACATGCTACAGACACCAGTATGATGGATAGCAAAATGGCGTTTATTGAGAGGTTTCAGGGGTTTATAAAGGCTTCGGCAGTCTGTGTCACTTTCATCCAATTGGATGTTGCCAGGTGCAGAGCCAAGGTCAGACTGCAAGGTGAGGGGGGGCTTCTTGTCAGCCCGTACAAACCGAGATCTTCCGCACGCAGATCCCTGACTGTCCACACCTCAGGGAGAGTCCCTTTCCAGCCCCTTTCCCTTCCCCTGTCCCTTTCCTGGCAATGAGGTGGGAGTTAATGTAATGTCACAGCCATGGCCAGACCCTCATGTGCTTCAATTCCACATCATGTCACTGGCAGGGGCAGGAAAAGGTACAGTGTCTTCCCAGCATGGATAATGCACAATATGAATCACCAGGGCTCCTTCCAACATGGTTTTCCAATGGGGGATGAAGCCGGGAAAGTGCACGAAGCTCTTTCTACAATCAGGGCATTTGCAGGGCTTCCCTTACCGGTGCATCCGTTGGTGTCTGCTCAAGGCAGAGCTGTGGTTGAAGCTCTTCCCACACTGGGGACACTCACAGGGCCTCTCCCCAGTGTGGATGCGCCGGTGGGTGATGAGGTGGGAGTTTTGCTTGAAGCCCTTCCCGCACTCAAGGCAGCAGAAGGGCCTCTCCTCTGTGTGAATGCGCTGGTGCTGGAGGAGATTGGAGCTGGTCTGAAACCTCTTCCCACACTGGGTGCACTCGTAGGGGCCTCTCCCCGGTGTGGATCATTTGGTGGATGATCAGCTGGGACCTCTGACTGAAGGTCATCCCACATTCCCCACATTTGTATGGCCTTTCCCCTGTGTGGATCCTCTGATGGTGGATCAAGTGGGACTTCTGCCTAAAGCTCTTCGCACATTCCCCACACTTATAAGGCCGTTCCCTGGTATGGATCCTCTGGTGGCGGATCAGGCTGGAGCTCTGGCTAAAGCTCATCCCACATTCCCCACACTCATAGGGTCTCTCCCCAGTGTGGATGCTTTGGTGCCTGATGAGGGCAGATCTGCAGCTGCAGCCCTTCCCACACTCATAGGCCCATTCCCCAGTGTGGATCATCTGGTGGCTGATCAGGGCGCTGCTCCGCCTGAAGCTCTTCCCACACTCCAAGCACTCAAAGGGCTTCTCCCCATTGTGCAGCTGCTCATGGACCACCAGCTCTGAGCTCTGGCTGAAGCTCTGTCCACCTTCCTGGCTCAGGGTGGGTCTTTCCTCTTCAGAGCATCCTGGGCTGGGTTTGGAGCCCCTCCTCCTGAGGGATCTCTGGAGATTTTCCTCCCTGTTGGAATTATGCATCTTGGCACTGCTCAAAACAGCCTCTTCCATGAGGTTCTGCCGTGGGGATTTTTCTCCCCTGGTCTCCATCCTCAGCTCCTGCTTTGGGGGAGGAAGGACAAGGAGAGGATGGGATTTGCCTCTGTGCCAGAGGGAAGGGGAAGAAGATCCCCCCCAGTGCATCCCCAGCAGGACAGCGTTGGCAGAGGGGATGTCCTGCAGCCAGGGGCTGTGCTGGGCTGGGAGATGGAGCAGGAGAGAGGGGGAAAGGGGCACTGACTGCCTCCTCACCTGCCTGGGTGTCCTGGGGCATCTTCCTCTTCCTTGCAGCTTTCTCCTCCATCTGGCACAGGTTTGAGGATGGGAACCTCTGTTCTGGGATCAAAACAAGGGGTGAGTACATTGTCTTTTGTACTGATTTGAAGGCAAATCTGCAGAAGGGTCTAAGTCAGAACTACAGTTTAATAAGAAAATGAAGATGAAGGCAATGACACAGAAACAATGCCTTAAACTGACAGAGTCAGGATATAACCTGACACCCTGTTGGTCAGAGTGGTGGCAGCAGTCCCATTCAATGGCGGCTGCAGTCCTGTTGGAGTGATGAACGTGATTCTGTCAAAGCAGTGATCCTGTAGAAGGCTCTGGTCTTCCTCTGAAGGTCCAGTGGTGGTTCTGGGGCTCTTGTCCTCTGGCAATCCAGTAGGCAAGCTGCTCCTGGTGTTGCAAGGTTCAGCTTATATCCAGGTAGGAATGCTTGGATCCTCCCCCTGGGCGGAGCATCCCACAATGGGATGTTGGAATTTGATCAGTCCTGCAGGGACACTCAATGGCCCATTCCCAGAAGATATCTCCCCTGGAGGGCGTTATCAGGGCTGAGTCATGCAAGAGATAAAGAACACTGCCCCACCTGTTTATAGCAGTTGATGAAGATGGGGATTGCAAACATGCATTTGGTTACATCTTGCATTGCAGCCTGAAACAGTGGGGTAATCCCTGCTCAGGGGGTGAACACCACCCCCCTTACCCAAACTGGCTCAGGTGTAAAACCCCCAGCCTGGGAAGGCCACACACACAGGGGACAATGTCACACTTGCCCTGCCCCAGGGGAGGTCTCTGTCCCTGTCACTCCCTTGCTCTCCCTCCTTTTCTCTCTCTTTCCATCTCTCTCTCTACCTCGCATTTACTGTTCAATAAAATCCACTTTCCATTAGGTCTCGAGTAGCACCTTAATTTGGGCAGAAGAATCTCTCTTAACAATTTTCTTACCCAGACTGCAACATTATTTCGGCACAGTGAGTTCAGGGTACTGTTGTCTGACCCCAAGTGCCTTTGACAACAGCATGGTTCCCTTCTCTGAGGAGGTTGTGGTTTTTGCTGGAGGAACTCTTGGAAACTTGAACACAGCTTCCTCTGAGAAACTTATGGGAAAAATGATGAAGAAAATGGCTGTTGTGGGTGGCCAGTGAGAAAGAAAATATTTTGTTGTCCTTTCTTGAAAAGTTTGTTAAAATCATTGGAGGAAAGGGAGCAAATGTTACCAGCAAGATTGATAAGGTTCATTCACCCCATGGTGAGGAACACGAGGCTGCTGAAAGTCCCACAACAAGCCCAGCTCAAGTTGCTAAATTCCCAAATAACTCCAGCCAGGGGTCTCCAGGAGGATTTTTTTGGAGAGTGTTCGGAGCCGGCAGATCCCGGACTCGAGCCCCGGATATCTCCGGGCTCCCTAAGAGAAGCTTTTTCGGGGGGAGAGGAGCCGCGATCGCCCCTCGGGAGGGTCCCGGGGCTCCACGTGGGGATGGCCCGGTACCGACGGGGCGGGACATTGGTTTTGGGGATCCCCGTGAGAGCCGGGGCTGTGGAACAGGGGACCTCCGGGGCGGGGAGAGGGGAAGGGGCGATACCGGAGCTGGGGGACCCCCGGCAGCCCGGAGATGAGGCGGGGACGGGACCCCCTGACCCTGACAGGGGCGTGTCCTGGGGTGACTTCATGATGCTCGTACCCCATCGGTCCGTTTAGCCCAGAAATGAGTTCTGCACCTTTAAGGCTGGTTCTGAGAGCGAAGGGGAGGAGGAAGAAGCTGCAGTTTGTTTTCATACACTGCACTCCACATTCTGGCTCCTGGGCAGACAGACAGCAGGACAGAGCTCTCCTTTGCTTTTAGTTAGTTTTTAAGTCGACGAGGCAGAGAAGTTTCCTGGACTGTGATTTTTCTTTTTCTTTGGAGCTGTTTAAGCCTGGTCTGGACTGAACACCCAGAACACCACAGGCACCTCACACCTGTGGACCACCTGGCTGAGCCTGGGCAGGGTCATTTACAGCAGGAGAGGGACTGATAAGAGACTGATAAGAGAAGGATAAGAGACTGAGTGAGCAGAGCTACAGCCCAAAGGGAGACATTCTGAGTTTGTCATCTCCTTTGGAGCGGCATGAGGTTTTATATTTTAATATTGTTCAATTTTTGTGCTGGTTAATGCTGTGCCTGTTAAATAAAGTTTTTTTCTACTTTTCTCAAATGAAATATTTTCCTGAACTGGCTGAGGGTGGGGCTGCTGAATCTGCATTCTAGAGGAAACTCCTTTTTGAGGTTTTCAACCAAATGTGCCCTAAACCAGGACAGGGTGGTGGAAAGAACAGGGAACCCCAAGTGGCTGGATTGAAGGGAGGCTGGAGACGGGGACCCTGGGACCCCAAAACCTCTCAGAATCCAAAAGCAGGACCCTGGAGAGGGGGGATCCCCAGGACCTATGGGATCCCCAGCAGCCCTGAGATGGGGGACCACCTAAACCCCAGAAGGATGAGAATGGAAAGAGGGAACTCCTGGTGGCTTTTTTGATTAACTCTTGATTTTCGGAGGATTTTATGGACACCAGATGACTTGTAGTGATGGACTTGGGTGGGAGGAATCTCCAACCCAAGGCATTCACACCTTGTTTTTCCACAAACCAGGATTTTCCACAAACCATCCCACAGTGACATCCCACCTGTCCCACTCTGGGTGAGCTCAGTCCCAAACCTGACCCTGATCCTGGTCTCAATCTCACTCCATGTTTAGACACACTCACAGTTCTGTATTTAATCCCATCCCAGTCTCTCTAGCCCCAGACCCAATCCCAACCCCAGCCCTAAAGCCAATCCCATGTCTAGCCTTAACCCCAAGCCCAGCTCTAATCCAAATCTCAGCCCCAAGTCAAATCCCAGCCCCAATTCCAGCCCCTTCCTAAATGCTCAACCCCAAACCAAATCCCAGGCTCAGCCCTTCTGGGGCTTTGGGGGTGTCTCTGTCCCTCTGAGCCCGATGATGTTTGGGTGGGGTCACAGCAGGGCTGAGAGGGACAGAGACCCCCCCGGCCTCCCCAGGTGTGAGAAGGTGGGAGAGCCCCCCCAGCCCCGAGCAGCCTCAGCGGTGAGAGGGACACAGAGCCCCTGGTGCCCAGCCCTGCACAGGCATTGCCTGAGGCCAGAGGGATGGAGACCCCCCGAGCATCCCCCAGGGTGAGGGGACAGAGACCCCCGAGCATCCCCTGGGCTGAGAGGGACAGAGACTGCCCCGAGCACCCCCTGGCACAGGGGTGAGAGGGAGGGAGACCCCCCAGGCATTCCCTGGGGTGAGAATGATGGAGACCCCCTGAGGAATGGCCTGGGGTGAGAGGGACAGGGACACCCCTGGGGAATGGCCTGGGGTGACAGGGACAGGGACACCCCGGGGGAATGGCCGGGGATGACAGGGACAGGGACAACCTCCCAAGCCCCTCCCAAGCATCCCCCAAGGTGAGAGGCACAGAGATCCCTTGAGCATCAGCTGGAAACAGGGGAAAATAAACTTGGCAGAAATCAAACTTTGCATAAATCACTTTGATGAGTATTTGATTTTCCCACAAGTCACATGTGATGCAAACACAAACAAATCCTAAACATGAATAATCTGACAGTCCAAGAAATTTTGTGGCAATTCCAAGTTCCACTGGTTCCTGCACAGCTCCAGCTCAGCTGCTGGCAGCTTCCAATAAAAGAAAAGTGGAAATCTGGCCCAATACAGATATTATTAAAAGGAAGGGAAACGCTGTGTAGCTGTCACAATGGTGCCACGGATGAAGAGAATAATGATTCTTACATTTGGCAAAGAACCCAAGCCTGGGCATTCAGGAGTTATTCAGGAATTTAGCTACTTGAGCTGGGCTTCTTGTGGGACTTTTAGCAGCCTTGTGTTCCTCACCGTGGGTTGAATGAACCTTGTCAGTCTCGCTGGTAACATTTGCTCCCTTTCCTCCAGTGATTTTAACAAACTTTTCAAGGAAGGACAACAAAATATTTTCTTTTTCACTGGCCACCTACAACAGCCATTTTCCTCATTATTTCTCCCATAAATTCCCCAGGAGGTAGGAGGGACTGTTTCCAAGAGTTTTTCCAGAGAGAACCACAACCTCCTCAGAGAAGGGAACCGTGCTGTTGTCAAACGCACTTGGAGTCAGAGAACAGTGCCCTGAACTCACTGCGCCAAAAATTATTGCAATATGATTAAGAAAATTGTTAGAGAGATTTTTCTGCCCAAATTAAGGTGCTAATGAGACCAAATTGAAAATGTATTTTATTAACCAGTAAATGTGAGATAGAGAGAAAGAGGGAAAGAAAGAGAAAAAAGGGGAGAGAGAAAGGGAGTGACAGGGACAGAGACCTCCCCTGGAGCAGGGCAAGTGTGACATTGTCCCCTGTGCGTGTGGCCTTCCCAGGCTGGGGGTTTTACACCTGAGCCAGTTTGGGTAAGGGGGGTGGTGTTCACCCCCTGAGCAGGGATTACCCCACTGTTTCAGGCTGCAATGCAAGATGAAACCAAATGCATGTTTTCAATCCCCATCTTCATCAACTGCTATAAACAGGTGGGGCAGTGTTCTTTATCTCTTGCATGACTCAGCCCTGATAACGCCCTCCAGGGGAGATATCTTCTGGGAATGGGCCATTGAGTGTCCCTGCAGGACTGATCAAATTCCAACATCCCATTGTGGGATGCTCCGCCCAGGGGGAGGATCCAAGCATTCCTACCTGGATATAAGCTGAACCTTGCAACACCAGGAGCAGCTTGCCTGCTGGATTGCCAGAGGACAAGAGCTCCAGAACCACCACTGGACCTTCAGAGGAAGACCAGACCCTTCTACAGGATCACTGCTTTGACAGAATCACGTTCATCACTCCAACAGGACTGCAGCCACCATTGAATGGGACTGCTGCCACCCCTGTGACCAACAGGGTGTCAGGTTATATCCTGACTCTGTCAGTTTAAGGCAGTGTTTCTGTATCATTGCCTTGATCTTCATTTTCTTATTAAACTGTAATTCTGACTTAGACTCTCCCTCAGATTTGCCTTCAAACCATACAAAAGACAATGTACTCATCCCTTGTTTTGATCCCAGAACAGAATTTCCCATCCTCAAACCTGTGCCAGATGGAGGAGAAGGCTGCAAGGAAGAGGAAGATGCCCCAGGACACCCAGGCAGGTGAGGAGGAAGTCAGTGCCCCTTTCCCCCTCTCTCCTGCTCCATCTCCCAGCCCAGCACGGCCCCTGGCTGCAGGACAACCCTGCTGCCAACCCCGTCCTGCTGGGGATGCACTGGGGGGATCTCCTTCCCCTTGCCTCTGGCATGGAGGCAAATCCCATCCTCTCCTTGTCCTTTCTCCCCCAGGGACAGTGCTGAGCATGGAGACCAGGGCGGAGAAATCCCGTCAGCAGAACCTCGTGGAAGAGGCCTCTTTGAGCGACTCCGCAGCACAGGAATCCATTGGGGAGGAAAATCCCCAGAGATCCCACAGGAGGAGGGGCTGCAAACCCAGCCCAGGGGGCTCTGAGGAGGAAAGACCCACCCTGTGCCAGGAAGGTGGACAGAGCTTCAGCCAGAACTCAGAGCTGGTGGTCCATGGGCAGCTTCACGATGGGGAGAAGCCCTACAAGTGTTTGGAGTGTGGGAAGAGCTTCAGGCACAGCAGTGCCCTGATCAGCCACCAGATGATCCACACTGGGGAATGGCCCTACGAGTGTGGGGAGTGTGGGAAGGGCTGCAGCTGCAACTCAGAACTCATCAGGCATCAACGCATCCACACTGGGGAGAGGCCCTACGAGTGTGGGGAATGTGGGATGTGCTTTAGCCGGAGCTCCAACCTGATCCGTCACCAGAGGACCCACACCAGGGAACGGCCCTACGAGTGTGGGGAATGTGGGAAGAGCTTCAGGCAGAAGTCCCACTTGATCTACCACCAGAGGATTCACACTGGGGAAAGGCCATACAAATGTGGGGAATGTGGGATGACCTTCAGTCGGAGGTCCCAGCTGGTCATCCACCAAATGATCCACAGTGGAGAGAGGCCCTATGAGTGCCCCCAGTGTGGGAAGAGGTTTCGGATCAGCTCCCATCTCCTCCAGCACCAGTGGATCCACACTGATGTGAGGCCCTTCCGCTGCCCTGACTGCGTGAAGGGCTTCAAGCAAAACTTCCACCTCATCACCCACCGGCACATCCACACTGGGGAGAGACCCTACGAGTGTCCCCAGTGTGGCAAGAGTTTCACCCAGAGCTCTGCCTTGACCAGACACCAACGGAGCACCCAGTAAAAGGAAGCCCTGCAATTGCCCTGATTGCAGGAGCAGTTTAATGCACCACTCCAGTTTCATCCCTCATGGGAGACCCCACACTGGGAAGAGCCCTGGTGATCCATGTTCCCTGTGATCCATGTGGGGAAGACACCAGTCCCTTTTCCTGCCCCTTCCAGTGACATGATGTGGCATTGAAGAAGATAAGGGTCTGGCCATGGCTATGTCATTACATTCACTCCTACCCCAGAACATTTCCAGGGGAAGGAAAGAGACTCTCTCTCTCTCCCCGACAAGAATGGTGTCCTTTGTAGACAGGGGAAATTTTGGCAGGGCAGAGCCAGTGAGTTGTGTTTTAGTTTTCCCTGTAAACAGTTTTATTTATCCTTTCTGTTATCAATATTGTTTCTGTTCCTGTTTGTTCCTTATCTCGTTGCTGTTCCCAATAAATTATTCTTATCCCAGACCGGGATTTTTGCCTTTTGTGCTTTCCATGGGAGGCGGGAGGGCAGCGAGGGCAGCACGGTTTTAGTGGCAGCAGGAAATTGGGGAATCCCATTCCTGAAGCCTGGCCCATGGAAACCGAGCATCCCAGCTGGTGCCAGCCCTGGTGGCCATGGCAACAGCCTTGGGAGCGGGTCCCTGGCTGGGGCTGTGGGAACCTCTTCCCTCTGGTGCCCAGGGACAGGAGTGGAGGGAACGGCTGCAGCTGAGTCGGGGCAGGCTCAACTTGGATGTCAGGAAAAGGTTTCTGCCCAGAGGCTGCTGGGGCCCTGCTCAGGCTCCCCAGGGAAGGCTCCCAGCTCCAGGGCTCTCTGAGCTGCAGCAGCGTTTGGACAGCGCTGCCAGGCCCCGGCTGGCATTGTTGGGGTGTCCTGTGCAGGGCCAGCAGTTGGACTGGAGGATCCTGATGGGTCCCTCCCAGCTCAGCCCATTCTGTGCTTCTGGGATCCCATGAGCCTGGGGATGGGGCTGCCAATGGTTGCCATGGCAACGGGCTCTGGCTGCAGGCCTGAGCTGGTGTCCATGGCAACCACCCCTGGCATGGGGTCTCCATGGAGCTGCCAAGGGACTGAGCATAGCAACAGGGGGCTGGCGATGGTTGCCATGGAAACTGACCATAGCAACAGGGTTCTGGTGATGGTTGCCTGCTAAGGATCAGATTTGTCACAGGCCCTCAGAGGGGTTCCATGGGGACTTTCCAAGAGTCTCCAGGCTGTTCCAGAGCTGGAATGTCACAGGCACAGACAGGGGCTCCATGGAGACCTCCCAGGGCTTTCTGGGGATGGTAAAGAGCCCTGTGGTCAGAGGCAGTCACAGCCATTCCATGGTGACATCCCAGGACACCTTGGGCTGCAAAGGCACCGATCTGTCACAGGCACTCACGGGGGCTCCACGGTGACATCCCAGGAGTGCCCAGGCTGCCAAAGAGCCGGGATGTCCCAGACACTCACAGGGGTTCCTGTCATGGGCACAGTGGGAGCTTCAGGCAAAGTTTATTAGAGAAGCTCCTGTTGGGTCACAAGGTACAGAAAGGAGCCCCAATAGCCCCCACAGATCCCCAAATACCCACAAGGACCTCCAGGCTTTCTAAACTCCTTCTGGGAGAGGAGCCTTGGAGCAGATGGCTCCAATCCCAGCTCCAGACTTTTCAAGAGTTTCTGTGTAAAGGATTATAAAGTTGGAAATAAACCTTTTTAGAATTTGTCCCACAGGATTAGGGACAGCAAACCAGATATATAAATATGTATTATCTATTATGGTAATGATTAAAGAAAATTGTCTAAATCAGAAATATTTACACCAGGATGTAAGAGATGTAAAATATATTATATACAGCACTAAGAAATTATTTCAAAGCAACTGCATTAAAGCAAAATCTGTAATTTAGCAGAGATTGATATCACTCCCACAGACCAATGACCGTGGGCAAATCCCTTTGTCTCAGCCTGGAGCAGTGACCTTGAGGGGTGTCCCCACTGCAGGGAGGAATCCCCACACCCCCCCAAGAAGGGAAATGTCAGGAGATGCTGCTGTTAAAATTTGGGCTGGGGCTTTTCTAGTCTGAGGTGCTGCCCTGTCAGTCAGATGTGCCCAGGCTGGGCCAGCTCAGCAGCTCTGCAGAAGCTCTCAGTGGTGTCACTTGGTTGTTCCTTTCTCTGGGGATTTTCCAGCTCTGCCACAGCTTCAGCTCCCTCTGAGGATGTTGAACTTTGGGATGGAGGAGTCAGGCTGGTTTCAGCATTATTCACCCCAAAAGCAGCGTGACCCCCCTCCTTCATTTCCCACTGGGGGCTTTGCAAACAGGGCCTTGCTGGAGTTTTTGGAGCCCATTGCAGGCAGAGCCTCCTCCTCGAGCAGGAACTGCCTTTCCTGTGCCATCAGCAGGGCAGGTCCCGCTGCAGGAAAAGCCCCAGGCCAGCCCCAGCACAGGGAAGGGCTCGGACACAAGGGCAGAGTGCCGTGCTGGGAGCTGGGCCAGGGAGAGCCCGAGGCACCAAAGGCACCTTGGCAGCAGCAGCTGCTTGCAGGCCATGGCCAGAAGCCTCCCTGGGCAGCCCGGCCTGGTGGCCACCACTGCAGAGCTGCTGCCTCAGGGCTCATTCCTGGCTGGGCTCTGAAAAGCCACTTCTGCTCCAGGAGCCTGGCTGGGAAGCCATTGGCCCCAGCACCTTGGGGACAAGATATTAATGACAAAACTCTTCATGGCAGTAGAGCCAAGGCAGGGGCAGAGGAAAGGGGAGAGCCAGGCCCAGGGGACAGGGCTGCCATGGTGATGGCTGGGAGGTCCCTGCCCCTGCAGCAGCCTGGCTGCCCTCAGCAGACATTCTGGCCAGAAGCCTTGTGAGGGCACCCAGCACATCAGAGAACCCACACTCCAGGAATTCTGTCACTGGGGATGAGAGGGTTTCACTGGGTCAGGCTGCACAAAGCTCCTGCTCTTGGACAATTCCTGGGATGGGGAATCCAATTCTCTAGAAAAACAGCTGCAGTTTCGTGCCACTTCCATCATTCTAAAATATTTCCTCCTTCTAAGAAATGTAAATACATGATCATTCAATTTAAAGATATTGACCCTTGTTCTGTCACTGCAAGATTTGGGAGAAAATAACTTTGACCACTATTTTTCCATTTTGACAGAGCTAGGAGAGGACCCAGAAATCTCCCAAGATGGATTTGGAGGCCTCATCACAAAACCAGCAGGGAGAGGCTGCAGGCTCTGGGCTCAGTGGGATGGAGACTGGGGACAGAACAGAAGTAGCCTGGGAGGAATTGGAGGGTGATGTCCGAGATTCTGGAGCTTTTCTTCATAGAAGATATAGGTATGAGAAGGAAATTATGGCACCAAAGGAAGCTGGGGAGGCCCAGACTGGACACGAGGAGAGATGGATTTCCCTGCCAGGGCAGGGCTGTGGTGCAACACATCCCCCAGCAGGAGCCTGGAGGAGCCCAAGGCTTTGTGTGGGCAGGCAGAGGCAGGCAGGAGGCAGAGCTGTCAGCAAAGGAAGGGCCCAGCCAGGTGGGGCAGCCGGGGGATGCCGACAGCCTGCAGGGACAGAGGTGCAGGGCAGGGACACCGTGGGACAGCCTGGGCTGCACAGGGCACAGGGATGGGCAGCAGCTGCAAGGCAGCCCTGACAGAGCCAACTTGGGCAGCACTTTGGCCATGGCAGACACAAAGAGCACCAAAGCCCCAGAGGGTCATTCAAGTCCTTGTGCTGTGTCTGTGCTGCTGAGCTGGGCTGGGCTCCTGGCCCAGAGGCAGCTCCTGGCAAGGGCAGCGCTGCAGAGAGACAGCTCTGGCCAGGAGCAGCTCCTGTGCACAGCCCAGCAGGGCTGGGGCACTGCCAGGGCCCCTCAGGGACACCAGCAGGGCACAGACTGAGCTCACAGGGGCTCAGCACTGGCAGGGGCTGGGGGATGGCCCAGAGGGGGCTGTGTCACAGCAGCACCTCTGTGGCTGTGTCCCAGAGGCACAGAGCAGCTGGGATGTCAGCAAGGGGCTGTGTGACAGCACAGAGTGGGCTGTGTGAGGTCACAAATTGGGCTGTGACATCACAGAGTTTGTTGTGTGAGGTCATTGAGCAGCTACAGCATCATAGAGGGGCTTCTGTGACATCACAGAGCAGGCTGTGACATCATGGCATGGCTGTGACATCATAGAGCTGGCTGTGAGGTCAACATATGTGCTGTGACATTACAGAGTGGCAGTATGACATCACAGAGAGGGTTTTGTGACATCACTGAGGGGGTTGTGATATCACACAGCTGTCTGTGACATCAGAGAGTAGGGTGTGAGGCCATAGAGCAGATCCTGCCATCATAGAGGGAGGCTCTGTGACAACAGAGT
This sequence comes from Calcarius lapponicus, assembly GCA_039654755.1. Classification (NCBI taxonomy): domain Eukaryota; kingdom Metazoa; phylum Chordata; class Aves; order Passeriformes; family Fringillidae; genus Calcarius; species Calcarius lapponicus. The sequence continues at coordinate 20,322,192 of CM077467.1, read as the reverse complement.
GGGTTGTGACATCACTGGCTGGTAGTGTAACATCATAGAGCAGGCTGTGACATCACAGAAAAGATTCTGACATCACATTGTGGCTTTCTGACATCAAAGAGTCTTTTGTGACATCACAGTGCAGCTGCATGACATTCCCGGGTGACATCCCAGAGTTGGCTCTGTGATGTCACAAGGTACTGTATGACATGCCAGAGTGGGCTGTGACATGACAGGTGGCTGTGTGACATTGCAAAAAATCTATGTGGCATCACTGGGGGCTCTGTGACATCACAGGGCAGCTGTGTGACATCCCAGGGTCTGTGTGAGGTCCCTGGGGAGGTCACTCTGCCCCGGCCCCCTCACAGCTCCCCCCAGAGCAGTCCAACCCTGCTCGTGCACAGCGGGGTCCCCTGTCCCCCCGGGTCCCCCCGCCCCCAGCCCCGCAGCCTCCCCCAGAGGATGTTCCACGAGATCGACCCCAGAGCCTGACACGGGCACGGGGGGCCGGGGCCCTGGGGGTGGCACAGGGGGACAGGGACCCCCCGGCAGCGTCCCCGTGTCCCCCAGGGCCAGAGCCTGGGCCAGGGCTCCTTCACCCTGCTACCAACGAGGGCTTGAGAGCGCTGAAAAAATCCCCAGCAAGGGATCAGCAAAAACCAGATTTAATATTAAGGGACAGCAGCACAAAGTTCCTTGGCAAGAGTCACTCTGCTCCTGACTGGACACTTCAGGCACACCAAGGAAACAAAGCAACAACAAAACCAAACCAACACCAGGCAATCAAAGCAGAAATGAGCCAAGAACTGGGTCTTTCCTTCCTATGGAAAAGAACTGACCTCAATGGCCAGCTGCCCATGGCCAAAATTGGGATTTCACCTCCAACTTTGCCTGCTGTGACAGATTGGGGGAAATTGTTGGCTGGAAACATTTCATGTGTGCGGGAGGAAGGGGCAGGTCCAGCCTTGCCCTGCCCTTTAAGCCCAGCCCTTCCCTGCCCTGGAACCCCAATCCCCCCAGAGCCTCTATCCCAGCCCAGCAGTGGCTGCCAGTCCCTGGCACAGCACAGGCAATGCTCCACAGCCACCTCTGCAGCCCCAGCCCAGCTCCTGAGGGACCAAATGAGCCCAAGTCCCACCTGGGGGCAGGGCCCAGGAAGACCAAGGGGTATTGAAGGCTGACCACAAGGCAAGCACACATCTTGACCCTACCTCCTCTTGGAATTTCCATCTGAACAGCGCTGGAATCCAGGAGTTGGTAGCTGTGCGTGTGCTTCTCTGGATCATTTTTGTCTTTCTTTCTGTGTCTTCTTCTAATTCTTTCGTCTTGCAAATTTTGAGTAACTTTAAATTGAACAAGTTAAGCGTTTGTGAAGTTGAATGGGCCAAGTTATTGCTCTGAGAAGTGTTTTTGATTGATTGAATGTTGCATTAAACCTTTTGCCAAGTTTCTCTGATTTTCTAAAGTTGCCAGTAAAGGCTGTTGTGTTGATTTGAGCTCCTGAGAATCTCTTTCACTGGTATTTCTCCAGTGCATCCAACTCAGAGGACACAAACAATTGTAATTCCTTTTAAATGTCTCCTTGAGAGTTTTTTAGTGAATGGGAGTCAGGGTTTGTGTGTCCTGCTTGGCCCAGCCCAGGCAAGGCTTTCCCAGCCACATTCCACACTCCATTGCCCAGCTGGAGCTGCTGCTGCCTCCGAGTTGTGCTGCCCCAGCCCCAGGGACGCTCTCCTTGTCTGCCCATTCCCCCACGGTCTCTGGGCAGGGATGGCCTCACTGGGGGCTGCTGACATCCTCAGCACCTTGGAGGCTGCTGCTGAATTTCACTGCTGCAGAGGCTTGTTCAGCCTTCAGCTCTTCAGTGCAGGACTTCAGTGTCCCAGGGCTCATTACCATTCTGAACACCTTAACCAGCCAAGCCTCTGGGGATAATTTGATTTCAGTTTCCAAATCTTGTGTGGTTAATAAGAGAGATTTCAGAAGCCAATTCAATGTGAATCACTACATTGAAAGAGACAGGTGAAAAGATTTTTTAGGTCCTGGTTTGTTTTTGTTTTTTTTTTTTTTTATGGGTACTTCATTGATATGTGCAGTCTCCAATTGACACTGAATCCAAGTACCTCCTCATGCAGTTTGAGTAGATATGAAAATCAAGACCCTCCATGGCTGACAATGAATCAGACTCTGTCCCTACCCCCACCCCACCATTTCCCCCATCCAAGCCCTGGCACTCAGAGCAGCCTTGTGCAAATCTGAGCTCCCTCCAGCCCAGGCTGCATCTGCAGCTTTCAGCTCCTTGGCTCCAACTCCCACCTGCTTTCCTTGGAGAAGGAGCTGCCCCAGACACAGAGGAATGTTCATTTCTTGTCAGCCAACAAAGCCAAGGGAAGGTACAGCTCCATCAAATGCAAAAGTCATTCCTCTGCTGGATATTAAATCCACTGTGCACAGCAGACAGCCTCAGAGCAATGGAAAACACCTTCTGTGCCCAGCACAGATCCCAAGGTCCCCCCAAAACTCCCCTGCCCTGATTCTGCCCAGATTTGCTCTTTGCACACACGAGTCACAGGCTGAAGTCAGGAGCTCCCTCCATGTCCAAGAGGGAGGAAAAGAGAGAAAGGGGATGAAGAGCTCTCCTGTGCAGAGCCAAGGTCCAAGTGCAGCCCTTGCAGTGGGAACCACAACTCATCAGGTTTGTGTCCTTTGGGCTCAGGGACTGGTGACACTCAGAGGCACAGAAAGGTTTCTTGCCAACAAACACAAGTTGAACATTTGAACAGTTTAATAACCATCACAGCTCTTCCCTCAGCTCTCTGGGATGTCCCAGCAGCATCTGACATGTCCACCATCCCCCAGGGATTTCTGTACAGGAACAGTTTAAGTCTAAGACATAAGAAAATATAATTCTGTGATAGATATAAGTAAGGTGCTGACTAGTGTGATATATATTTGAACTTCACAAAGACTGGACAACTCCCTGAAGTTCAAAGCATGAAACCAGTCAGTTGAGAGGCACTTGAATGACCCGAGAGCATCTGGAGTAGGAAATATGGGAGCAAGGGAAAGGACATACATCCATCTGGTCTAGTGAAGAGATGTCCTTAGACATGGCCATTTAAACAGGAAAGCTGGAAACACCGGAAGGAAGGGGGTCATTAAATATTAGACTGAATGTTGGTGGCAAAGGAAGAGGGGAAGATCAGTATTTCTTCTCCTCCCATCAGTAGAAGGATCCAGTAGATCCAGGAAATTCCTGTTCCTGGCAGGAGAACATTGCCATTTCGTAAAAGTAATCAAGTGACCCAGATAATAAAGATTTGCTTGTATCTTATGAAACTAACAGGTATTAACACTTTTGCCCCTTTCCAGGCAGACATCAGCTGTGTGCCCATGAACAGGCAGTGCCACTTGTGCCCAGCTGGGATTGGATCTCTCCCAGAGCACCTGAGGCAGAGCAGAGCACCTTGCAAGCTGCAGGTCCCTGACAGCCCCACAGGGCTCCTGTCCCATCAACATCTGCTCTGCTCCAGTCTGAAACAGGGCCCAGCATGGTGCCGGGATCATCAGAGAGCTGAGGTGTGTGCTAGAATTCAATGCCCAATATTGCTCATTCTGTGATTCTCTGGAACCAGCCATGGAGCAGTTGTGAGCGCCTGGGGCCCAATGGAATCAAGGGGCCAATCCTCCTCTGCAAGGACTCTGGGAACTGAGGGAACAATTGTGACACTGTGGTGCCCCATGGAACCAAGGGTCATTGTGACACTGTAGCACCAAGGAATTCATGGTGGCACTCTGAGGCCTCATGGAGCCAAGAGGCCACTGTGACCCTGCAGGGCCTTGTGGAACCATGCAGAGCATTGTGACAGAGCGGGACCTGGTGTCATGATGGGGCCATTGTGACACTGCAGAGCCCCATGGAACCAAGGGGCCAGTGCTGCTCCTCAGGGATTCCTGGAATGAAGGAAACATGTTTGACACCGTGGTGGCCCTTGGGACCTAGAGGCCACTGTGACACTGTGGAACCAAGGAGAGCATTGCTGCACTGCCAGACCTCATGGAACCAAGGATCCATTGTGACACTGCAGGGCCTTGGGGGACCAAAAGTCCATTGTGACACTGCAGGGCCTTGGGAGACCAAGGATCCCATGTGACACTGCAGGGCCCAAGGATCCAAGGGACTTTGTGACACCAAGGGGTCCCATGGAACCAAAGGGACATTGTGAAACGGGGAGGCCTCATGGAATCATGGAGACCATTGGGACACTCTGGGGCCTCATGGAACCCTGGTGACACCAAGCTGGGTGTGAGTGTGGATCTGCTGGAGGGTAGAAGGGCTCTGCACAGGGCCCTGGACAGGCTGGATCCAGGGCCCAAATCCAACAAGGTGAGGTTTAACAAGTCCAAGTGCTGGGTCCTGCACTTTGGCCACAACAAGCCCTGCAGCACTACAGGCTGGGGACAGAGTGGCTGGAGAGCAGCCAGGCAGAAAGGGACCTGCAGGGACTGATGGACAGCAGGCTGGACATGAGGCAGCAGTGTGCCCAGGTGGGCAAGAAGGCCAATGGCTCCTGGCCTGGATCAGGAATGGTGTGGCCAGCAGGAGCAGGGCAGGGATTCTTGCCCTGTGCTCAGCACTGGCTGGGCAGCACCTCGAGTGCTGTGTGCGGTTCTGGGGCCCCTGAGGTGGAAATGAGTAAGAAATTTGCAACAGCGTCTGCAGTGGCACAGGAAACTCCCAGCTGATGGGAACAAACTTTCTGGCTGAGTGCAGAGGCCAGGACAAAGCTGAGTGGTTTCCCTGGTGTCCTCCAGCCCTTGCTGGCCCCAGGGGCTGATGGCATTTGTGCTCCCTCAGGTTCATGTCCCCACAGCAACAGCACGGGGGTGCTCCCGCCTGCTGTGTGCAATGCAAACAGGGGCTGCTGAGCCAGTGCTGCCATGGCTGTGCCTGCAAGGATGGGGCACCTGTGTGAGCTGGGGGAGAGGCCAGGGCTGCAGAGGGGGGATGTTCTTGGCAGCTCCATCAGGACGCTCTGGGACGCTGCCCTGGGCTGTGCAGCGCACTGGGGATGGATCAGCCCCTGCTCTGCTGCTCCTTCCCGTCTGCCCCAGGGCCCTTGCAGAGCCCCAGCCATGCTGTTTGCCCCCAGCCTGCCCACGGCCAGCCTGGGGCTGCTCACGGGGGTTTCTGTGCTGAGCATTGGCCTGGCCGTGTTCTTGAGAGAGCCTGGGCAAGGAGCCTGGAGCCCCCAGGGCCTGGGCTGAGGCGTCAGCGCTGCCCCAGCAGTGCCCATGGCCTGTCCCTGCTGCAGCCCCGGCACTGCCACCCCCAGGGCTGTGCCCGGCCCCGAGAGCACTCAGGCCCTGCAGCAACACCAGGGCCAGCAGGGCAGCGGGGCAGGGCCACGGCAGCAGCACTGGCAACACCAAGTGCTGCTGCTACTGCTGGGCACAGCTGCTGGGCCAGCACTGATCTGCCCCAGCTCTGCACACAGACATTGCTGCTGCAGCTCCAGAGAAGGCAACAAAAGGGCATCTCTGCAGAAAACTCTGCTGGGAGATCCTTTATTTCTTTTAAAGCCACCGAGAGCACAGGCCCTCATTGACACAGTCTTTGGCCAGGGAAGGTGGAGGGAAACAAAATGAGAATAGGCGCAAACAATGACATTTATTTGTAGATAATGTGAAAAAAGTAAAACAAAGAAAAAGAACTTTCAAAATGAAACCAACAAGAAGTATGAAAGATGAATTTTATGACTTGTTATTTGAAGAAATTGGCCAGCATTTCAATGTTTCCTAAAGCATCCAGTCATCAGTCTCCACACTGCAGCCTTGAGCTCCTGGTTCCTCAGGCTGTAGATGAGGGGGTTCAGGGCTGGAGGCACCACCGAGTACAGAACGGACACTGACAGATCCAGGGATGGGGAGGAGATGGAGGGGGGCTTCAGGTAAGAAAACATTGCAGTGCTGATGAACAGAGAGACCACAGCCAGGTGAGGGAGGCAGGTGGAAAAGGCTTTGTGCCGTCCCTGCTCCGAGGGGATCCTCAGCACAGCCCTGAAGATCTGCACATAGGAGAAAACAATGAACACAAAACAGCCTTGTGCTAAACAGGCACTAACAGCAAGAAGACCCAGTTCCCTGAGATAGGATTTGGAGCAGGAGAGCTTGAGGATCTGTGGGATGTCACAGAAGAACTGGTCCAGGGCATTGCCATGGCACAGGGGCAGGGAAAATGTATTGGCTGTGTGCATGAGAGCATTGAAAAAGGCACTGGCCCAGGCAGCTGCTGCCATGTGGGCACAAGCTCTGCTGCCCAGGAGGGTCCCGTAGTGCAGGGGTTTGCAGATGGACACGTAGCGGTCGTAGCACATGATGGTCAGGAGGTAAAACTCTGCTGAAATGAAAAACAGAAATATGAAGAGCTGAGCAGCACATCCTGTGTAGGAGATGTTCCTGGTGTCCCAGAGGGAATTGTGCATGGCTTTGGGGACAGTGGTGCAGATGCAGCCCAGGTCAGTGAGGGCCAGGTTGAGCAGGAAGAAGAACATGGGCGTGTGCAGGTGGTGGCCGCAGGCTACAGCGCTGATGATGAGGCCGTTGCCCAGGAGGGCAGCCAGGGAGATGCCCAGCAAGAGGCAGAAGTGCAGGAGCTGCAGCTGCCACGTGTCTGCCAGTGTCAGCACGAGGAAGTGCCTGATGGAGCTGCTGTTGGACATTTGCGCTGTCTTGGCATGGGGATCTGTAAAAGAAATAATCATGGCACAGTTGCGTTTGGAGAGGACTTTAAATATCCCAGCACAGCCTGGGGGCACTTTCCCCCCACTGCCTGCCCAGGGCTCTGCTGCCTGGAGCTGTCCCTGCCAGCAGCTGCTTCCCTGTGCCCAGGGCTGGGCCCTGCCAGTGCTGCCAGAGCCCAGCCCAGCCCTGGGGGCTCAGCTCTGCCCTGCAGAGCCCTCCCAGCTCAGGCACTGCCCAGGGGCAGCTCTGGCTCTGCAGGCTCTGATGGCAACATCAGAGCAACGCATTGGAGGATGGAAAAGCGACACTGATGCTGCCTGTAAGGGGCCCTGTGCTGATTTCTGTCACTGCCTGGTTCATTGCCAACCCAGAGGAGTAAAATAAAAAGGCAGGATTTTCTCTTTTATGCAGCCCCTGCTTTGCTGTGCTCCCTGTATAATCTACTTGGAAAAGTTCTGCAGTTAAATGCCATGCTGAGAGCAGTCCTGAACAATGCAGCACCCTCCCCACACAAGGAGAACACTTCCAAGCCTGACCAGCTGTCTCCCCCCGACCCAGATCTTGTCCCCCAGTGCTGGGAGCAGCTGCCAGGGCTGGCTGAGAGCTGTCCCTGGCAGGCAGCAGAGTCCCTGCCCCAGCACAGCACCCTGGGCTGCAGGACCCTGCTCTGCAGGACAGCCCTGGGCACCCCTGGCTGCTCTGCACAAGAGACAAGCAGAGAATGTACTCACAGGCTCTGCATCATTGGGATGTTCCAGCTTTAGGAGATGGCTCCAGGAGCTGCAGCTGCATTGTCCTGCAGCCAGAGGTTCCTGTGCCAAGGGCTGGCAGGGATTCTGCCCCAGGCACTTCTCAGCACCTTCCCAGCCCTGACTGATTGAAGCTCTCTGTGCCTCTGTGCTGTGCCCGGGCTGGCTGCAGGCAGTGCCCCAGCCCTGCTGGGCTGGCAGAAGAGCTGCTTGTTAAAAGAAAAGTCACCATTTAAGGAAAAACTCCATTTAAGGAAGGGTCACCATTTGAGGAGGAGAAGGAGAGACGTGCACATCTTAGGGGTGATGATCATTGGTCTCCAATTTATTGATTAGGTTACACACTTTTATAATAGTGTTAATAAGCTCATACATATTCTGTAACCTAAGCATTCTATTCGTTGAGCTAAACATCAACTCTTCTTCATTCTTTCAGTCTTGCATTCCACTTTCCCACGCCTCTCTGACTCCTTGTTATCACATTTAGAGATGTCCAATGACACAGTATTTTCGCAGGTGCAAGAACTCAGATCAGAAGGCTAAACACAGTACTTTTCCAGCTTCTAATAATTAGCATTCCCACAGCTCAGGACTCTTTCTTTGTTTCACTGCTGCTTTTAATAAACGATTCTCCGTAAATAAAATCATTCTCTATACAACATAAAAGAAATGATTCTCCGTGGGCTAAGTTACATAACAGGGATCCGTGCGTGGAACGTTCAGCGTGGAACGCTGGCGTGTCACAAAGGACACCACCCATGGCAGCGTCCGTTGGTGGGGCAGCAGCCCCCAACCCTCAGTGTCCGTCAGGACAGCGACCGGAGAGGACGCGAGTGCGCAGCTGGCCACAAACCTGCGAGCACAGCTCACCTCTTGCCTTCAATCAATCCCATTTTCACCTGGGCTACATCGACTCCACCTTCCCCAGAGCCATCCTTTCTCCTGCGGGATGGAGGAGACATCTCCAAGCCTGCCCAAGGTGGGCTGGGAGAAGGTGGAGGCTCCTAAGAAGCGCGGCTCTGCGGCGTCGCCCATCGAGATGATCATGGCAGAGCATCTCAGTGAGTCAGGGGGCCCTGGGGGACCGGGCAGGGCTGGGCCCCAGCAGCAAAGGGGAGCCATTTTCTGCTCCTTCCTCTCTCCCTGGCCTCCCCCTTCATGGCACTCCCTGAATTTCTCCCCCTCGTTGTTAGATAACTGCTGGATACCTGCTTATTCACGCCATGCCCTGGACTTCATCCACGATTTTGCCACCGAGCCCAACAAGGTACTGACATTGGGCGATGGCCGTGCCAGGCCGGGGGTGCTGGCTCTGCTCTCCCAGGGCTCTGGGTGTCCTCACGCTGTCTCGCTGTCACTGTCCCCCCAAAGTTCCAGGACGAGGAGCAGAAGGAGGAGTTCCTCCACAGCATCTCCACCCTGTGCAGAGACGCCGTGCTCCACGACTTCGACGAGGACCTGAGCGAGTTCTGCGGCAGGGTCAACCTGGTGGAGCAGATCCAGGTGAGGGGGCACGGACCCTCGTTACCCCGCGAGGGGCAGGGCACGGCTCTGGTGGTGGCTGCCCCGTTCTAGCCCGGTTGTGCTCTGCAGATGCTGCTGGTTTTGGAGCCCAGGGATGAGATTTGCAGCCGGCTGCGGCGCCTGGCCATGCTCGCCTTTGCTGGACTGAGGTACTGACCCGAGGGCCCTCAGACCCTGCCCATCCCTCCTTTTTCCGCTCTTTTTTCCCCCTCACAATTCCCATTTTTCAATGGGAATTGGAAAACGCAGCGCCTTCAGTGGTGCTGCGGTGTTGGAATCCATAAGGTCAGAGGGTTTTTGAGAAAGTTTTGAAAAAGACAGGCCCCAAAGACAGGCGGTGTTGGAATCCATAAGGTCAGAGGGTTTTTGAGAGTTGGGATCCATAAGGTTAGAGGGTTTTTGAGAAAGTTTTTCCCCCCTCACAATTCCCATTTTTCAATGGGAATTGGAAAACGCAGCGCCTTCGGTGGTGCTGCGGTGTTGGAATCCGTAAGGTCAGAGGGTTTTTGAGAGTTGGAATCCATAAGATTGGAGGGTTTTTGAGAGTTGGAATCCATAAGGTCAGAGGGTTTTGGAGAAAGTTTTTCCCCCTCACAATTCCCATTTTTCAACGGGAACTGGAAAACGCAGCGCCTTCAGTGGTGCTGCGGTGTTGGAATCCATAAGGTCAGAGGGTTTTTGAGAGTTGGAATCCATAAGGTTAGAGGGTTTTTGAGAGTTGGAATCCATAAGATTAGAGGGTTTTTGAGAGTTGGAATCCATAAGGTTAGAGGGTTTTTGAGAGTTGGAATCCATAAGATTAGAGGGTTTTTGAGAGTTGGAATCCATAAGGTTAGAGGGTTTTTGAGAGTTGGAATCCAAAAGGTTTGAGGGTTTTTGAGAGTTGGAATCCATAAGATTTGAGGGTTTTTGAGAGTTGGAATCCATAAGGTTAGAGGGTTTTTGAGAGTTGGAGTCCATAAGATTAGAGGGTTTTTGAGAGTTGGGATCCATAAGATTTGAGGGGTTTTGAGAAAGTTTTTCCCCCTCACAATTCCCATTTTCCATGGGCATTGGAAAACACAGCGCCTTCAGTGGTGCTGCGGTGTTGGAATCCATAAGGTCAGAGGGTTTTTGAGAAAGTTTTGAAAAAGAGAAAATAGAAAAACTATATATATATATATATATATATAAACTATATACATATAGAAAAACTATATATATAGAAAAACTATGTATATAAAAAACTATATAAACTCTATATGTATATATATAAAAACTATATATATAGAAAAATTATATATATATATAGAAAAACTGTATATGTATACATAGAAAAAATATATAAAAACTATATAGAAAAACGATATATATATAAACTGTATATGTATATATAAAAACTATATATAGAAAAACGATATATATAAAAACGATATATATAAAAACGATATATATAAAAACTATATATATATAAAAAACCTATATATATATTTAAAAACTATATATAAACTATATATATTTACAAATAAACTATATATATAAACCATATATATATAAAATGATATATAAAAACTATATATGTATATATAAAAACTATATATATAGAAAAACCATATATATATAAAAACTATATATATACAAAAAACCCTATATATCTTAAAAAACTATATATATATAAACTATATATATATAAACCATATATATATAAAATTATATATATAAAAACTATATATATCTACAAATAAACTATATACCTATATCTACATCTATATTTATATCTACATCTATATATATCTATATCTATATCTATATCTATATCTATATCTATATCTATATCTATATCTATATCTCTGTCTATATCTATATCTAAATCTATATATATAAAGCATTTATGTATATAAACTTCTGGCGAGGCCCTGCAGGAGATCTTGAGGTGCTGCTCCCACCACCAGTGTCCAACCGGGCCCCTTCTCTCTCGGCAGCACCATCGGGGCCCTGCGGGACACCAAGGAGGTTTTGAGGCTCTGCTTCAACAGCGTCTTCTTCCTGCGCCCACGCTCGGCCATGCCGGACCAGCAGGCCACCCTCTGCACTCGGGTGAGCGCTGGGGGAGCCTCCAGACCTTCTGGGCTGCTCCTCAGGACTGGAGATCCGGGCTCAGCTTCACTTCCCAACCCTCATTCCTCCATCCCATGCTGGATCCATCCCAACCCTCATTCCTTCATCCCACGCTGGATCCATCCCAACCCTCATTCCTTCATCCCATGCTGGATCCATCCCAACCCTCATTCCTTCATCCCATGCTGGATCCATCCCAACCCTCATTCCTTCATCCCATTCCTCCATCCCAACCCTCATTCCCTCATCCCATGCTGGATCCATCCCCAACCCTCATTCCTTCATCCCATTCCTCCATCCCAACCCTCATTCCTTCATCCCATGCTGGATCCATCCCAACCCTCATTCCTTCATCCCTTGCTGGATCCATCCCAACCCTCATTCCTTCATCCCATGCTGGATCCATCCCAACCCTCATTCCTTCATCCCGTGCTGGATCCATCCTAACCCTCATTCCTCCATCCCATTCCTCCATCCCAACCCTCATTCCTTCATCCCATGCTGGATCCATCCCAACCCTCATTCCTTCATGCCATGCTGGATCCATCCCAACCCTCATTCCTTCATCCCATGCTGGATCCATCCCAACCCTCATTCCTTCATCCCACGCTGGATCCATCCCAACCCTCATTCCTCCATCCCATGCTGGTTCCATCCCAACCCTCATTCCTTCATCCCATGCTGGATCCATCCCAACCCTCATTCCTCCATCCCATGCTGGATCCATCCCAACCCTCATTCCTTCATCCCAGGCTCAGCTTCACTTCCCAACCCTCGTTCCTTCATCCCATTCCTCCATCCCAACCCTCATTCCTTCATCCCATGCTGGATCCATCCCAACCCTCATTCCTTCATCCCATTCCTCCATCCCAACCCTCATTCCTTCATCCCATGCTGGATCCATCCCAACCCTCATTCCTCCATCCCATGCTGGATCCACCCCAACCCTCATTCCTTCATCCCATGCTGGATCCACCCCAACCCTCATTCCTTCATCCCATGCTGGATCCATCCCAACCTCGTTCCTTCATCCCATGCTGGATCCATCCCAACCCTCATTCCTTCATCCCGTGCTGGATCCATCCCAACCCTCATTCCTTCATCCCATGCTGGATCCATCCCAACCCTCATTCCTCCATCCCATGCTGGATCCATCCCAACCCTCATTCCTTCATCCCATGCTGGATCCATCCCAACCCTCATTCCTTCTTCCCATTCCTCCATCCCAACCCTCATTCCTTCATCCCATTCCTCCATCCCAACCCTCATTCCTTCATCCCATGCTGGATCCATCCCAACCCTCATTCCTTCATCCCATGCTGGATCCATCCCAACCCTCGTTCCTTCATCCCTTGCTGGATCCATCCCAACCCTCATTCCTTCATTCCACGCTGGATCCATCCCAACCCTTGTTCCTTCATCCCACGCTGGATCCATCCCAACCCTCATTCCTTCATCCCATGCTGGATCCATCCCAACCCTCATTCCTTCATCCCATGCTGGATCCATCCCAACCCTCATTCCTTCATCCCATGCTGGATCCATCCCAACCCTCGTTCCTTCATCCCATTCCTCCATCCCAACCCTCATTCCTTCATCCCATGCTGGATCCATCCCAACCCTCATTCCTCCATCCCATGCTGGATCCATCCCAACCCTCATTCCTTCATCCCATGCTGGATCCATCCCAACCCTCATTCCTTCATCCCATGCTGGATCCATCCCAACCCTCATTCCTTCATCCCATGCTGGATCCATCCCAACCCTCATTCCTTCATCCCACGCTGGATCCATCCCAACCCTCATTCCTTCATCCCATGCTGGATCCATCCCAACCCTCATTCCTTCATCCCATGCTGGATCCATCCCAACCCTCATTCCTTCTTCCCATTCCTCCATCCCAACCCTCATTCCTTCATCCCATGCTGGATCCATCCCAACCCTCATTCCTCCATCCCATTCCTCCATCCCAACCCTCATTCCTTCATCTCATGCTGGATCCATCCCAACCCTCATTCCTTCATCCCATGCTGGATCCATCCCAACCCTCATTCCTTCATCCCATGCTGGATCCATCCCAACCCTCATTCCTTCATCCCATGCTGGATCCATCCCAACCCTCATTCCTTCATCCCATGCTGGATCCATCCCAACCCTCATTCCTTCATCCCATTCCTCCATCCCAACCCTCATTCCTTCATCCCATGCTGGATCCATCCCAACCCTCATTCCTCCATCCCATTCCTCCCTCCCTGGCACTCTGCCCCCGGCACCCAGCCCGTTCCCGTGTCCCTCCCCTCAAACTGGGCGTTCAGATCGGCGCCCTGGCCCTGTGAGGGACACCAGAGTCACGGCCACCTGCTCTCTGTCGTCCTCGCAGGCCCTGGTGTCCATGGACACCATGCTGGAGGTGTTGGTGCTCAACTCTCCCGGCATCAAAAGCTACGAGATGCTGCCGGTCATCTTGGAGGTCTGGACTGGTGGGGAAGGTGGAAGGAACAGCTCCAGGTGGAGGGGGAAGGAGCTCGGGGTTGTGCCCAGGCTTGTCCTGGAGGAGCCTCCCTGCAGGGTTTGCTTGAGGGCAGAGGAAGCCTGAGGGATGGGGCAGGTGTTCCTCAGGAGAGGAAACATGCTGCTGCTGTTTGTGTCTTGGTGCTAAGCTTCTCCTGAAATGGAGAACGTAAACTTTCTTCACTTTTCTGAATTGCTATGAATTATAAATTAAGGAAAAAAAAATATATATGGGAGCAGGAAATAACAGTTCTTTAATAGGGAAGGAAATATGATGGTGCAGGTGTTCCTCAGGACAGGAGCCATGCTGCTGCTGCTTGTCTCTTGGTTTGGAAAGACAGGATTCTGCTGAGCTTCTCCTGAAATGGAGAACGTAAACTTTCTTCACTTTTCTGAAAAAAAAAAAAAAAAAAAAAAGGGAGCAGGAAATAACCGTTCTTTAATAGGGAAGAAAATAGAATGGTGCAGGTGTTCCTCAGGACAGGAACCATGCTGCTGCTGCTTGTGTATTGGTTTGGAAAGACGAGAGTCTGTTAAATTTCTCATGAAATGAACATAAACTTTCTTCACTTTTCTGAATTGCTATAAATTATAAATTAAGGGCAAAAAAAAATCTGGGAGCAGGAAATAACATTTCTTTAATAGGGAAGGAAATAGGATGGTGCAGGTGTTCCTCAGGACAGGAGCCATGCTGCTGCTGCTTGTGTCTTGGTGCTAAGCTTCTCCTGAAATGGAGAATGTAAACTTTCTCCACTTTTCTGAATTGCTATAAATTTTAAATTAAGGGGCTCTCAGGCAAAAAAAGAAAAAATCTGGGAGCAGGAAATAACAGTTCTTTAATAGGGAAGAAAATAGGACGGTGCAAGTGTTCCTCAGGACAGGGGCCATGTTGCTGCTGCTTGTGTCTTGGTTTGGAAAGACAGGAGTCTGCTGAGCTTCTCCTGAAATGGAGAACGTAACCTTTCTTCACTTTTCTGGGAAAAAAAAAAAATCTGGGAGCAGGAAATAACAGTTCTTTAATAGGGAAGAAAATAGGATGGTGCAGGTGTTCCTCAGGACAGGAGCCATGTTGCTGCTGCTTGTGTCTTGGTTTGGAAAGACAAGAGTCTGTTAAACTTCTCCTGAAATGGAGAACATAAACTTTCTTCACTTTTCTGCCTTGCTATAAATTATAAATTAAGGAAAAAAATATATATATGCGAGCAGGAAATAACAGTTCTTTAATAGGGAAGAAAATAGGATGGTGCAGATGTTTCTCAGGACAGGAGCCATGCTGCTGCTGCTTGTGTCTTGGTGCTAAGCTTCTCCTGAAATGGAGAATATAAACTTTCTTCACTTTTCTGAATTGCAGTAAGTTTTAAATTAAGGGCTAAAAAAAAAAAAAAAAAATCTGGGAGCAGGAAATAACAGTTCTTTAATAGGGAAGGAAATAGGACGGTGCCAGTGTTTCTCAGGACAGGAGCCATGTTGCTGCTGCTTGTGTCTTGGTGCTAAGCTTGTCCTGAAATGGAGAATGTAAACTTTCTTCACTTTTCTGAATTGATATAAATTTTAAATTAGGGGGAAAAAATCTGGGAGCAGGAAATAACAGTTCTTTAATAGGGAAGGAAATTGGATGGTGCCGGTGTTCCTCAGGAGAGGAGCCATGCTGCTTGTCTCTTGGTTTGGAAAGACAGGAGTCTGCTGAGCTTCTCCTGAAATGAATATAAACTTTCTTCACTTTTCTGCACTGCTATAAATTATAAATTAAGGGGAAATAAATAATCTGGGAGCAGGAAATAACAGTTCTTTAATAGGGAAGGAAATAGGATGGTGCAAGTGTTCCTCAGGACAGGAGCCATGTTGCTGCTGCTTGTGTCTTGGTTTGGAAAGACAGGAGTCTGTTAAACTTCTCATGAAATGAACATAAACTTTCTTCACTTTTCTGAATTGCTATAAGTTTTAAATTAGGGGGAATAAAGAAATATAGGAGCAGGAAATAGCAGTTCTTTAATAGGGAAGAAAATAGGATGGTGCAGGTGTTCCTCAGGACAGGAGCCATGCTGCTGCTGCTTGTGTCTTGGTTTGGAAAGACAAGAGTCTGTTAAACTTCTCATGAAATGGAGAACATAAACTTTCTTCACTTTTCTGAATTGCTATAAATTATAAATTAAGGGCAAAAAAAATCTGGGAGCAGGAAATAACAGTTCTTTAATAGGGAAGAAAATAGAATGGCGCAAGTGTTCCTCAGGACAGGAGCCATGTTGCTGCTGCTTGTCTCTTGGTTTGGAAAGAAGGGAGTCTGCTGAGCTTCTCCTGAAATGGAGAATGTAAACTTTCTTCACTTTTCTGAATTGCTATAAATTATAAATTAAGGGAAAAAAAAATCTGGGAGCAGGAAACAATTCTTTAATAGGGAAGAAAATAGGATGGTGCAGGTGTTCCTCAGGACAGGAGCCATGCTGCTGCTGCTTGTGGCTTGGTTTGGAAAGACAGGAGTCTGTTAAACTTCTCATGAAATGAACATAAACTTTCTTCACTTTTCTGAATTGCTATAAATTATAAATTAAGGAAAAAAAATATATATATGGGAGCAGGAAATAACAGTTCTTTAATAGGGAAGGAAATAGGGTGGTGCAGGTGTTTCTCAGGACAGGAGCCATGCTGCTGCTGCTTGTCTCTTGGTTTGGAAAGACAAGAGTCTGTTAAACTTCTCATGATATGAACATAAACTTTCTTCACTTTTCTGCCTTGCTATAAATTATAAATTAAGGGCAAAAAAAATCTGGGAGCAGGAAATAACAGTTCTTTAATAGGGAAGGAAATAGGACGGTGCAAGTGTTCCTCAGGACAGGAGCCATGTTGCTGCTGCTTGTGTCTTGGTGCTAAGCTTCTCCTGAAATGGAGAACGTAAACTTTCTTCACTTTTCTGAATTGCTATAAATTATAAATTAAGGGGAAAAAAATAAAAATCTGGGAGCAGGAAATAACAGTTTATTAATAGGGAAGGAAATAGGGTGGTGCAGGTGTTCCTCAGGACAGGAGCCATGCTGCTGCTGCTTGTGTCTTGGTTTGGAAAGACAAGAGTCTGTTAAACTTCTCCTGAAATGGAGAACATAAACTTTCTTCACTTTTCTGCATTGCTATAAATTATAAATTAAGGGAAAAAAAAATCTGGGAGCAGGAAATAACAGTTTTTTGATAGGGAAGAAAATAGGACGGTGCCAGTGTTTCTCAGGACAGGAGCCATGTTGCTGCTGCTTGTGTCTTGGTGCTAAGCTTCTCCTGAAATGGAGAACACAAACTTTCTTCACTTTTCTGAATTGCTATAAATTTTGAATTAGGGGAAAAAAAGGAGCAGGAAATAACAGTTCTTTAATAGGGAAGGAAATAGGATGGTGCAGGTGTTCCTCAGGACAGGAGCCATGTTGCTGCTGCTGCTTGTGTCTTGGTGCTAAGCTTCTCCTGAAATGGAGAACATAAACTTTCTCCACTTTTCTGAATTGATATAAATTTTAAATTAGGGGGAAAAAAAAATCTGGGAGCAGGAAATAGCAGTTCTTTAATAGGGAAGAAAATAGGATGGTGCAAGTGTTCCTCAGGACAGGAGCCATGTTGCTGCTGCTTGTGTCTTGGTGCTAAGCTTCTCCTGAAATGGAGAATGTAACCTTTCTTCACTTTTCTGAATTGCTATAAATTACAAATTAAGGGGCTCTCAGGCAAAAAAATAAATATGGGAGCATTCTTCCTCTGGAGATCTAGTGGAAGAAGAGGCAGCTGCTGGTTTTTTCTAGGGAATCTAGTGGAGAAGCTGTTAGAACTTCTGGATTATAAATGCTTGGCTCCTCCCTCTGGGCGCAGCATCTCACGATGGGATGCTGCAGTTCTTATCGGTCGTGCAGTGACATTTGACAGCTTGTTATCAGCAAAAGTTGTTTCTCGAGGGAGGAAGAACTTTTTCTTCTCACCTGCAGCTTCTCTGTCCCCAGGTTCTGCTGGATTACCTGTTCTCTGACATGGCATCAGTGCAGGAGAGGGCCATAGAGAGGATCCAGCCGCTGATCCGTCTGCTGGTCGATGCTGTCGCCAAGGAGGTGAGGACTGGTCACCCTCCATCCCTGCGTCCTGGTTCAGCCACAGCCCCAAAAATGCCTTCAGACCTCACCTCAACCCTTCTGCTCTTCTTCCCCAGCTTGAAGATGAGGATGAGGACGATGATGCTACCAGAAAACTGATCCAGAAGCCGGTCCTGGGGAAGCTGGTGGGCCATCTGTTTTTCAAGTTGTTCAAGCCCCCCGAAAGCATCTCAGCGGTGGTGGAAATTCTCTGCTGCCTCGTGGGGTTCCTCTTTGAGCAGAAAGGTAAGAGAAGCCGTGGTGGGCTGCGTTCCCCACGTACACCTGTTTGTCCTCCTTGGCCTTGTGACGGCCCCTTGTTCTTGGTGTGGGTGCCACCATCACCTCTTTTTTAGGTGATGCAGCAGAGAGTCAGGTCGAGCCCCCAGAAAACTGGGAATTCGAGATCAATTCCTGGGTGAACGCGTCCAGCGCCAGCAAGGTTCAGGTATGGAGCCGTCCCACCTTGCTGGGGCTCTCACCTGTGGCATCAGCAGGGGGATTTGTGTGTGCAAAGGGGCACAGAATCAGCGGGGATGTCCCTGGTGAAATGAGAATTGTGAGAAATTGAGGGTGGGAAACGGGAGGAGGAAAAGGGCGGGAAATGTGAGGGGACAAAATGGCGGGGAAGGCGAGGGGAGAAAAGGGCGGGAAATATGAAAGGAGAAAAGAAAAGGAAATGTGAGGGGAAACAAGAAGGAGAAAATGGTGGGAAAGGTGAGGGGAGAAGGAGGGAGGGAAACATGATGGGAGAAAAGTGGGGGAAATGTGAGGGGGAGAAAGGAGGGGAATGTGAGGGGGGGGGAAATGGCGGGAAATGTGAAGGGGAAAAAGGGCGGGAAACGTGAGGGGAGAAAAAGGGCGGGAAATGTGAAGGGGAAAAAGGGCAAGAAATATCGGGGAAAAGGAAGGAAATAAGAGGAGAAAAAGGGTGGGAAACTTGAGAGGAGAAAAATAGCAGGAAACATGAGGGAGAAAAGGGCAGAAAACAGGAGGACAGCAAAGGATAGGAAATGTGAGGGGGGGAAAGGGCACTGGCTGGCACTGGCATCTGCTCCCTTCCTTCCTGCCCCAGGCCTTTGGGAAATACCTCGAGCCAGACAAGAGGACCGCAGTCGTCCTTGAGGCCATCGAGATCTTGGGACGCTCCAACCTCATGAACAAGGATGGCCCAGCGGAGTTTCTGGAGGAGGCCATGAATTCCCCTGAGATGTGGCTGACGGATGTAAGTGGCCTGTGGCATTCACACCTTCCTTTTTGCCACACCTGTGCTGGTGTCGTGGCTTGTTTGATGTGATTTTCCCTCTTTGGCAGTGCTTTGAGATGGGTTAGCTGTGTTATTTAAATCCTGACAGAGGGATGGGCAGGGCAGCCCAAGATACAGCTGTGACCGTGGTCACAGGGGGTTTTCAGGATGAAGACGAGACGAGAATGTTGACTCTGTGATCAGAAGGCTTGATTTATTATTTTATGATATATATATTACATTAAAACTATACTAAAATGAAAGAGAAAGGTTCTTCAGATGCTAGCTAGGCTAAGAATAGAAAAGAATGAACAACAAAGCTGAGATAGCTCTGTCTTTGATTAATTGGCCATTAATTATAAACATCTAAGATGGGCCAATCACAGGTGGACTTGTTGCATTCTACAGCAGCAGATAACCATTGTTTACTTTTGTTTCTGAAGCTTCAGCTCCTCAGAAAAGAGAAAAAATCCTAAAAAAAAGATTTTAATAAAAAGATGTCTGCGACAATACAGCAGCACCCCCCTGACCTGTGTTCCCTGCAG
Organism: Calcarius lapponicus; assembly: GCA_039654755.1. Classification (NCBI taxonomy): domain Eukaryota; kingdom Metazoa; phylum Chordata; class Aves; order Passeriformes; family Fringillidae; genus Calcarius; species Calcarius lapponicus. The sequence continues at coordinate 20,302,703 of CM077467.1, read as the reverse complement.
GTGCCAAAGGTTGTCAGACACATCTTTCGCTACTGTAACGAGGAAAACACAGCAGCTCAGAGCTGCCACTCCCTCCTTATCTTCATGGCCAATAAGTGGCCTGAGACGGTCATCACCGCAGCTCTGGAGGCCACAACGAATTTCAGGTACTGAAAATTTCAGGATTTCAGCCCTGACCCAAGGCCACCCCAAGCCCTTGCAGTGCTGTGGTAGCTGAGGCGGCCACGCTGACAGCGCTCTCTGCCTTGCAGCGACAAAGTCACTCTGTGGAAGGCCATGTTCTCTGTGCGCCAGACCCTGGAGAAGGTTCTGAAGGAGCTGCAAGCCCAAGTCAAGGACTGGCAGGACGACTTCACCGGGGAGCAGAAGTCGTGCCTCGCTTTCTTATCTGTGAGTCCGCAGGGAAAGCCCCGCGTGGCCTCGCCCTCAGCTGTGCCAGGGGAGCCCTGCCAGCTCTCTGCTGCTTTTTTTCCCAGATGCTGACCTACGGGGACGTGCTGGAGGACAAAATAAGGCCGCTCTACAAGAATTTGAGCCTTCTGAGGACTCCAAAGATGGAAATGGTCCCTCTGGTGCTCAGGGCCCTGGAGACGCTGTCGGAGAGCGCCGAGATGGTGAGCAGGCCTCTGTCAGGGGCAGAATGTGGCACCTGGACTCTGAGGTCTCAGAGGAAAGATGGTGGCTTGGGATGGTGCTGGGGTGGCTGCTCTGAATGCCCTGCCTGCCATGATGTGGCCTGGCGGCTGTTTTGGGAGCTGAAATTCTCACAGAATACAAACTCTCTTGCACGCAGGCAAAGAAAATGAAAAGCCTCCTGCCCGAGATGCTGAAATTCCTGGGACATTGGTCTTGGGACGTTTCAGTGATGGCCCTGGAGACCTTCCACAACCTTCTGGGGCAGCTGAGGAAGAAGGAGGCCAGCAGCATGGCTCTGAAGGCGGTGCAGAGGCTCTGGAGCCTCTTTGATGCGGTAAGGCTGAGCCTGAGCCCACAGAGGGGCCCTGGGAGCAGCACTGGGAGCAGGTCCTGCTCCCCTGGGCTCTCCTGGGATGGATTCCGGGCTTTGCAGCCCAGCTGGGCTTCTGCCTGCTCGGGGTTGGGAGCCTGGAGCGTCGAGTCTGGTCTCAAAATGGTGGGGAAGGTGAGGGGAGAAAGGGAGGGAGACATGAGGAAAAGAATGGGAAAAGTAAGGGGAAAAATTACCGGAAAAGTGAGAGGAAAAAATGTCAGGAAACATGAGGGGAGAAAAGGGCGGGAAATGTGAGGGCAGGAAATGTGAGGTAAAAAATGAGAAACGTGAGGGGGGAAAAGGCGGGAAATGTGAGGGGAGAAAAGGGTGGGAAAGGTAAGGGGAAAAGGAAAATGTGGGAAAAGGGAGGGAAATGTGAGGGGAGAAAATGGATGGGAAAGGTGAGGGCGGAAAAGTGGAGGAAATGTGAGGGGGAAAAGGGAAATATGAGGTGGAAAAGAGCAGGAAGCGTGAGGGGAGAAAAGGGCGGGAAACGTGAGGGGGGGAGAGAAAGGAAGGAAAGGTGAGGGGAAAAAAAGGGCAGGCATAATCCTGCCTGATTATGAGGGGAATAAAGTGAAATGTGAGGGGAGAAAAAGGCGGGAAACGTGAGGGGAAAACATGGAGGGGAACGTGAGGGGAGAAAAAGGCGGGAAACGTGAGGGGAAAATATGGTGGGGAACGTGAGGGGAGAAAAGGGCGGGAAACATGAGGGCGAGATGAAAGGAAGGAAATTTAAGGCGATAAAAAGGGCAGGAAACCTCATCCCCCTCCTGGCCGTGGGCTGGGAGATGCTGTGTGCAAAGCTCACCTTTCCTCCTCCCTAACCAGAAGGAAGAGTGTCTGCGGGAGCGCTCCATCACCCTCTTCATAGAGCTGCTGGGCAAAACGCAATGGAGGGACAAGAAAGCCATGAGGAGAAACTCATGGAAGGCCCTGGTCCACCTTGTTCTTCACATGAGTGACCAGGCCCCCGGCGTGGCCAAGGTACGGATGTCTGAGCATGGCTGACACCCCTCAGGGCTCCCGGCCATTGTGGCCTGGGTTCCTTCCACAGGGCCTGGTGCCACCTCACAGCTTTTGTCCCCCAGGCCTCCAAGGAAGCCGTCGTGGCTGTAGCAGAGCTCCTCGGGTGGAAAGAGCTGAAGGAGCTGGTGCAGAAAGAGCAGATGTGGGAGCTGGGCGAGTGCTTGGTGAGGATGAGCCCCAGGCTGGGGGAAGGATGTGTGAGGGATGTGAGCTCTGCATGTGGGCCCAAAGCCTGGAGCTGCACCCTTGCCCCTGGCTCCAGACCAGGAGCCTCCTCCATGTCCTCCATGTCCCCCCATGTCCTGGGATGAGGGAGGGCTCTGAGCCACGAGGCTGCTCTGAGGAATGCCCACACCTTTGTCCTCTCTCCAGCTGGCCAAGGACGTCCGCAGGGCTGAACAGTTTGTGCTGGACAGCCAGCCCTACCTGGCGAGCCCTCAGGCCCCGCTGCGAGAGGCGGCCCTCAGGTTCTTTGGTGAGTCCCAGTCCCCAGGGTCCCTCTTGGGCCCTCCCTGCCATCGCAGGTGGCTTTGGCGGCCATCTTGCCTGGTTCCACCCCCGGGCCGCTGAGGGGAGGCCAGGGCGGCCATGTTGCTGATGGAGTTTTGTGCCCAGGGCTGGCTGCGCGGCACCTGACAAAGAGGAACGAGGAGACCATGGCTACCGTCCGTGGGAAAGGTGAGGGGACAAAATGTTGGGGAACATGAGGGGAGAAAAAGGGAGAGAAACATGAGGGGAGAAAAGGGCAGGAAAGGTGAGGGGAGAAAAGGGAGGGAAACGTGAGGGGGAAAACGGAGGGAAACATGAGGGGAAAAGGCAGAAATGTGAGGGAGAAAAGGGCAGGAAAGGTGAGGGTAGAAAATGGTGGGAAACATGAGGGGAGAAAAGGGAGGGAAAGGTGAGGGGAGAAAAGGGAGGGAAATGTGAAGGGGAAAAGGGAGGGAAACGTGAGGGGGGAAAGGCAGAAATGTGAGGGAGAAAAGGGAGGGAAAGGTGAGGGGAGAAAATGGTGGGGAACATGAGGGGAGAAAAAAGGAAAATTGAGGGCAGAAAAGGGCAGGAAACCTGGGGGGAGAAAAGGGAGGGAATGGCTTCCACAAGGCCTCATTCGGGCTCCATTTCTGTTGTAGAGCTCGACACAATGGAAGCTCGAGACAAGGATCCCTGCATCCGTGCCCTGGCAGCTCAGACCAACCTGATCCTGAGCTCTCTGAGGGAACAGCGAAGATCAGCATTGTCCCTGCGGGGGCTGTGCTGCTGGCGCCATTGAGCAGCAGATGTGAGGGACCTTCACATGTTGGGCTTGCCAGGGATACCAACACCAACACCAGCTGAATCATCATCATCATCATCATCATCATCATCACCATCGGGCAAAGGATGCCCAGCCCTGGCTTTTGAAGGTCCCTCTCAAAGCACAGCCCTCACCGGTAGGGATCCGTTCCCCACAGCCCCTGAGGTGGTCTGGAATCACCTCCTGGCTCCTGCCCACCCTCAGCCCTTCTGCTCTTCCTCCCCCAGGCCGGTCAAAATGAGGACAGAGATCCAGATCCTGGTCCTGGGGAATCTGCTGGGACATCTTTTCAAGGCACTCAAGACACAAAAAGCTCCAGAGCCGCTCACAAATTCATCTGTTGGCAGGAAGGTAAGAGGAGCTGTGGTGGCCACATGGCCCCGGTGCGTCTGCTGGTCCTTTCGGGCTCTGCTTCTGCCACAGAACCTGAAATATTCTGAAATATCTGAAATATTCTGAAATATCTGAAATCTTCTGAAATTTTGCAGGCCACAGAGAGAAGAATCCTCAGTGCCCGGGTCTGGCTTTCTGAAATCCTCGGGGAGGAGTCGGTGTGGATGGATCCAAGCCCAGCCACAGACCGCTCTGAACCCCCTATAGTTCTCTATAGTTACTTTATAGATATAGTTTATATAAGTAAATAAGATATAGAAATTATATATGTTACTAACAGATACATATTAGTAACATATATATATTATAGATTGCATATTTTATGAAAATATATACATTAGGAATATAGAATAGGTGTTATGGATATATTAAATAAATATTGTTGTTGTCTATTAGATATATTTCTTTGATATGTACTATCTTTTAAAATTAAATAAAAGCCTTACTTAAGTTGACTACAGAATTGATAATGAGTGCACCATACAGGGTAGCTCTGCCTATGGGTAAAGTTCTCAATTTTTGAAATAATATGGAAGCAATTATGTTAAAGCTCACAGAGGAACTTGGTGGGGGGAAAGTGAGAATTGTGGGTGGGAAATGTGAGGGGAAAAGGAGGAGAAATTTGAGGGGGAGAAAAAGGCAGGAAATTTGAGGGGAGAAAAAGGGGAGAAATGTGAGGGGAGAAAAGGGCGGGAAACGTGAGGGGAGAAAAAACCGGAAAACATGAGGGGAGAAAAGGCAGCAAATTAAAGGCAAAAAGGTCAATAAAGTCGAGTGAAAAGGACAGGAAATGAGAGGAAGAAAAGGTATGAAAAAAGGGAGAAAAGGGTGGGAAAGGTGTGAATATTTTAGGGGGGGGGTCGCACTCCAGGGTCCCTTTTTTGGGGGGTCCCCAAATTTTGTGGGGGAGGCTCGCACCTTTGGGTCCCTTGTCGGGGGCCGGACCCCAATGTTTTGGGGGGGGGTCCTTTTATTTGGGCGCATGTCGCACCCTTGGGACTCCAAATTTTTGGGGGGGTCGCACCCCTGGGATCCCAATTTTTGGGGGATCCCATTTTGGGGTCTTCCCGATCCCATTTTTCCGGTGGGAGGGGCGCCATTCGCCCTTCCCTCGCTGTTCCCGTTGCATAGGAACCTCCCGTTTCCATGGCAACCGCCGTTCCCCGAACACTCGCCCTTCCCTCCCCGCCGCTGTTCCCGTTACCATGGGAACCGCTCACACACCCCCTCCGCTGTTCCCACGGTTGTTCTTCCTCCCCCCGCGCCGCTGTCGTCATGGCAACGCCGCATTTCCCCCTCCCTCCGCGCCGTTCCCATGGCAACCACGCATCCGCAGCGCCCCCCCCCCGCGCCGTTCCCATGGGAACGGGAACAGCGGGGGGGAGGAGAAACTCCCCCCGGGACCTGGGGTGGTTTTGGGGCGGTTTTAGGGGATTTTGGGTCTATTTAGGGTCATTCGCACCCCAAAACCACGAAAACCACCCAAAAATTACCGCCAAAACACCGTAAAACAACCCCAAAACCCCTCAAACACATCCTAAATCACCCCAAACCCACTGAAACCCCAATTTAACCCACCCTAAACTCATCCAAACCTTCCCAAAAGCACCCAAACCCCAACCTAACCCATCCTAAGCCATCCAATGCCCCCTAAAACCCACCCCAAAATCCTCGAAACCCACCCAAACCACCTCAAACCCGTCCCAAACGCAGCTCAAACCCCCTAAACCCATCCCAAATCCATCCTACACATCCCAAAACGCACCCTAAACCTATCCTAAACCGCCCAAACCCACCCTAAGTCCCCCTTAACCCAGCCCACACCACCCCAAACCCATCCCAAATCCCCCTAAACCTCCCCAAACCCACCCTAACCCCATCCTATAACACTCTAAACCCATTTTAAGCCATCCAAATCCACCCCAAAACCCCTAAAACCACCCCAAACCCAGCTCAAATGGCCTAAAACCACCCCAAACCACCACAAACCCATCCTAAACCTCCCAAACCCACCCAAAATCCCTCAAACCCAACCCAAACCACCCCAAACCCATCCCCAAACCCCTCAAACCCACTCCAAATCCCAAAAACCCAGCCCAAACCTCCCAAAACCCACCCCAAACCCATCCTAAACCACCCCAAACCCAACCCAAATCATCCCACACCCATCCTAAACCCCCCTAAATCCAACCCAAACCCAACCCAAATCCCCCAAGCCCAGCCGAAACCCCCCAAACCCATCCTAAGACACCCTAAACCCACCCCAAACCCATCCTAAACCCCCCTAATCCCAAACCAAACCCAACCCAAATCCCCCAAATCACCCCAAACCCATCCTAAACCACCTCAAACCCAACCCAAACCCCCCAAACCAACCTAAACCACCTCAAACCCAACCCAAACCCCCCAAACCAACCTAAACCACCCTAAACACATCCCAAATCACCCCAAACCCATCCTAAAGCCCTCTAAACCCAGCCCAAATCCACCCCAAATCCCCCAAACCCACCCCAAACCCATCCTAAACCTCCCAAACCCACCCCAAATCAACCCAAATCCATCTTAAACCCATCCTAAACCACCCCAAACCCCATCCTAAACCACCCTAAACCCAACCCAAATCAACCCAAATCCATCTTAAACCCATCCTAAACCACCCCAAACCCATGCTAAACCACCCTAAACCCACCCCAAACTTTCCAAAACCCCCCAAGCCCATCCTAAACCACCCTAAACCCACCCCAAACCTTCCAAAACCCCTCAAACCCACCTCAAACCCCCCTAAACCCAACCCAAACCCAACCCAAATCCCCCAAACCCAGCCCAAACCCGTCCTAAACTTCCCAAACCCGCCCCAACCCCCCAAACCCATCCTAAACCACCCCAAACCCACCCCAAACCTCCCAAAACCCCTCAACCCCCACGCCAAACCCCCCTAAACCCACCCCAAACCCATCCTAAACCATCCCAAATCCCCCAAACCCATCCTAAACCACCCTAAACCCACCCCAAACCCCCCAAACCCATCCTAAAGCCCCCTAAACCCATCCTAAACCACCCCAAACCCAACCCAAATCATCCCAAACCCATCCTAAAGCCCCCTAAACCCATCCTAAACCACCCCAAACCCAAACCAAATCATCCCACACCCATCCTAAAACCCCCCTAAATCCAACCCAAACCCAACCCAAATCCCCCAAGCCCAGCCCAAACCACCCCAAACCCATCCTAAACCACCCCAAACACATCCTAAACCCCCCTAAACCCAACACAAACCCAACTCAAATCCCCCAAAACCCAACCCAAACTCACCTCAAACCCGTCCTAACCACCCTAAACCCACCCCAAATCACCCCAAACCCATCCCAAGCTCCCCAAACCCATCCTAAACCCCCCAAACCCAACCCCAAATCCCCCAAACCCACCCCAAACCCATCCCCAAAACCCATCCTAAACCACCCTAAATCCAACCCAAATCCCCCAAGCCCAGCCCAAACCACCCCAAACCCATCCTAAACCCCCCTAGACCCAACACAAATCCAACCCAAATCCCCCAAACCCATCCTAAACCACCCTAAACAAATCCCAAATTACCCCAAACCCATCCTAAACCCCCTAAACCCAAACCAAACCCACCCCAAACTCACCCCAGACCCATCCTAAACCCCCCCAAACCCATCCTAAAGTCCCCTAAACCCACCCCAAACCCAGCCCAAACCACCCCAAACCCACCCCAAGCCCCCCCTAAACCCAAACCAAACCCAACCCAAATCCCCCAAACCCACCTCAAACCCATCCTAACCCCACCCCTAAACCCCCACCCCAAACTCCCCCCAAACCCACCCAAACCCATCCTAAACCACCCTAAACCCACCCCAAACCTCCCAAATACCCCTTAAACCCATCCTAAACCCAACCCAAACCCCATCCCAAACCCATCCTAAACCCCCCTTAAACCCAGCCCCAAACCACCCCAAACCCATCCTAAACCACCCTAACCCCAAACCAAACCCAACCCAAACCCCCCTAAACCCATCCCAAATCCCCCAAAACCCATCCTAAACCACGCTAAAACCCACCCCAAACCTTCCAAAACCCCCTCAAACCCATCCCAAACCCCCCTAAACCCCACCCCAAACCTTCCAAAACCCCTTAAACCCATCCTAAACCCAACCCAAACCCCATCCCTAAACCCATCCTAAACCACCCTAACCCCAAACCAAACCCAACCCAAATCCCCCAAACCCAGCCCAAACCCGTCCTAAACTTCCCAAACCCCGCCCCCCAGCCCCCAAACCCATCCTAAACCCACCCTAAACCCACCCCAAATCACCCCAAAACCCATCCTAAACCACCCTAAACCCACCCCAAATCCACCCCAAACCCCATCCCAAACCCACCCCAAATCACCCCAAACCCATCCCAAACCCCCACCAAACCCCACCCCAAAATCCCCCAAACCCATCCTAAACCCCCCCTAAACCCCACCCCCAAACCTTCCAAAACCCCCTCAAAACCCACCTCAAACCCCCCTCAAACCCACCCCCTAAACCCAGCTTAACCCCCTAAGCCCCGGCCCAAAGCCGGGGTTTATTCCCCTCCCTCCCTCCCTCCCTCCCTCCCCGTGCCCGGCGCCGTTGGAAACACCCGCTGGGTTTTTATTAAAGTAGGAAAGTTTCGCTTCTTTTTTCGGCCGCGGCGAATTAAAAAATTCCCCCCCCCCCCCGGCCCCTCCCCCACCCTCCCCTCCCCCCCCACCCCCCGACCCCTCCCCCCCCCCCCCCCCCCGCGTCCTTTTGCACTTCGCGTCCCCTCCCCCACCCCCGTTTTTGGGGTTCCCCCCCCTTTTTTGGGGTGAAATTTGGGGGTTTTGGGGGTCAAATTTGGGGGTTTGGGGTCAAATTTGGGGATTTTGGGGTCCAATTTTTGGGGATGGGGGGAGTTTCTTGAATTCTTCATTTTTTGGGGGGGGGTCCCCTCATTTTGGGGGGGGGACTCTCCCCAAATTTTTCCTCCGTTTGGGGGGGGGCCCAAACCTTAATTTAGGGGGGAGGGGGTCCCCAAACCCCAATTTTTAGGGGGCTCCAAATTTTAATTTTGGGGAGGGGGTCCCGAACTGAAAGTTTTGGGGGGGGTCCCATCTTATTTTGGGGGGGGGGTCCCCACATTTCCCCCCCATATTTTTGGGGGGGGTCAACACCGAGTCCGCAAGGGGGGGGTCCCGCACCCCAGATTTTTTTTGGGGGGGGGGTCAACTCCAAGTCCGTGGTTTTTGGGGGGGGGTGGTCGCACCCCCCCCATTTTTGGGGGGGCTCCTCTTCAGCTCCGCAGGTGAGGGGGGGGTCCCGCACCCCAAATTTTTTTTGGGGGGGCAGCAACAGGTCCAAAGTTCGGGGGGGTCTCGCACCCCAAGTTTTGTTTTTGGGGGGGTGTCCAGCTGCAGGTCCGTGGTTTTGGGGGGTCCAACCCCCATTTTTGGGGGGTTCCTCCCCCATTTTTGGGGGGTCTTCATCTCCAAGTCCGCAGTTCGGGGATTTGGGGGGGGGTCCCTCTTATTTTTTGGGGGGGTTCCCCCCATTTTTGGGGTTTTCCCATCTCATCCAACAGCGATTTAGGGTGGGGGGGGGTCCCCAATTTTTTGGGGTTTCCTTCAGGTCCGCAGGTCCGGGGGGGCTCCCCTAAATTTTTGGGGGGGATTTCCCCACATTTTTTTAGGGTTTCTCCATTATTTTTTAAAGGTTTTCCTGATTTTTTAGGGGTTTTCTCCCTTTTTTTTGGTCTTTTTTTTTTTTCTTTTTTTTTTTTTTTGTGTTTCCCCCATTTTTGTGGGGATTTTCTCCCATATTTTTTGGGGGTGATTTCCCACATTTTTTTCAGGGTTTCCCCAAATTTTGGGAGATTTTTCTTCACATTTTTTCAGGGTTTCCCCAAATTTTTTGGGGGGGGGATTTTTCTCCACATTTTTTGGGATTTTCCCCACATTTTGGGGGGATTTTTCTTCACATTTTTTTCAGGGTTGCCCCACATTTTTTGGGGGGGGATTTTCCTCCGTATTTTTCCACCCTTCCCCCCCACATTTTTTAGGGTTCCCCTCATATTTTTTTAAGATTTCCTCCACAATTTTTCCACATCATTTCTCCCACATCTTTGGGGGATTTTCCCCCCATTTTTTAGGACTTTCCCCACGTTTCTCACACTCCCCCCACATTTTTTAGGGATTTTCCCCCACATTTTGGGGTTTTTGCTCCTCCTATCCAGGAATATTTTCCCACATTTTTTGTGATTTTCCCACTGATTTTTTTGGGTGATTTTCCTCCACATTTTTTAGGACTTTTCCCCCCATTTTTTGGTGGTTTCCCTCCACATTTTGGGTGATTTTCCTCGAATTTTTTTAGGAGATTCCCCCACATTTTTCAGTATCCTCGTCCCCATTTTTTAGGAGCTTCCCCCATTTTTTTCCCGGCGTCTCCCCCACGTTTTTTTTTATTCCCGCCCCCCATTTTTTAAGAGTTTCCCCCACACTTTTGGGGGATTTTCACCCACTTTTTTTAGGAGTGTCCCCCCCCCCATTTTGGGGGGATTTTACTCCACATTTTGTAGGAGTCTCTCCAATTATTTGTTTTAGAAGTCTCCCCAAATTTTTCCCCTCACATTTTTCAGAGTCTCCCCCGTTCTTTCTCAGCATCACCCCCATTCTTTGTGGAGATTCCCCCACATTTTTTCAGGCATCTCCCCCCCCCCTTTTTTAGGGGCTTCCTCCCACATTTCTGGGGTTTCCCCCCCCTCTTTTCCACCAGTTTTTTCCACACATTTTTTAGGAGTTTCCCCCCCATTTTTTGGGGTTTCCCCCCACCCTCCTTTCCACCAGTTTTTCCACACATTTTTTAGGACTTTCCCCCCCCCCCCGATTTTTGGGGTTCTTTCCCCCCATTTCCTCACCACCTCCATCCCCCAAAGTCTCCCCCACTTGCTTTTTTTTTTTTTTTTTTCCCTTTTCTCCCCCCAAAATTTCTTTTTTCTTTTCCCGGCTGGATTTGTTTCGGGGGGGTTGCTGGGGGTTGGGTCAAGGGTTGGTTTTTTGGGGGGTTCATTCCAACCCCCACCCCCCCCCCCCCCCATTCCCCCAAAATCTCAGATCTGCGTCTCCTGCACGTTCTCCTTGGAGGGGCTCTTGAAGAGCAGCGGCTCGTGCACCGAGTTGAGCAGCGGCGTCTTCCCGCAGCCCAGCGCCGCCGCCGGGCCCCCGTAGTGGGCGGCCAACGCCGCGTACCTGTCCAGGTGCTCCCTCTCCAACGCCGGCAACGCCAACCGGTTGTCCCCACCCGTCCCGGCGCCGCCGCCGGGGCCGCCGCCGCCTCCGCCGCCCCCGGCGGGCCCTCCGGCCAGCTCGGCCTCGACGCTGACGATCTCCACGGCGCGGGCGGGGCCGCCGCGGTGCTTGTGGCGCTGGTGCTGCTTGCGGAGCTTGTAGGAGGCCACCGGCATGACGGCGGCCATGAAGGTGATGGCCACGAAGCGGCCGATGATGATCTTGGTGGTCTTCGAGACGTCGTCCAAATCTCGGAGACCTCCCCCGGCCGCCGCGCCGGCCGCCGCCGCCGTGAGGGGCCCGGTGAAGGGTTTGCCGGTGGCGCGCGTGGCCGGGGCGGCCGTGGAGGCGCCCGCCGGTTCCCAACCGGCCGCCGTGGGCGCCGCGGGGCTTTGAGGGGCTTGGTCGTCGCCGCCGGCGCCCTCGGTGGTCTCCACGGTGACCGTGGTGAAGTCGGTGTAACCGGTGGCCGCGGCGGCGGCGGCGGCCGAGACGTTGAGCGTGGCGGTGGCCGTGGTGCTGCCGGCGGCGTTGGTGACCATGCAGGTGTACTGGCCGGTGTCCTGCACGGTGACGTTGGTGAAGTTGAGCGTCCCGTCGTGCAGCACCGAGATGCTGATTCAGGGGCCCGGGAGCTGCTGGGGGGGGAAAAGAGGGGGTTAGGGGGGAATTGGGGGAGGGTTTGGGGGGATTTGGGGGTCCTGAGTGGGAGATTTGGGGAGTCTGGGGTCTCCTGGAGGGGCCCAAGAGGGAGATTTGGGGGAATTTGGGGGGTTTGGGGGGTTCCTGAGTGGGAGATCTGGGGGGTCTGGAGTCTTCTAGAGGATCCGAAGAGGGAGATTTGGGGGTGTTTGGGGCGGTTTGCGGGGTCCTGAGTGGGAGATTTGGAGGTTAGGGGGGGTCTGGGGTCTCCTGGAGGGTCCCAAGAAGCAGATCTGGGGGTGTTTGGGGGTCCTAAGTGGGAGATTTTGGGGGGTTCTAAGTGGGAGATTTGGGGGGTCTGGGGGTGACAGGATGAGCTTTGGAGAGGTTTGGGGGTCCTAAGTAGGAGATTTGGGGGTCTGGGGTCTCCTGGAGGGTCCCAAGAGGGAGATTCGGGGGTGTTTGGGGGGATTTGGGGGGTCCCAAGTGGGAGATTTGGGGGTTTTGGGGGACCCGGGCCATCCTGGGGGCAGCCATGGGCCTGGGGCATCGCTGATTCAGGGGCCCGGGAGCTGCTGGGGGGGGGGAAAGAGGGGGTTAGGGGGGTCCTGAGTGGGAGATTTTGGGGTCAGGGGGGGTCTGGGGTCTCCTAGAGGGTCTCAAGAGGGAGATTTGGGAGTGTTTGGGGGGATTTGGGGGTCCTGAGTGGGCGATTTGGGGGTTTGGGGGGTCTGGGGTGTCCTGGAGGGTCTCAAGAGGGAGATTTGGGGGTGTTTGGGGGGATTTGGGGGGTCCTAAGTGGGAGATTTTGGGGGTTTTGGGGGGTCCTAAGTGGGAGATTTGGGGGGTCTGGGGGTGACAGGAGGAGCTTTGGGGAGGTTTTGGGGGGTCCTAAGTGGGAAATTCGGGGGTCTGAGGGAGGTTTGGGGGGTCCTAAGTGGGAGATATGGGGGGTCTGGGGTCTCCTGGAGGGTCCTGAGAGGGAGATTTGGGGGTGTTTGGGGGGATTTGGGGGTCCTAAGTGGGAGATTTGGGGGGTTTGGGGGATTTTAAGTGAGAGATTTGGGGGTTATGGGGGCGTTAGGGGGTTCCTGAGTGGGAGATTTGGGGGTCTGAGGAGGTTTGGGGGGTCCTAAGTGGGAGATTTTGGGGGTTATGGGGGGTCTGGGGGGTCCTGAGTGGGAGATTTTTGGGTTATGGGGGGATATGGGGGGTTCTGAGTGGGAGATTTGGGGGCTCTGGGGGAGTTTTGGGGGTCCTAAGTGGGAGATTGGGGGGGTCTGGGGGTGACAGGATGAGCTTGGCAGAGGTTTTGGGGGTCCTAAGTGGGAGATTTGGGGGTCTGGGGTCTCCTGGAGGGTCCCAAGAGGGAGATTTGGGGGAATTTGGGGGGTTTGGGGGGTTCCTGAGTGGGAGATCTGGGGGGTCTGGGGTCTTCTAGAGGATCCCAAGAGGGAGATTTGGGGGTGTTTGGGGGGTCCTGAGTGGGAGATATGGGGGTCTGGGGTCTCTTAGAGGGTCTCAAGAGGGAGATTTGGGGGTGTTTGGGGGGATTTGGGGGTCCTAAGTGGGAGATCTGGGGGTTAGGGGGGTCCTGAGTGGGAGATCTGGGGGTTAGGGGGGTCTGGGGTCTCCTAGAGGGTCCCAAGAGGCAGATCTGGGGGTGTTTGGGGGGATTTGGGGGGTCCCAAGTGGGAGATTTGGGGGTTAGAGGGGGTTTTATGGGGGTTTGGGGGGTCCTAAATGGGAGATTTGGGGGTCTGAAGAGGTTTGGGGGGTCCTAAGTGGGAGATTTTGGGGTTTTGGGGGGTTCTGAGTGGGAGATATGGGGGGTCTGGGGTCTCCTGGGGGGTCCCAACTGAGAGATTTTGGGGGTCTGGGGGAGTTTTGGGGGTCCTGAGTGGGAGATTTTGGGGTTTGGGGGGGATTTTGGGGCGTCTGGGGGGGGGATTGGGGAATTTGGGGTCCCCAAAGGGGTTTTGGGGGGTCTTGGGGGGGATTTGGGGGTTTGGGGGTCCCCTGTCCGTGCACGCGCAGGTGAGCAACACAACCCCGCTCACGCAAGTGTGCGAGCACAGGTGTGCAAACCCCACCTGTCCCACACGGGTGTGCAAAACCCCAGTAGCACACACAGGTGTGCAAACCGTCCCTGCTCACACGCGTGTGCAAACCCCACCTGTGGCACATCCCCGTGCACACGCACAGGTGTGCAAACCCCACCTGTCACACACGGGTGTGCAAACTGTCCATGCTCACACGGGTGTGCAAACCAAACTGGTCCCGAATCCCACGGGCACACACGCAGGTGTGCAAAGCGTCTCTGCTCACACGCATGTGCAAACCCCGCCTGTCACAGACCCCACATGTGCACACACACACACACACACGGGTGTGCAAACCGTCCCTGCTCACACAGGTGTGCAAATCCCACCGGCGGCACATCCCTGTGCACACTCACACAGGTGTGCAAGCCCCACCTATCACCAGCCCCACGTGCATGGGTGTGCAAACCCGTCCCCGCTCACACTCACAAGTGTGCAAACCATCCCTGCTCACACTCACACAAGTGTGCAATCCCCGCCTGTCACAAACCCCTCGTGCTCACACGCGTGTGCAAACCCATCCTGTCACAGATCAGCATGTGCACACAGGTGTGCAAACCCATCCCTGCTCACACTCACAAGCGTGCAAACCCATCCCGACACGAACCCGCGTGGACAGGCGTGCAAACCCATCCCCGCTCACACTCACGAGTGTGCAAACCCTGCCTGTCACAAACCCCTCGTGCTCACACGCGTGTGCAAACCATCCCTGCTCACACAGGTGTGCAAACCCCACCTGCCACACACAGGTGTGCAAACCTGACCTGTCACACACAGGTGTGCAAACCCATCACTCCCCCAAATTTTGGAGAGCCCCTTCTCCCCCTGGTAATCACAACCCTCCCCAGGTATTCGTGATCTCCCCCAAAATTCTGGAAACCCCTCCCGATTTTGGAGACCCCCCCCTCACCCCAAAATCACTCAGGACCTCCCCCAGATTTTGGGCACCCCCCGAATTTGGGGACCCCCTCACCCCTTAATCAGTCCCAGGTACCACAACCCTCCCCCAGCTATTCAGATCAGGGACAGAGACTCTCTAACTAATTAGAGTTAGACAGTGGTATGTTTATTAACACCGGCGGGCGGCACCAGAGCCGTCCCTAAAAGGCGTGACCGCGCTGTCCAAGGTGCTTTGCCCTCTCTTTATTGCCCAAGATCTTACATACAATACATCTGCACAGCCCCAGCACCTCCCATCCCTGCTCTGTATTCAAATGAGGTCATTGGTCCTTCACACCTGTGCAATTCTTCTCTTGAATTGAGTCACTGGTCTGGAATTGGGTGAGTGGTCTTAAGGGATGAAGTCAGGAATGTCTTCATCAGGTCTCTGTCACCCTCTGGCACGATCCAAGGTCCCCTGCTTAGTGATTGATTGACATCAAGCCCAGGTGCTAACCACTGTTCTACTGGTTTCAAGATGTTCTTAGAACAGTTCACTTCCTCCACTTCCTTCTAGAAAGAAGCTCCTAATGGTAAACAATAGAACAATCAGCTCCAGCTTAAGCATCTCATAATCATTAACCTATGGTCTGCCTAACTTACATCCTGATCAATGGGAATTGCTTCTAAGCCTCAGCTGAAATCTGAACTCTTTAAAATCATGCTTCAGCTATGCCCAGGAGGAAGGGGGCTGGATGAGCTGAGTAAGAACTGTAGGAGAGATGAGCAGCTGTCAGCAATCTGTGCTCTGCTGTAAACTGGGAAACCAAGAGACAAAGGGCATTTTCAGGCACCAGCACAGAGAGCTGCTGGATCAGCCTTTGGCAGGGGCTGGAGGGGTCTGGCTGTTCCTTCAGAGGGAGCTGGCACAGTCAAGAGCTTCTGATGGCAAAGCTGAGGTTTGGCTGGTCCTGGAGGCCCCTTCCACCAATGCTCTCCCTTGGGATGTTCCCAACCTCTGTGGGTTGAGGAGAATTCACGGGAATGGCCTCAGGGTCAAGGAATGAAGTGCAGGGCCAGCCAGGACTGGTGAGCCCAAGTTTCTGGTGGGACTCTTAGCCATGTTTTCTATTTTGTCTGCAGAAGGGAGCTAAAGCAGCTGGCGGAAAAGATTGAGGACAAGGCAAAAGCCTTAGAGGAGGAAGAGAGAGGGAAGGAAGAAGAGAGGCAGAAGAAGGCAAAGAAGGCTGTCTCTGTGGGGAAGAAACCTCCAAAACCAGAGAAGGGGAAAACGAAACCCCCAGAGAAGAAAGAAGCCCATGCCCCAGAGAAGAAGGAAACCAAAATCCCACAAAAGGAAACCGAGGCCCCAGAGAAGGACACCAAAGCATCAGAGAGGAAGGAAACTAAAATCCCAGAGAAGAAGGAAAAGAAACTCCCAGAAAAGAAAAACAAACTTCCAGAAAGGAAGGAAACCAAATTCTCAGAGAGGAAGGAAACCAAAATCCCAGAGAAGGAAACCAGAGTGCCAGAAAAGAAGGAGACCAAAGCCCTAAAGAAGAAGGAAGCCAAAGCCTCAAAGAAGGGGGAAGCCAAAGCCTCAAAGAAGGGGGGAACTGCAATCCCAGCAGACCAAGCTGAGCTGGAGAAGAACTCTTTATTTATTCCCACAGCTCATTTCACACAGTTTGACAGACCTCGTGGGCAAGTTTAGTTAGTTAATAGATTTCTTAGCAGTTATTCTATTATTGGTTAGTAAAGTAGATGTTACTTGTGCATCAAATCTCTCTATTGTATTGTTTACCTGTTCTCTTCACTGATTCTCATGGGACAAATCCCTTGTTGTTGCAGGTGCATTTGTTTTTCACCCTCAGAATAGATTGGTCACAAAGTCTCATTCTCAAAAGACCTTCACATGGGAACTTGTAACTGCTTAGCTGTGCTCAGAAGAGATGACAGGCCAGCTATTAATATGGCAGAACAAGGCTGATTTCATAGGACCTTTCTTTTATCATTATTCTGCCTGTCTATGACATCTCCCCCTTTTCATTCATTTAAAAAAGGCTCCTATGTTCTGATGCTGAAACAGCTCACTCTTGTGAGGGTGTTACCTCATCAAGGTTATCACTGGTTATCTGTTAGATATGGGATAAGATAGATAAAAGACCAATTACAATCAACAAAACTCACCAAATTCTATCAAGTCATTGACACAGGGTTTTGCAGCATGAGAAAACAAAAGAATAATATCCAATATCTCTTAGGAAAATGGAAAATAACCATTGTTTAACATCCAGTTACTTTAGAAGTATGAGGAAGTCCATTAGCTGGAAATGTTAATCTTTGACATCCCTGAATGTCCTCCTGGGAGCTGGAACAGGGAATAACTGGAGAAGGTTCGTAGGAGCACTGTACCATGAGGATGCCATGAGGCTTTTGTTGGCAAATTGCCTCTGTCAGTTCCAGACACAGCCGTGTCTGGGCACTGCTCCTCCTGCTCCTGCTCTGGCCACAAAGGCTGCAAGGTGATGAGGTTATTTCTCTTTGCACTGGGCCTCATTTTCTCAGAGCTGATCAGTATCTGATGGAATGAACAGGTGACTGCTTTGAGCTGCTGATTATAAAACACAGGGACATCTTCTCCTGAAGTTAATGAATCAATGAGGCTTCACTGTGGTACACTCAATTGGGATTTAGATGTGATGATCTTTTCTCCAAATTTCTAATGTCACTATTGCATTATTCAAAATGATTAGTTGTTGAAATTTCTCATGTACATATTGCACTATTTGAACGTTCTTAAGGCGTTCATTCCTCTTCTTTTTTGTTTTTTAAGAATGAGATGCATGTCTTCTATTATGAGTATGAAGAAACATCATGGCAAAATAATTCATGCAGTGGACAAGAAACTTACAGCAATTAGGAATAATTTGGATACAACAATCAGGAACATTTCAAATAGCAGACAAAGCTAACAACATAGGTGGAATTAGGTAAATAGCAATCTCTGCAATATTTTACCATCATCCCAGAGTCTGCAAACAGCTGACAAACGTCGATTCAGTGGGGACCTGCATAATTACTTCCAGATAATAATTCCCAAGCTCCCTTTAAAAATAGTTCAGCTGTCATGTCTAGAGGGTCAAATTGCCAAGTCAAAGCAACTCAAATCTAGCTTTGATGCAGAAAACATCTGGGTCTGTTGGCAAATTCCCATCCAGGTAGAGCTAAGGCCTGGCCACCACCCAAGCTCTAAGCGGGAGAGAATTCCCTAAATGTAATTTAAAACAAGGCTCTTGGGAATAGCACTGAGGAGTAAAGGTTTAGGGGTGACAGACTAATGGACCATCCAATAGCTGTCTCCTCCAAAATTCCCTCAGCATAGAGATGCTTTAAAGCCAGCAAACTGTTGGAGTGGTTCTGTAATAATAACTGGGGCTGCATCTGATTACTGAGAGCAGATGTCACAATACCATCAGTTTAGAGGAGGCTTCCCACAATGCTGAGATATCATTTCTTGGAACTCTGAAAAATACTTAAAAATGATGAGACAGCACTGGGTCAAACCATAGAGCCACAGTGTGAGACCAGCTAGAGGGGTAGTCTGGTCTGAGAGATACATAGGCAGCTATAGAACAAAAGGAGGATCCTGAAATGACATGTGTTTTGTAGATAATTGCACCAAAAGATGGTAAAGCAAATGAAAAGCTGGCTACATAAACAGTAATACAAACATTTATGTATTTCTGACAGAATAAATGCATCAAAGGAAAACACTGAACAGCTCACTAGTAAAATGATACTTCAGATTAAATAACGCTCAAACCTGATAGAAATTTATTTGGACAGTGCTAGAGCTTAGCAAGAGGAACTTAAACTCAGCCTTAAATGGATTTCAAATTAATAAACATAATTTCATTATCACCTTAGTAGAACCAAAAGCACACTCAAGAGAACTCAAAGTTAATTACTATTAATACCAAACTAACTGGATCCATAAAAACTGGAATAGAACATTGTTCAAACTTAGTAATACTGAAACTTAACAGAAATAAAATCTACCAAAATTAACCAAATAAAACTTTGCCTTATTTAATTTAACAGAACCAAACTGAGCATTACAATATTGGGCTTTAATTTAATATAATTAAAATGAACATCTTTAAAAGTTATAGATATGGCATGATGTAATTTTGTCCAAGGTCATTAACACAAAAAGACTACTTAAAGGTGAATAAGTCATAAGTGAAATAACAGCATGATGGTGTACTGGGGGGATTCAAGTTGTAACAAGCATATTAGAATTATAAGTAAATCAGTTATGAGAAAAACCCATGGTAACTGCAAATTCCATGGAAACAGAAATTCAGTAAGACTTTTTAAAGTCCAGGGTTACTGGAAAATAAATAGAATAACGTGCAATTTAGCATATTGCTGAACAACCCAACAGCTTTTTGTGACTGTATCTGGCATCATTTTATATGGCAAATTTGTCAGCATTCTTGTTAAAGAAATCAGACCATGTTAAAATTTGATAGGTAATAAGGCGTTTTATCTACCACTTTTCAATAGAGTTGATAGTTATCCATAGGGATAGTTATAGGCTGTTAATTGCTGATTTGTCTTTTTGGTGTGTGTTTTTTGTCCTGTCAGTTTCTGGCCAATTGTTTTTCAGACATCTAAAGTAAAATTTGACACAGTATGCGGCCTTGGAGGACCCCAACAGGTCCAGTTCTTGGGGTTCCTCTGGAGCATTGGGCAGCATTTTTGTCCACCTGTCCCAAGTATCTGCCAGGCTGGGTCTCTTACCTGTGGTGCAGAGGAGCTCTGAGTTGTAGACGGGCCAGTCATCTGCTACAAAGGTGTCATGGTTTGACGCTGGTGCAATGCCAGTGCCCCCGTGAAAATACATTCTCCCTGGTGTCTGCTGTGAGATGGGACCAGGAATAGAGCAAAGCAGGCTCCAGCTTAGGAATAAAAGGGAAAAAAACCAACTTTATTAACTTACAATATATAAAAGAAACACACAGAACTCAGGATGAAAACCTTCCAAACATTCCTCCTCCCCCCACCAAATTCCCAATACGTCACAGTAAGACAAAACCTTGGATTCCCAATTCAGTACCACCCCTCAGATCACCAACTCTGAGTCCATCACCACCCTTTAGATAATCAATTCTCAGTTCATCAAGAAGAGAGGAGTCCCTCTTTTACCATAGGCTTCCCCTGGAAACACAGCTGAGACCTCGTGTGTTTCCATGTCACACATGGCACCGCCTGGAGATCATTTGCCATTGTGACATCTTCCTTCCATGCCCAGTGCTCTCACCCCTGCACATGGACTAGAGCTGCTTCTAGGGTTCCCCTTTTAAGGATGCTTTTCCCAGTTCCAACAAAAGCACAGTCTCTCACTTTTGAGACACCTGTCCCCCCCAAATTCACCCCCTGGGGCCGAGGGCTCTCGAGAACAGAGGTCTTCCTCCCTGAAGACAGAGAGCACAACCACCCTCCCCACCCATCATCTCTGTTCACACACTCCTTCATATAACACCACACTCTCTTGGCTCCAAGCCTTTGCCTCTCCCTAAATGCAGTCTCTGTGTCACAGGAAAAAAATTGTTCTGTCCATGGCTATACAAGAAAAGTCCAGCCAAAGGCCACTCCATCATCTCCTGCCACCTAAGGTTCTTCTCAACTTCTCTCGTGGCCCATTTCCTATTATCTCATCTCTATCTCTCTTCTCATTCTGCTCCAGGAGGATCAGCATTTGTAAGGTTTCCATCATCCAAGAAAAGGGTTAAAAATCTCAGGCTCTGCCTGTCCAGAACTCCCACAGCTGCCCTGTTGGGCACCTTCTTGCTGCACACCCCCCTTCTCCTTCTCGGCCCCCGTGCTACCCGTACATGCTATCAAATTTCAAGGTGGCACAAGCACAGGCACAGGCTCGCTCTCGCTCTCTCTCTCTCTGGAGGATGCTGCCCGATGCCTCTCAGTGCTGCTCCACCCTTCCACCCTGCAGGGGCCTTCACCTCCCCTCTCTGTCCAAGGCCCTCCCTCACCCGGCCCCGTGGCTTCCCCTCCCCTGCCAGCCTGAACTGGGCAGGGCAGCTCTGACCTCCTTCACCCACCGGAACCCAAAAGAGCTTCCCCAGGCAGTTCTCTGCTTTTAACCCCCTGTGTTCTCAGAGGCGTATCCATGTCCTTAGTGGCCACACCAGGTGCCAATATTCAAATCTGAGCACCTATTGGTTTGACCACAGCACCCCAAAAACTCACTTCCTTTTCAAACCAGGACACCTTCTGAGAGAGGCAGGCTCTGTCTGGAGGGCCTGTGGTTGGAGAGGTGGGCTCTGTCGGAGGAGGGCCTGTGATCGGCCGGTCAGGATGGGACTATGGGCAAATAGGGAATCCCCAAGGGGAAGAGTAGAAATGGAAGAGGTGCCAATAGATATACACCCAGATAGCCCACTGGGAAGGAAACTAGCCTGGTGGAAATATGACCCAAATACCAGAGATA